>CAXIWN010000004.1:4042874-4431332 GCA_964036215.1 Oscheius sp. DF5033 | reverse complement strand
ACGTGAACTCCACAAAACACCACGACTTTTTCACAAAACACCACGTGAACTCCACAAAACACCACGACTTTTTCACAAAACACCACGACTTTTTCACGAAACACCACGTGAACTCCACAAAACACCACGTGAACTCCACAAAACACCACGACTTTTCCACAAAACACCACGTGAACTCCACAAAACACCACGACTTTTTCACAAAACACCACGTGAACTCCACAAAACACCACGACTTTTCCACAAAACACCACGTGAACTCCACAAAACACCACGTGAACTCCACAAAACACCACGACTTTTTCACAAAACACCACGTGAACTCCACAAAACACCACGTGAACTCCACAAAACACCACGTGAACTCCACAAAACACCACGTGAACTCCACAAAACACCACGACTTTTCCACAAAACACCACGTGAACTCCACAAAACACCACGACTTTTCCACAAAACACCACGACTTTTCCACAAAACACCACGTGAACTCCACAAAACACCACGACTTTTCACAAAACACCACGTGAACTCCACAAAACACCACGACTTTTCACAAAACACCACGACTTTTCCACAAAACACCACGTGAACTCCACAAAACACCACGTGAACTCCACAAAACACCACGTGAACTCCACAAAACACCACGACTTTTTCACGAAACACCACGTGAACTCCACAAAACACCACGTGAACTCCACAAAACACCACGACTTTTCCACAAAACACCACGTGAACTCCACAAAACACCACGACTTTTCCACAAAACACCACGTGAACTCCACAAAACACCACGTGAACTCCACAAAACACCACGACTTTTTCACGAAACACCACGTGAACTCCACAAAACACCACGTGAACTCCACAAAACACCACGACTTTTCCACAAAACACCACGTGAACTCCACAAAACACCACGTGAACTCCACAAAACACCACGACTTTTTCACAAAACACCACGTGAACTCCACAAAACACCACGTGAACTCCACAAAACACCACGTGAACTCCACAAAACACCACGTGAACTCCACAAAACACCACGACTTTTTCACGAAACACCACGTGAACTCCACAAAACACCACGTGAACTCCACAAAACACCACGACTTTTTCACAAAACACCACGTGAACTCCACAAAACACCACGTGAACTCCACAAAACACCACGTGAACTCCACAAAACACCACGTGAACTCCACAAAACACCACGACTTTTCCACAAAACACCACGTGAACTCCACAAAACACCACGTGAACTCCACAAAACACCACGACTTTTTCACAAAACACCACGACTTTTCCACAAAACACCACGTGAACTCCACAAAACACCACGTGAACTCCACAAAACACCACGACTTTTTCACAAAACACCACGACTTTTCCACAAAACACCACGTGAACTCCACAAAACACCACGACTTTTTCACAAAACACCACGTGAACTCCACAAAACACCACGACTTTTCCACAAAACACCACGTGAACTCCACAAAACACCACGTGAACTCCACAAAACACCACGACTTTTTCACAAAACACCACGTGAACTCCACAAAACACCACGTGAACTCCACAAAACACCACGTGAACTCCACAAAACACCACGTGAACTCCACAAAACACCACGTGAACTCCACAAAACACCACGACTTTTCCACAAAACACCACGTGAACTCCACAAAACACCACGACTTTTTCACAAAACACCACGTGAACTCCACAAAACACCACGACTTTTTCACAAAACACCACGACTTTTCCACAAAACACCACGTGAACTCCACAAAACACCACGTGAACTCCACAAAACACCACGTGAACTCCACAAAACACCACGTGAACTCCACAAAACACCACGTGAACTCCACAAAACACCACGACTTTTCCACAAAACACCACGACTTTTTCACAAAACACCACGTGAACTCCACAAAACACCACGACTTTTCCACAAAACACCACGACTTTTTCACAAAACACCACGACTTTTTCACAAAACACCACGACTTTTTCACAAAACACCACGTGAACTCCACAAAACACCACGTGAACTCCACAAAACACCACGTGAACTCCACAAAACACCACGTGAACTCCACAAAACACCACGACTTTTCCACAAAACACCACGACTTTTTCACAAAACACCACGTGAACTCCACAAAACACCACGACTTTTCCACAAAACACCACGACTTTTCCACAAAACACCACGTGAACTCCACAAAACACCACGACTTTTCCACAAAACACCACGTGAACTCCACAAAACACCACGTGAACTCCACAAAACACCACGACTTTTCCACAAAACACCACGTGAACTCCACAAAACACCACGACTTTTCCACAAAACACCACGTGAACTCCACAAAACACCACGACTTTTCCACAAAACACCACGTGAACTCCACAAAACACCACGACTTTTTCACAAAACACCACGTGAACTCCACAAAACACCACGACTTTTTCACAAAACACCACGACTTTTCCACAAAACACCACGACTTTTCCACAAAACACCACGTGAACTCCACAAAACACCACGACTTTTTCACAAAACACCACGACTTTTCCACAAAACACCACGACTTTTCCACAAAACACCACGTGAACTCCACAAAACACCACGACTTTTTCACAAAACACCACGTGAACTCCACAAAACACCACGTGAACTCCACAAAACACCACGACTTTTCCACAAAACACCACGTGAACTCCACAAAACACCACGACTTTTTCACAAAACACCACGACTTTTTCACAAAACACCACGACTTTTCCACAAAACACCACGTGAACTCCACAAAACACCACGTGAACTCCACAAAACACCACGACTTTTCCACAAAACACCACGTGAACTCCACAAAACACCACGTGAACTCCACAAAACACCACGACTTTTCCACAAAACACCACGACTTTTTCACAAAACACCACGACTTTTCCACAAAACACCACGTGAACTCCACAAAACACCACGTGAACTCCACAAAACACCACGACTTTTTCACAAAACACCACGTGAACTCCACAAAACACCACGTGAACTCCACAAAACACCACGACTTTTCCACAAAACACCACGTGAACTCCACAAAACACCACGACTTTTCCACAAAACACCACGTGAACTCCACAAAACACCACGACTTTTTCACAAAACACCACGACTTTTTCACAAAACACCACGTGAACTCCACAAAACACCACGACTTTTCCACAAAACACCACGTGAACTCCACAAAACACCACGACTTTTCCACAAAACACCACGACTTTTCCACAAAACACCACGACTTTTCCACAAAACACCACGACTTTTTCACGAAACACCACGTGAACTCCACAAAACACCACGACTTTTTCACAAAACACCACGTGAACTCCACAAAACACCACGACTTTTCCACAAAACACCACGACTTTTCCACAAAACACCACGACTTTTTCACGAAACACCACGTGAACTCCACAAAACACCACGTGAACTCCACAAAACACCACGACTTTTTCACAAAACACCACGTGAACTCCACAAAACACAACGACTTTTTCAAAAAACACCACGGCTTTTTCACAAAACACCACGACTTTTCCACAAAACACCACGTGAACTCCACAAAACACCACGTGAACTCCACAAAACACCACGACTTTTTCACAAAACACCACGTGAACTCCACAAAACACCACGTGAACTCCACAAAACACCACGACTTTTTCACGAAACACCACGTGAACTCCACAAAACACCACGACTTTTTCACAAAACACCACGTGAACTCCACAAAACACCACGACTTTTTCAAAAAACACCACGACTTTTTCACAAAACACCACGTGAACTCCACAAAACACCACGACTTTTTCAAAAAACACCACGACTTTTCCACAAAAAACCACGACTTTTTCACGAAACACCACGTGAACTCCACAAAACACCACGTGAACTCCACAAAACACCACGACTTTTTCACAAAACACCACGACTTTTCCACAAAAAACCACGACTTTTTCACGAAACACCACGTGAACTCCACAAAACACCACGTGAACTCCACAAAACACCACGACTTTTCCACAAAACACCACGACTTTTCCACAAAACACCACGACTTTTCCACAAAACACCACGACTTTTCCACAAAACACCACGACTTTTTCACGAAACACCACGTGAACTCCACAAAACACCACGACTTTTTCACAAAACACCACGTGAACTCCACAAAACACCACGACTTTTCCACAAAACACCACGACTTTTCCACAAAACACCACGACTTTTTCACGAAACACCACGTGAACTCCACAAAACACCACGACTTTTTCACAAAACACCACGTGAACTCCACAAAACACCACGACTTTTTCAAAAAACACCACGACTTTTTCACAAAACACCACGTGAACTCCACAAAACACCACGACTTTTTCACAAAACACCACGACTTTTTCACGAAACACCACGTGAACTCCACAAAACACCACGTGAACTCCACAAAACACCACGACTTTTCCACAAAACACCACGACTTTTTCACAAAACACCACGACTTTTCCACAAAACACCACGACTTTTTCACGAAACACCACGTGAACTCCACAAAACACCACGTGAACTCCACAAAACACCACGACTTTTTCACAAAACACCACGACTTTTCCACAAAACACCACGACTTTTTCACAAAACACCACGACTTTTCCACAAAACACCACGACTTTTTCACGAAACACCACGTGAACTCCACAAAACACCACGTGAACTCCACAAAACACCACGACTTTTTCACGAAACACCACGTGAACTCCACAAAACACCACGTGAACTCCACAAAACACCACGACTTTTTCACAAAACACCACGACTTTTCCACAAAACACCACGACTTTTTCACAAAACACCACGACTTTTCCACAAAACACCACGACTTTTTCACGAAACACCACGTGAACTCCACAAAACACCACGTGAACTCCACAAAACACCACGACTTTTTCACAAAACACCACGTGAACTCCACAAAACACCACGACTTTTTCAAAAAACACCACGTGAACTCCACAAAACACCACGACTTTTTCACAAAACACCACGACTTTTTCACGAAACACCACGTGAACTCCACAAAACACCACGTGAACTCCACAAAACACCACGACTTTTCCACAAAACACCACGACTTTTTCACGAAACACCACGTGAACTCCACAAAACACCACGACTTTTTCACAAAACACCACGTGAACTCCACAAAACACCACGACTTTTTCACAAAACACCACGTGAACTCCACAAAACACCACGACTTTTTCAAAAAACACCACGACTTTTTCACAAAACACCACGTGAACTCCACAAAACACCACGACTTTTTCACAAAACACCACGTGAACTCCACAAAACACCACGACTTTTTCACAAAACACCACGACTTTTTCACGAAACACCACGTGAACTCCACAAAACACCACGTGAACTCCACAAAACACCACGACTTTTCCACAAAACACCACGACTTTTTCACGAAACACCACGTGAACTCCACAAAACACCACGACTTTTTCACAAAACACCACGTGAACTCCACAAAACACCACGACTTTTCCACAAAACACCACGACTTTTCCACAAAACACCACGACTTTTTCACGAAACACCACGTGAACTCCACAAAACACCACGACTTTTTCACAAAACACCACGTGAACTCCACAAAACACCACGACTTTTTCACAAAACACCACGTGAACTCCACAAAACACCACGACTTTTTCAAAAAACACCACGACTTTTTCACAAAACACCACGTGAACTCCACAAAACACCACGACTTTTTCACAAAACACCACGACTTTTTCACGAAACACCACGTGAACTCCACAAAACACCACGTGAACTCCACAAAACACCACGACTTTTCCACAAAACACCACGACTTTTTCACGAAACACCACGTGAACTCCACAAAACACCACGTGAACTCCACAAAACACCACGACTTTTCCACAAAACACCACGTGAACTCCACAAAACACCACGACTTTTTCACAAAACACCACGACTTTTCCACAAAACACCACGACTTTTTCACGAAACACCACGTGAACTCCACAAAACACCACGTGAACTCCACAAAACACCACGACTTTTCCACAAAACACCACGTGAACTCCACAAAACACCACGACTTTTTCACAAAACACCACGACTTTTCCACAAAACACCACGACTTTTTCACAAAACACCACGACTTTTTCACGAAACACCACGTGAACTCCACAAAACACCACGACTTTTTCACAAAACACCACGACTTTTCCACAAAACACCACGACTTTTTCACGAAACACCACGTGAACTCCACAAAACACCACGACTTTTTCACAAAACACCACGACTTTTCCACAAAACACCACGACTTTTTCACGAAACACCACGTGAACTCCACAAAACACCACGACTTTTTCACAAAACACCACGACTTTTCCACAAAACACCACGACTTTTTCACGAAACACCACGTGAACTCCACAAAACACCACGACTTTTTCACAAAACACCACGACTTTTCCACAAAACACCACGACTTTTTCACGAAACACCACGTGAACTCCACAAAACACCACGTGAACTCCACAAAACACCACGACTTTTCCACAAAACACCACGTGAACTCCACAAAACACCACGACTTTTTCACAAAACACCACGACTTTTCCACAAAACACCACGACTTTTTCACAAAACACCACGACTTTTTCACAAAACACCACGTGAACTCCACAAAACACCACGACTTTTTCACGAAACACCACGTGAACTCCACAAAACACCACGACTTTTTCACAAAACACCACGTGAACTCCACAAAACACCACGACTTTTTCACAAAACACCACGTGAACTCCACAAAACACCACGACTTTTCCACAAAACACCACGACTTTTCCACAAAACACCACGACTTTTTCACAAAACACCACGACTTTTCCACAAAACACCACGACTTTTCCACAAAACACCACGACTTTTTCACAAAACACCACGTGAACTCCACAAAACACCACGACTTTTTCACGAAACACCACGTGAACTCCACAAAACACCACGACTTTTCCACAAAACACCACGACTTTTTCACAAAACACCACGACTTTTTCACAAAACACCACGTGAACTCCACAAAACACCACTACTTTTCCACAAAACACCACGACTTTTCCACAAAACACCACGACTTTTCCACAAAACACCACGACTTTTCCACAAAACACCACGACTTTTCCACAAAACACCACGACTTTTCCACAAAACGGCACGATCGTGGTCGAAAAGTAGAATTCCAGGTCTTACGAAGATTGCATCTTATAAATCAGATTGTATTGTTATATTTTTGTCTAGATACCCATCGCGGCTAAGTAGTATCTAACAGATGATTATCTAACAACGGCAATTTTTTTATTCGTCTATGATTACAGGTGTTAGAGAGAGGCGGACTGTTCTCCAAAAGTTTATCCACATAATTGTTGGATATTAATACTTTTCCTCATAAATTTGGTGACTAATTTTAAAACGTAGAGTGTTGAATCGGTCGGCGAGAGGAAAAGTCGATGGCGTCGCCCAAATAGCCGACTTTACTGCCTTTTCGCCTTTGTTTCCATCTCTTCGATAACTTTACCCGAATCAATAATCTTTAGTAAGTTTTTCAGCAGAAGATAATTGAGCCCTCCTCTGTAACAGGCCCGAATTGGCATGCGCCCGCTCCGACCTCGGAACCTGTCGAAGCGGGGCGGAGAACGTAACATCAAGGACTCGCACCCCTGAGTGACTGCCGGTTGGTCGTCTCAGGGAGAATAAACATCATAACAACAAGTCTTTGTTTGGGTCTTAACTAATATCCGGGGTCGGGCAACCACGAGATATTACACCTCTATGATATCTTTGTGTCGACTCCGATGTCCTGTTGCGGCTGCCTCCCTCATGGATCTTTCTTCCCTTCATAGCCCACACTAAGCATGGTCACACTTTATTCGTCTACGATTACACGTGTAAGAGAGAATTGTCTCCAAAAGTTTATCCTCTGTTGGCACTGTTTGTGTTGTATTGTTGATATGGCATCGACTGCTGACGAGTGTCGAACATCATTTGATTGTTGTATCCGAACATTGCCTCGAGTGCCTGATGGACTTGATCCTGGGTGTAGGTACTGTAATTTCTCATTTAAAATAAGAAAAAAAAACACAAACCGTCCAGTGGAGGGATCACGGTAGATCTGATTGCCAGTGTCTTGTCCGCCATACATCGAGGAACTGCCCATGCCAGGACCGGCGACGGCGAGAGCGACGAGGCAGGCGACAAGGGCGAGGAAGAACTTCATCTCGGTGGATGGCTACTGCCAGTCGACGGGTCATTTTATACTCCTTCCGGGCATATTTACCCTTTTCTATCCTGGACAAAGAAAACATAAAAAGAGTCTTGTTAACTGGAAATTTCTACAATTTACTCGAGTCAAATAAACGCTCGAGATTACGGTAGAGGTCAACACGGTGAGTCAGGAAAGAAAAATTTTGGATGACAAAAAGGACGAAGATCGTGGGAACTTTGGATAACTCACGGAAAGCCTAGAAGCTGGTTTTGGGTTTTGTCGACGGTTGCCATCACTGAGAGAGATGGCCGTCTTCTGCCTGTCGACCAGTCCAATGCTGACATCTCCTTTGGAGCCGGCTAGTGAAAGCGACAAGAGCAGATCCCTCGATATTATTTCTATTATTCAGAGATGACCAAGACGTATTTCGACCTTGATAACGGCGAAGAAGTGCCTCTAGAGACCACTTGAACTCTCGCCGACCTCCCAGCGGATCACTGGATCTGGGTCGGAGGCCACTGGTCGAAGAATTTCCCAAGGTGACGAAAAAAATGACTAATTGTCACCATTGATTTATAAACGACTGAAATCAAACAGCGTGGTTGAAAATAACAAAAATCAAGGGTCTACGTGGCGTCGACGGCTTCTCCTTTATTGTCATTTCAGATGTTCTTGGATTTTAGTGCATAAATAAAGTAATATAAATATGGCTAAAATTTATAAGAGCTTCCCAGTCATATCTAATCATTTATTTCATCTCAAGCTAATCGCCATCACATAGAATCGACATCGCCTGTGGTCAATGGGCTGTGCTCATTCGTCAAGTCGACGTCTTCCGGATACAAATTCCTCTGCCCCACACTTCCACGAAATGACTCCTTCTGCCCTTGGAGAGTATCGTAGACCCTGAAAAAAACATAATTTTCATAAAATTAGTTTGGTTTTATGGTCGACGGGCAATGAGTCAGTCTCTCGCTTATTCACTTGTCATATTTACTCAGTCCGAGTAGTTTCTACCTTGTACAAGTTCGATCTCGTGGCAGGAAAGAAAAGAACAAAGTTTAGACTTCGGCTGCCAAATAATGAAAGGTCGAGGAAAGGCGAAGGTGGAAGAATAATCGACGAGGAGCCATGGAGGTCGGCTTTTCATCCTATCAAGAGACAACCGGAGATCTTGACTGTCAGGGGATAATCCTCTTCTCACCAACACAGAGTAATTCTCCATTTCATTTTTCTCTTCCAAAGGAGGCGGTCAGATGCTTTTCTTCTTCTTGGCTGTTCCCTTGCTCTTCTACGCCATTCTGGGATGCTCCCATAAAAAGAAAAAATCAGAGGTAACGAAGAGAGGAAAAGCAAGACAACGGTCATTTTTAGGAAAGTGCTCCTAATACGACGAGGTCGAAAGCATCGAGCGAATGGGAAAGGACGGTGAAGGAGAGCGAACAGTCGACGAAGAAGGTCGAATCGAAAAAGGGAGACACTTTGAAGAGTTGGAAAGAGTCGAAGAAGCCAAGTGAGGAGAAAGCAGAGAAAAAACAAGAGAAAAAGAAAGAAGAAAGTCCGTCGACGAGGAAATCCAAGGAAGAGTCGACGAAGAAAAAGAGCAAAAGGACGGAGGAGACGACAAAGAGGGAAGAGTCGACAGCGGACGACGGCTGGATGTTCATGGATCCTACGAAAGATCGCCGCACCTCAATCCGCAGTACCGTCAATGTCCATCACAAATACGCCAATGAGGATTTGAATGTGAAGGAGTACATGGCTGGCGCGGCGACGGAAGGAGAAGCTGAGAAGATCTGCCTCAACAAGAATTTGGATTTGGTGTTGTACTACAAGACGACGGAGGAGGAAATGCCGGACCTGGCCGAACTGTGGATGGCACGACGACAACTGGATCGATCATTTCTACACAATCGTGTCAAGAAATGCAATTATTATTCAATGGGCTCTGTCTTCGAAGGGTGGCAACTTATTGGATCGGAGGGATTCTACGACAAGCTGTCGACTCTCGTCAACTTCTACCTGACATTTCCCTATGTCATGGTCAACGGCACCTCTTCTCCACGAGACGACTAAATACAAATAACAGTAAATAAAAATGCTAGTTCCATTGTTTTTTGTTCGTGTTGTCATGTTTCACAGCAACTTTTAACAGATCGACGGGAGAGGCAGAGGGTCGACCCGGCGTCAACTTTCTTTCACTGTCGTTTTTTTGTCTTGTAGGACAAAATCTTACCCGCCAAAAGATAATTGATTTTCATTTTCATTTCCATTTCTCTTCCAAACTAGGCGGTCAAATGTTGCTCTTCTTGGCTGCGACTGCTGCTATGCTGCTCTTCACAACCATCGGTTGTCTTGATAGAAAGAAAAAAATAACGGTAATGACAAGAACATCAAAAATGGGAAATGATTTTAGAAGAGTGCTCCTAATTCAAAAATGTCGAAAGTGTCCAGTAAACCGCAATGTGGAGTGACGACTACGATGAAGGAGAGCGAAAAGTCGACGAAGAAAGTCGAGCAGAAAAGGAGCGACACTTCAAAGAGCCGGGAAGTGTCGAAGACAAGCAAGGAAATGACCGAGAAGACGAAGACATGGGAAAAGACGGAGAAGAAGGACGAAAGCGAGAAAAAGAAGACTGAGGAAGAAGAGTCGACGAAGAAAAAAGTGAAAAAGACGGAGGAATCGACAAAGAGGGAAAGTTCGATGGAAGAGGAGAAGGCGGACGACGGCTGGATGTCCCCGGATCCTACAATCGACGACGGGAAGACAGAAGACATAAAGTCGATGGAATCCGTATCCAAGAAGGATTGTCCCGTCTCATATCGCCCAGAGTACCGTCACAAATATGCCAATGACAATATAAAACCAGAGAAATATCTCATTGGCATGGCTACAAAAGAAGAAGCTGAGAAAAAGTGCGTCGAACAGCACCGACCACTTGTTTTATACTACCTGACACCGGAAGTGGGAAAAGTCGATGACACGACCGATCTCTGGATCGGATGGCGAATCCTTTATGGCGGATTCTTGCATTACCGCATCAAGAAATTTATCGATCCTTGTAGAAATGGCCACGATTGCTGGCGACTCGTCGGCTATGGAGGATATTATGACAGCCTTTCGACGCTCATAAATTATCGGCTGGAGTTCCCTCTCATCAATTTCGATGGCATTCCAGATGACGACAACGACGACATGTAGATGGAAAAAAAATAAAAACAATAAAGGCACATTCTTATTTAGTTTCTTTTGTATTTGTCAAATTATTAAGTTCCTTTTGGAAGTGTCGATAGCCCCGAGGAGGTTGGGAATGTCGACGGGCCGGGATGTCACCCATCAGCCCAAAACGACCATAGCAATGATGCTGAATCAAATGAAAAGAGGAGGACACGTTCGATAGAAGTCGCCTGGAATGGACGACGGTCCAGTCTATTGAATCTCCTCGACTCGACGATGACGACGTGCGAGGAAGAGTCAAAGATGTTCGATAATGTTGATTTTGACATACAAATCCCCCCTCCATTTAGCCTACTGCAGAAAATCACAAGAAGTCTTGAGAATTGTAATGTTTTATTAGGATTTTTGTACAAGTCGGCGAGAATCTAACCGCTGAATCCGTTCTGATATCCTCGATTCTGGCCGTTTAATCCATAGTTGCTGTTGTATCCGGCGCTTCCAGGGTAATTCTGATTGTATCCGCCATTCAATCCATTGTATCCAAGAGATCCTCGGTTGTAATCGGCATTGGCGCCATTGTATCCATAGGGCAGCGTGTTGTATCCGTTGTTTCTTCCGTTTCCATAATATTCAGAGCTTTCAAAACTGGCAGAATTTCTATTGTTGTATGGATATTGACTGAAAATAATAGGAAAAAGTCGAGGAATAAATCAAGGAGAATCCAGCCAATGATTTTTCAATGAAAACGTCAATTTTCGCTCTTATTTTTACCAGAAATAGGCAAAAACTCACGAATTACTGTAGGTATTGGGAGCGGCCATGGCCATGGCGATTAGAGCCAAAAGAAGGACGACGAAGTTAGGAGACATTGGTCGAGTTGAGTTGATTCCCCGGCCATTCCCTCTATATACCCCGTTACTCGAAGTTTATTTGTTCTTTTGACTTCCACAAGTTGTCAATATTTCCTCGGAGAGAGTACTTTCCCCTGAAGAGAAGTCAGACGGCCGCCGAGCCTGTGAGCAAATTCTACGGACAATGGTAGTACATAAATAAAAAGTGACAAGTTATTTTCAGATGTATTCGGCTGTCTGACAGTGGCAAATTGTTTGTTTTCTTATGCTGAGAAATATTGGGTCACGTCATTCACACTCACAAGTGAAAATACTTTGAATACAGTTATTATTGGACTATTTTTGAGTATTCGGAGCATAGAAAGCCAACAATTTTTTGGAGAAAATAATGAAAATTCCGGACTTTTTTCGTTGTTTCTATTCTCATCGTTTGCTGAGGTCATGATCCTCCTTTTTCCCGAGCCCGCTAATGACGGAGAAACACTTCTAGAGATTACTTGAACTCTCTCTGACCTCTTGAGAGATCTTTGAACGAGGTGATTTTCACAAGGCGACAAAAATGAATCATCTTCTCATCTTTGGACCATTGACTGTCTGGCCAGATGTCGAACATCAATTTTCTTCTGACACAAACGAATTGTTTGCTTACATGAGCTTAAGGTGAGAAACAATAGAAGAACTTTGTGTATAAGCAAATAAAGCTAAAAGAATTTATTACATTACAAATACACGAGTAAAAATATTATTTCTTACTTAACTTCTGTCCTATAGAAGACGAAAACTGCGGTCGGCTAGGATTGACAGGCATCTGCAATAAAAATATTTAAAAATATACAGCTTATCTCACCTCAGGATCAAGTGGGCCTAGGGTTACTAAATTCTTTGTTACGACATTCATTGGTGGCGCATCATCCGTTGGTGGAATAGGAATCTCATAAACTACTTTCTAGAAAATAATAATTTAAAATAAATAAATGACAAATTCTCTACCTCTTCAAATTCATCTAATCCAGTATCGTCAAAATTAGGTTGAGACGGAATTGCTCGTCCAGGAGTAACAGAACGAGGCCCTGAAATTATTTTGTATAGATAAATTTGCCATAAAACTTACTCAATATATCTTCCATTGTAACACCATTCATCAAAAAACTTCCATCCAGAGAACTGCCGCCACTTTGAAAAATCTCTTTTGTTATTCTCTGATTTTCTTTATCTGCAATAATTTTACCTATTGATAGAAAAAAGAGATCCACCTGCGCCTGGGGGAAGTGTTTGAACTGGTCTTTTGAATTCGGAATTCTGCCTAGTGGATGGTGTAAAAACACTAAAATGAGAGAAAAATTAGACACGAAAAGAAAGGCGAACCTTCTTGTTCGTCTGGCTGATTCCTGTGCTTCGGTGTCTGCAACCATTCTTCGTCCCATATCCGAAGAGAACTGTGGTTCTAAAATTATTATTGTAATCAGACATTTATAAAAGAGCGTACTTCCAATAAATCCAGTACTTGTAATGCTACTAATAGTACTGGTTTCTTGTACTGTGCTCCCATTGCTGATATAAGCTGTACTTTGATCATGATAAAGTTGAAAACTGACTGAACGGCTTGGAGCAACACGTTCTGAATAGCGTAAGTATGAATATGGACAGAACTAACTTGGCTCCTTCAATCGTACTGGTTGCTGCGTATTTGTTCTAAGAAAGTTGAGGTCCCTTTTCTTTAGTTTGTCTTTCAGTTCTAAAAAAACATTTCAAAGTCAGCACATAAAATAAGACCTTTCATTTCACCACTAATTTTTTCGCATGCATCATTAGAAATCGCTGAAGTCGGTACTTTTTCACATTGGTCTATGAGTTGAACCTAAAAAACAAAATATTGTTATAAAAGAAAAATGATCACCTTAGCTTCAAGTAATTTCAATTTTTCCTTATAAACGTTGCTCAAATGATCAAGAGCCTCTCCAAAAAGTTTAGCTTCTATTTCTGCTACTTGCTGGAATTATAACTACTCTTATGAAAAATTTTGGAAACTTACTGTTGCCTCATTCAGATATAAGTTATCTTCTTGTCCTTCGAGAAGTGAAGGCAATCTCATAATCTCATCAAATGCTTTTTTCGCTGCTGCATTTACGGCTTCCATCACCGGCTCTTCTAAAAAGCTTTTCTTCGAGTTCTTCTTCGACATTCTGAAATTGTAATACATGTATGACAAATACAGAAGGATTATAGTACAGAAAGACAGTGACACACAAAAAAATTGAGAGAAGAAGAAAAAAACTAAAAGAATGGAGGAAAAAAAGGAAAAAGTCAAAATTTGAACGACGTTTTGAATTTCAGGCGTTCGCGGCATCCCCTGGTCCCGCGGCGATACCGTAATCTTGCAAGCGTCCCCACGACTGGAAAGCTTGGGCCTAAAGTCATTCGAACATTTTTGTTGCTCCGTCACCCACGCGTTCCGTTCTTTTTGTTTGATCACGAGTGATCCTGTTTTTATAGTTTACAAAAACTATTTGGATTTTGAATTTTACGCATCTCTTGCACTGATGTCTTTTATATATTCTTGTTTTTCAAGTTATGTTACACGGGCTTTTTTACAGTACTCATCGAGGATCCCTCAATCACAATGGCTGACGGAGGAGATGAAGTTTCTGTTGCCCCAGCTGCACCCGCTGTAATGGACGTCCAAGGAGCCTTGAAAGCTGTTCTTCGTGCTGCTCATTTCCAAGATGGACTCGCCAAGGGACTTCACGAAGCCGCTAAGGCTCTCGACAAGTATGTCTTTATTTTTATTCGTGTTCGCATATTTTTTGAACAAGTAAGGCACACATAAACGGAGTGCTTCTTCTTTTTTGATTAGCTCTTCACCTGTCGTGTGCGAAAACAAAGATCCAACTCTGCCACGCTTCGTTTTGTTCTATAAAATCAGAAGTGCCCGAGAAGGTTAACATTCATTATTTTCAGGCGTGAAGCTCACTTCTGCGTCCTTGCTGAGAACTGTGACGAGCCAATGTACACCAAGTTGGTCGAGGCACTCTGCAACGAGCACGAAATTCCCCTGATCAAGGTCGCTGACAAGAAGCTCATTGGAGAATGGTGTGGTCTGTGCAAGTACGATAAGGAGGGTAAAGCCCGTAAAGTAGTCGGATGTTCCTGCGCCGTCGTCAAGAGCTGGGGAAACGAAGATCAAGGCAAAGCTGTTTTGACTGCTTATTTCAATCGGGGCAAGTAAATTGTTATTTGATCAATAAATGTTTTTGTTGTTATATTTCCTTGTTCTAATTGTCGTGGGTTCTAAATGCCGTCTCTATTAGCACTGGGTCATCGCCACGTTGCGCGTTGTCATTCGGCCCGCTAGCTAGTCGTGAACACATTTCATTTTTTGTGTGCATGAGCGACAGCAGCACTCTTCTCGAATCAAAAGCCCCTGTAACGTCTGAGGGTACGTTTTGACATTTATGCAAAATTAAAATCTGCCCGTAATTGCATAGTTTTTGTTGTTTTAGAATGCAACGAAGATAGTATGCTTCCTACTCACAAAAAGCAGGAGTCCCGTCCTGGCGGGGATATCCATCTTTTAGGCTTCAATATTAGCAATCAGTAAGTTTTAGGATTTCGTGCATTTGTAGTTTCTCGTTTTAGACCGATATGGCTTCAATTTATTCTTCTTTCTGCGGCCATATTTGTTTTTTACGTTGGATATGGCTATATGCAGGTTAGAATTGTTGTACTTTTGTTCATAACAAGAGGTTTATTTCGCTGATTAGTTCTAGGTGTGAACGTAAGGATCCTACGAATTTTATTATAGGAACTTATTTTCAAATTACCTGGAATGCGGCCATTTGGATGGTATCTAACTCTTGTTCAATTTATAATCTACAGTTTATTTGGATATTGCGAATCTCAGATGTGGCACGATACAAGGAGAAAGTACGTTTGGATGTTTGTAATAATTAAGAACTTTTAGAATTCCTCTAAAAATATATGCTCTTCTTGCTTTTTTCACTGTAGCCACAATGGGATTATCTAACGCTTCCGTAGGATATTTAAATTACCCGACCCAAGTGAGTTTCTCAATTGATTCAAAGATTTTCGCTTTAGGTTATTTTTAAATGTTGTAAATTAATTCCTGTACTTATTGGCGGAATTTTAATTCAAGGAAAACGATATGGATTAATTGATATTACAGCTGCCATTGTGATGAGTATCGGTAAGTGGTTATAGTCAGCCGTCAGTATTTCTTTTATTTAGGTCTGATAATGTTCACACTTGCTGATAGTGAAGTTTCACCTATTTTTGACCCTAAAGGCTATGTTATGATTTCTGGCGCACTTGTAGCGGATGCTTGTATTGGAAATATTCAAGAGAAGCAAATGAAAAAATATGCAGGATCCAGTAATGAAGTGGTAAGGTTTTTTACAACACGTGGCTTATTTTCTTTTCAGGTTCTGTACTCATATTCTATTGGCTCAATTTATATATTTTTCTACACGATCTTGAGTGGAGAATTCTTTGAGGCATTTACTTTCTTCCTTCAAAATCCATGGAAAACGTACGGATATGCCTGTATTTTTGGTTTACTCGGATATCTCGGTGTCAACGTGGTTTTAACGCTTATAAAGGTTTGCTTAACTTTTTTTAAATTTTTTTACGGATATTTATTTAGGTCAGTGGAGCTTTAGTCGCCGTGACAGTGACAACTTTGAGAAAAGTTGTTACAATTTGCTTATCATTTTTACTATTCTCGAAGCCGTTTTCAATCGATTATGTTTATGCCGGGATGCTCATTCTTATCGCCATTTATCTGAACATATACAGGTTCGATTTTATTTTTAGCTGTATTATTTTTATAATTTTCAGTAAGAACAAAACAAAATGGGATGCTGCTGTAAAAATGTGGATTAGAAAGAAGATTGACAGCAGACGGAAAGCAGATGGATCTACGGATTATTTGATAGTATAATTCTACGTTTTATTATTTATTCAGTCGGTTAGTCTTCGTTTTAATTTATTCTCCTTTTCGGTGTTTTCATCTGTGATAGCCAAATTTTTTCCAAAACGGGATGGTGTTTTAGATCTTTGTACAAATTCTTTTTCTTTCTCTAATAATTTTGTAACATTTATTGTATACACTTTTTCCTTTCAGCGGAATATAAAGCTAACAAATATTTTATATGTTCATAGCCAATATGCACGTTTTTTCGGGAAGTCATATGTCCCGTATCATAGCTGACTAAAAAATAAGTGAGCTAGGGAAATTCGGGGCAACAATCAAAGGAAAAATCGGGGTAAAATAAAAGGAAAAGATTTCAGTCACTGTCAACAGGTGGCCGTGGTGTTTTTGGCATTTCTATTCTGCTTGGGGCTTCGAGTGGCGTTTCACAGGGATGGACGATGATGGCAGGAGTGCTGTCATCTCCATTATGAAGTTCAAATCTAAATATTCGCGCTTCTTTCGTCGTTCTCTTTTTAGACTCACTTCTCGTCTAAAGCAAAGCTTGCTAGCCTTGACATCAAATCAAAACTACAAACAACTGGCGGCATTTCTTTGGTTTGTTCCCATCCAACGGGCGGTGAACAAGGAGGCGAGATCAAGAATTGTTTCTCAAGTGGTGGAGGAGATAAAAGGCTCGATGTGTTGCGAAGTAAAACCCTCTGAAAATTTGATGGAATTATTCAGTCTGATTCTATTTACTTAAAACTTTTAGAAACTATTGACACAAAGTTTGAATAGGTTTCGACGTCAACGAGAAAATGAAACAAATCCCCGGCAAACAAACTTCGAATTGTACTCACTTGGGCAAAGAAAGCTTTCAGCTGGTGCCCGTTGAAACTAAATCCTTGGACGATAAGTTTAGCGGCGGTTGCATTTTCCGGCGAACTGAAGATGACTCGAACTCGTCGGAAAGATTTCAAAAAATCAAAATGAATATCTTCTTCAATTTGAGTGAAAAGTGTCGAGAAATTGTGTCGTTGGGCGGGATCTGTGAACACCTGGAACGGCTTTTTTTATTCAATTTCATCTAATAAATTGCAGAATTAAATAGAAAACTCACTTCATCAGGAACTTGTGTGACAATGATGCTATTTGGCAGTTCGTCTTTACTTTTCACACGAGAAACATTCAATCCGTTGTAATTTAAAGTTGGCTCCATTACTTCGACCATTTTTCTGGAAAATTAGCAAATTAATTTGGGAAGGCGACTAGACAGGGCGAGGATTTCATGAGAGGACACTCATCAGGTGACCGGATGATGAAATTCGAGAGAAAATAGCAAAGAGATGAGGAAACAGGAAGCCAGCCAATTGTGTTACCAGTTTAGAATTGGATGCCGCATGAAATGACAAAAGGCTGGGCAAAGATCGCCGCGAGACCGTCAGGTTATTTATAGAATTTACTCTTTTTATCAGAAAAAAGACGGAGAATATGCAAAATATTCGAAATTAAAGATTTTTTAGCTAAAAATAAAACAGGCAGCGCCGCCCAAGAGATAAACAAAAGGAAAAGAGCCTCCTCGGCAAAAATTTCTACGTCAAAGCGACGGGTAATTGAACAAACATTTGGAAGGACGAGGCCAATTTGAGGATTTTTATCGAAAAACAGGTTATTATGAGGAGAAAGAAGATTATCGGGGGATATTATACCCAACAATTGGCATCAAACGGTTTTTATTGGGGTTTTAAACGAATTCTCTTCAAATTTAAGAAGAAATAAAAAGAAAGGAAGAAATCGTCGACCAACTGGGAGGTGGAAATGTGCTCAGGTTATCAGCTGATAATAATCGACGCCATGTCTTTCGCTTACGCACTCGTCGCCTATCGCCGTCGTTTCTGGCCTTTTTTTCGTTGAAAATTTAACGTCAAAGGATGAGGAGAAGAAAAAGCAGAGGGCAAGGATTTGTGGAAGAACTTGGTCAAAATTCCGTGAAATTCTAAATTACTCGTAAACATCACGCAGGAAGTTACGATTTTAATGCTAAAATTATATTTTTCAGTAAAAATTGGTGTTCTTATGTTCTAATTTTTATTGCAATAGATAGATCTAATTTTTCTGAGCATTTTGATATATAAACGATCACATAACTCGGTAAAAATGTCATTTAATTTAAAATAAAAGTCATCGAAATGCCGCAATTTCATCAAATTCAAAGAAAATCACAGTTGACTGTTGTGGACTTTGGAGGCGAAGCACCTGTGCCTTTACAATTTTGAGTCTGGTCAAATAATTTCAAAGGAAAGCTGTGCCGAGATGTTACGGGTGCAGAGACCACTGGCTGGCTGTCGAGTCGAATGTTTACCAGAAAGTGATCCGCTTTGAAAATAGAAAAAAAGCAGCGGGGAGGTCATTGACCATGGCTAAAATATCACTGACCAACTTGAATTTTCGAGGATTAGCCCCTGGAAAAGCGACAGACGAGGAATTTGTCCTCTTCGATCATCGTCACCCGTCGTTAAAAAGGTCAAGTGGCCCCCCAATTTCCTCATTTCTTGTACTTTTTCCAACTGTTCGTTGACTTCAATTTGCCAAGATTTTCCCCTAAAATTGGTCGAGATTTCCGTCATTTGGTCGACCAAAAGAATCGCCGAATTTGATTACTCGCCGCGGTTTCTCCAAGAAATTCCGAGGCGGGAAACAAAAGGCTTATCAAAGCCCAAATTATAGCAGAAAAGGCTGCAAAATAACTCGACTAAACAGCGGTTTTTGATCAAGATTCGGCTCAGCAAATAATTAATTAAAATATTTTCTGAAGGAGGCGGAAGTAAAATGAGAAGAAAGCGGCTAAAAACAACTGAAAAAGAGAAAAAATATTTCGCAGTCAGCAGGATTCGAACCTGCGCGGGCAAAGCCCAATTGATTTCGAGTCAATCTCCTTAACCACTCGGACATGACTGCACTGGGGCTGGGCGCAAATGGAACGAAAGACTACCTTTCCCCTTGGTAAAATGAAAGAAGAAGACTGTTTGGAGGCCATTTTCGATCGGAAAAGGGCCTGGCGTGTTGGGGAAACACTTCTCCAATGGCTGGAGACAAAATTCAACGGAATATAAACAGAAAGGACGACTAATGAGCCACCTCCTCAGATCTTGGCAGTTCTTGTAGAAGAAAACGAGAGAGGACAATGGGGAACGGGAAGAAAGAGAAGGAGAAGAGTCGACAGTGCCGGGAATTGGGAATGGGTGACAGGAACGGGGCCGGCGGTGCCCGGGTGACGTCAAACAGGCCGGGACTGTGCGTAAGCGCCGAGTTGATCAGACTCGAAAGATCGAAACTGTCAATTATTTGAGAAAATTTGAGAGGGGAAAAGGTCATCGAGAGGACAAAGTCCTCGAAAATATCCAAAATTTGTGACTGCACTCGTAAGATCTCGGCAGAAACTCCATTTTCCTCGAAACGATAAAAATTGAATCCAAATTTGACGAAGCAGTTATTTTTCTTCTTCAGATCTTTTCTTCTTTCTTTTTCCCCAAAGAATTGGTATCTTTTATAATCTTTCTGCTATTTAGATGTAGAAAATCTCAATTAAAAAATGGGAAGTGGCTTTGAGCTTGGAGATTTTGAAAAATAAGAAAAATTGATGAATTTCCATTCATATTTCGGCTACTTTTTCTTTTCTTTGCTATTTTTCATTTTTTTTCCGCAAAAATCAGGCTGATCCATCTTATTCACAGCTTTCCAAACTTCTTGGAGCAAAAGATAATGTGTAAAATTCTCTGCAAATGTTGATCTTTTCATTTTTCATAAGTTGATGGGATAAGAGTGCGGCAATTGCTCAAATTTACTCCTCACAATTTGTTTGCACATCTGTTGAAACCATTTCCAAGAATTCTTGCAGCAAGAAAATTGAAAAGATAAGCTGCAACGATTAAAAAGGATAGCAGGCAAATAAAAATAAGAAAAAGAGCATAAAAAATGAAGAAATTTCAGACATTCAAATTGATAAATATGGAATGAATTACGAAATGAGTTAGAAAGAGGACGGGCGAAGAGTAGGAGGAGTTCTGCACAAGTATCACAAAGACTCCACGTGAATGGCACGCAGACTTCTTGTGGGGCTAATCCTCGCCGACGGGGCGAACGAATGCTCCCCGTTTGACGTCAGGAGGAGAAGAAGAGGCCCCGCCGACCAACCATAGAAATATACGAAGGCATTTAGCAAGACAAATCGACCTACGTAGACGACGCTTTATGGAAATAAAAGAAAATTTTTGAGGAAAGCAAAAGTTCTTCTTGGCAGACAAAAGGCGGCGTTTTTATGGTGCGACGAGGTAAAAATAGGTTGTAAAGAGGCGAAAGAGAGGGCGAGAAAGTGTCAAATTACAAGGAACACGGAAATATTTATCTAGAGGAAACGATGTTGAGATTGATTTGTATAACGCAGAAAAATGAAATTGGCGAAAAGAAGCAGAAAGATCTAATTTAATCTAGACGAAAAATGTTATTTTTCAGTGGCTACGGCGAAAAATGATAAACAGATTATTGAGAGGAGGAAATATCATTGAAAAAATAATAAAATGAGATGGAATTATGAAATAACAGATGGCTTCAAAAAACGAGAAGTTTCTGCCAGGTGCAAATCATAAAAAAGTAGGAAAAAGGGCTTCCGGAAATCATAAAATGAAGCTCTTTCAAGAAGAAAAAACATTTGATTGACGTCATTGCTCAAAGTTTAGAAAGAAAGTTGAAGGAGAATATAAAATGTGAATGAGCTTTACGAGACCAAGCGGGGGAGAGCGAGTTCTGGTCATTTATGAGGAGTGCGTGCTAAAGAATCTCATCTAAATTTAGAAATCTAAAACATCAAGAAATATTTGCGAAAGTGAGTAAAATAGGAACGGCGAGTAGTTGCAGAGGCAGAGAGAGTCGATTTCCTCTCGCCTGCTGCATTTTCTCTCTTTCCTATACACGGAGGCTTGGTCTAAAAATAGAAACATCGACTGAGAGTATGGCTAATTTTGAGCAGACGATAAACATTTTGCGTGTTGACAATGCAGAGAAAAATAATTCGATTATAAAATTCAACACAAAATTTGCATTGAAATTGCGACGCTTTTAGAAACAACAAGAAGAAGAATTGTTTGGATTAAAAATATAAAGAAAAAATGGCAAATAATTTCAGCAGGAGAAATGCGAAGTGGCTCGTGGATGTTTTGACGGCCAGATGGGAGAACACGAGTCGCTCTCTTTCCCTCCTTTCATCATCAACTGGCCGAACAACATCAAAACACGAAAATAGACCTCTTCCATGATCCAAATAATCCTAAAATATTCACAAAAATGAGGTAAAACAGAGCTCATCGCGTGTTTCATCTGACGCAAATGGGAGAAACCCCCATTTTCTGTTATTTTAATCTAAAAAAATCTAGAAAATTCTGAAAAATTTAGAATTTTCTCGACTAAAAAATGAGATGCGCACGAGACTCATTAGAAGCTCGAGATGAGCAGTCATATGAGATTTTGGACTAATTGGAATTTGTCGAGAAGAAGAGGAAGAGCCGCCCCGAAAAGAGTGGCGGCTTTGGGGAATTCATTCAACGAGGAGGAATTGTTGAACGAAAAGAGAGAGAGAGAGGATTGCTTACGTAAGAAAGGAGCAAGGGCAAAGAACGCCGCTTATTTCTACAAGAGAGTTCGCAATTGTTCTCTGCTCATAAAAAAAAGCATTTACTTTACAAAAAAAATGAAGAAATAGAATTTATACAATGAAATGAGAGAAAATAACAAAAATTCATAGATTTCTTCAATTTTTTGATAATATTCCGTATTATTTTTCTCTTTTATAATTTTTCCATTCGAATGCCTCACTGAAAAACAAAAAAGAAATTCGAACGTCAATCTTCTCTCAATTGAAGACAAATCTCTGACGCTGGCATCGACTGCGAAAAACACACAAAAAAAGGAGATAATTCCTCATTCGAGTAGAAAATTCTCTTTTTTTTTTAAAAGAATTTCTGTGTAATCCAAAGGACACAAGGAAGTGTAACCGGGGACAGACGGGCACAGGTGCGTCATCAGCCAAGTCCCCGAAAAAAAACAAAGGGAAAAGATCAACAAATCGACGGATTCTCCTTTGAATCCCATAAAATTATTATTTTCATAAGAAATTGGGCGAAAAAAACTGAAAAAAGAGGCTCGGACAGAAATGTAAAGTCATTCGCTTGTCATAAACACAGACCGAAATAGGTCTCATCATCGCCGGGAGATCGAACCAGCGTTGTTGAGAACCAACGCCGGCGCGCTAACCGATTGCGCCAATTGCACCATCTGTTGTCTACTCCAGAAGGACCTCTTGCAATCCTATCTCACAGCTAAATTACTTTTTTTTCTGCAAAAGAGGAGTGATTCTTTAGATTCTGGGAGCTGGCTGCTTCCACATAACCGGTACTCTCCTTCCAGGTTAAATTGGACCCGTCGCAACTGAATTACGTGGGCTGGCGGCTGCAATTTAGAAGTTGTGGATGGAGATGGACAACACGTGGATTCTCAATTTGTGAAGAATTGATAAATACTCCAAAAAATGTAATTTCTTTTTTTAATTTGCAGAATAAATCGGAGAAAATAGCAATTACTGGAAAGAAAAAATAGGCAAGAGGAGGAGAAGAATCACGAGATTATAAGACATCGAACATCTGGTCATTTATCTTGGACGGGCATCATTTTGTGGTTCAATTGGATAAAAACACGAGCAGCAGAGAGAAAAAGAGAAGTTTGTTCTAATTTATAAAAATCAAGAGGAGGAAAAATGAGAAGAGTGGACAAGAATAACTGAGCTTGTGTAAATAGAAACCTACGCGGATAAGTTACGTAGGAGAGATCAAATTCTATCTATTTTGAACTCAAAACGGAACCAGAAATAATAAGAGCACTTGAAGCAATAATAAAAAATGAAGAGGAGGCTTCCATTGTTAGAAACTCTTCTTGAAGATTTTCTTCAATATTTTTATTCGGCATAGTAGCTGATTATCAAAATAATTTCAGTGTTTTTCTTCTGTCTTCATTGTAAGCTCATAAAAAGCAGCTGCAGGATTAAAAGAATAGAAATGAGTCATCTTCTTCAGATTTCGAAAGATCATTCCCGGCTCACGTCCAAACCATGAAATACCCCATGCCGGTTCACCATCACCAAGTGAAATTTCCTTGATAGACATTACATATTTGATGCCATTCAGGAGTACAGCCAGATAAATTTTGTTATTTTCCTCATTGAAGAGGACTGCATTCCAGCGATTTCCCAATTTATGAACAGCATCATCTCGAGTACATTTTCCCAAAATGCCATAAGTATCGCCTGCAGCTCGACTATTGACATTGGAATCAGCCGTGGAAGAAGTTTCTGATCGTAGACTGAAAAAACAGCCAATAAAATAAAAATTATAATAAAAACTGACCTAATATCTTCATAAGAAGTGCAACCTTCCGTGGTGCTGGCCTTCGGTGAACAAAGAATCGATGTCGGAATGTGGAAGACATCGCTGTTAGGATTGATCCTAGGTCCCAAAATAGAAGTAGATGACATGCACCGTAAAGGTGGTAAATTGTCCTCTTCTTTTTCCTTCTTTGACTTTTTCCGGGCATTTAATTCTTCTTCAAGAGAATATCTTCCATGAAGAGGACGATTAGGCCAAATGACTTCTTCATATGTACAGCCAACCAATTGACCTTTAGCATTTTCGATGACAGAATAACTTGGCTGAGAAATTTCCGAAGTATTCAGCTGCGATTTAGTTGATCCACCTTCTGCTACCTGCGCTTCCATTGAAATGCCAAGCTTTCTAGTCAAAAAGAAGAAACAAGCCGTAACTGAAAATAACAAAACCGGTCGAAATCGGTCGAAAATTTGGTCTAAATTCTGAAAATAGAATAACAATGACATTAGAGAATTGAAATTTATAACAATAACCTATAAAAATATACGAAAATGATACACAAACGAAATAAATCACTAGCCTCCGTGTAACGTTGAAATAAAAGATATAGTGTCGTTATTCTTAAGGATAGTATCTTCTCCTCCAGTTAATTCCCAATCGCAGTCGTTGATTATAATCAAAATACCAGGAGTAACACTGTCGCCATCAATAAGAAGTTCTGGTCGATAACAATCCTAAAATTGCTAAAATTAATTATCAAAATTAGATTAGACCTTTAGCATTTCCTTTCTAATCCAACAAAATAAATTTTTAACTGTAAAATTATCTTCAACTGCTGGTATAATCACCTGAAAAATGTGTAAACAGGAATTGAATAAAAGAAAGTTACTTTGTGGTCCTTGACATTGTCCAGCAGAAACTCAGCACCGCCAGTAAACTCCAAATTCAATGACAAATCTTTACTCATACTGAAAATCACGTTATATGCAGATAAAATTAATATTAGAAAATCAAGATGTTAGAAGAAGGATCTGTGGACATTTCATCACTTCGAATAATGATCGATATATTCATTTCAAATGTACATCTAAGTGAAAATCATCAAAATGCAACGTAGATCTAGTCAGGAATTATATAAAAACATCAAAGAATCGAAGTCTTGTGCGTGATTACTACCAAATCATCTTCTTTATTGATTATAAGCTGAAAAAAAAAAGATTATGAGAGAAATAAATTGGCAAACCTTATTGTGATCTCCATACAAAGCAACAGTAATGTTTCCGGTCAAATCGGGCTCCAAACGTGAGGCTAATGTATGTAATTCTGTGCCAATACTTGCGGCGCTTGGTTCCTATAATTTAGTGGAATCAAATGAAGCTTCAATTACATAGAACTTAGTAACATTTGTCGGCTCCTTCAATGTGCCTGCACTTCCAATCACAAGGCCATCTTTGTCAGCAATGCAGACTCCAGCAGCTCCGTTGGATATTCTGAATCAAATTCTAATAACAAAATAAAACAAAGGCTTACATTCCGGCGATTTCGGTATCAAATGTTACCTGCATTGTACGTTTTAATTCTAAAAAAATAGGAATTAAAACAATTGAGCGATCTTGACTACAAAAAGAAGCAAATAACACAAAAGAAACAATTTACAAATCTATTGGAAATTAGTGCGACGCCCAATTTTGCGGAGAGTCGCGCAGTTGCAGATACAAATTCTTTCATTTGTTTTATTTTCTTTATTTCTATTATCATTGACATTTATTCATTATACTTCCTTATTTCTCAATTTAGAGTTTCAGAAAAAAAGAGAAGATAGAAGGCTTGTTGATATTTATTATTTACCGTTCTCGTCATAATTATCGAAAAAATCCGGAGGAAATGTTTTCATTATTGAGTGATAGCTGATCATCGCTGTCAGTCGACTAAATTCCCTCGTTTCTCCGACAAGACGCCAGCGGTGGTCCTCTTTTCCGCCATAAACATTGATGACCTTCTCTACCCGGTTATGTAGAAAGCGATTTCCGTGACGACGAGCCAGCCATAATTCAATCTTGTCCGAGATGTTCTCCTCCTCCTCGCTCGTCTTCTTGTAATATAATACAGTACCCCACCGGCAATTCTTCTCGGCTTCTCGCTCTGTCGCCATGCCGATCAGATAATCGGCCAATTTTATATCAAGATCATCATATCTGCTGTGTCTTGAAGGATAAAGAGCCTTCTGGGATACGGGTTTCGTCGACTTTTCAGCACTTTTCGTCTCCTCCGTCTTCTTTTTCTCGATCTCATCTTTTTTCTCCGTCTTTTCTGATTTCTTCTCGACTTTTCCGTCGCTTCTCTTTGTTGATTCTTTCCGGCTCATCGAAGTATCGCTCATTTTCGGTTTCTTGACAATGATCGTCGTCGTCACCGTCGTCGTCACAAGCATCTGACCGCCTCCTTTGAAAGAGAAAAAGAAATGGAGAACCACTTTGTGTAGTTGAGATGATTATCCCTTGACGAAAGATCTCCCGATGTCTCTTGGTAGAAGGAGTGTCGTATGACTCTCTCTCGTTCTTCCACCTCCCCTCTTCCCCCACGTTTCCCTGTTTGCCATCCGCAGTCTAAACTTTGCTCTTTCCTCCTTCGCCACGAGATCGAACTTGTACAAGGTAGAAACTACTCGGACTGAGTAAATATGACCAGTGAATAAGCGAGGAACTGACTCATTGCCCGTCGACCATAAAACCAAATTACCTTTAAGAAAATTAATTCAGATGATTTGCTGAGGCTCTTCTCCGCCGATATCAAGGCCGATAAAGCAATTTGATCATTCCCGACACGCAGGTCGACAGGGAGATCTGTCGCTTCAAAGGACCCCAATCAAAAATTGAAGGATGATTTTAAAATCATTTGAACTTTTATTTATTACGGGCCATGACAGTTTTCAAGAAATTATTTTTTCGAGGATGCAAATAATTAGTCCAATAGGGTGAAGATATTCGTCGATGTCCCAAAAGATCAAAGTCCATTTCTACTTAACATCTTTTCCATTTGTAACTTTTATGATTTGCTTGGAATTCGCGGATTTCGTTTTGTACACCTTTCTACTCTTTCAATTTTTCCTTACTACATCGCAAATGAAACTTATACAAGGTAGAAACTACTCGACCTGCGTAAATCCCGGGAAAGTTACAACTGTCAAATTTACAGCAATCTTCAGCAAAGGCAAAAGGAGAAATTTTATGGTCATGGCCAGGAAAACTCGACCGTTAGACCAGTGGACAGGCAGAAGACGGCCATCTCCCTCGGTGATGACAATCATAGTTTTTAGGCTTTCCGTGAGTTATCCAAAGTTCCTACGATCTCCGTCCTTTTTGTCATCCAAAATTTTTCTTCCCTGACTCACCGTGTTGACCTCTACCGTAAACTCGAGCGCTTTATTTGACTCGAGTAAATTGTAGTTTCCAGTTAACAAGACTCTTGTTATGTTTTCTTTGTCCAGGATAGAAAAGGGTAAATATGACCGGAAGGAGTATAAAATGACCCGTCGACTGGCAGTAGCCATCCACCGAGATGAAGTTCTTCCTCGCCGTTGTCGCCTGCCTCGTCGCTCTCGCTGTCGCCGGTCCTGGCATGGGCAGTTCCTCGATGTATGGCGGACAAGACACTGGCAATCAGATCTACCGTGATCCCTCCACTGGACGGTTTGTGTTTTTTTTTTCTTATTTTAAATGAGAAATTACAGTACCTACACCCAGGATCAAGTCCATCAGGCACTCGAGGCAATGTTCGGATACAACAATCAAATGATGTTCGACACTCGTCAGCAGTCGATGCCATATCAACAATACAACACAAACAGCGCCAACAGAGGATAGATCCAGGAGACAAAGACTCTTACACGTGTAACCGTAGACGAATAAAGTGTGGCCATGCTTAGACTGTGTTATGAAGGGAAGAAAGATCCATGAGGGAGGCAGCCGCAACAGGACATCGGAGTCGACACAAAGATATCATAGAGGAGGGCTCAATTAGCTTATCTTCTGAGGAAAAACTTACTAAAGATTATTGATTCAGGTAAAGTTATCGAAGAGATGGAAACAAAGGCGAAAAGGCACTAAAGTCGGCAATTTGGGCGACGCCATCGACTTTTCCTCTCGCCGACCGATTCAACACTCTACGTTTTAAAATTAATCACCAAATTTATGAGGAAAAGTATTAATATTCAAGAATTATGTCATGTAGGTGGTATATGTATTAGTAGCTGGTTGTGTCTGTCCCTTGGTTATATTGATCTCATTGACAGTTCTCTTGATAGTCCAGGCGAGCAATCCTTGTACTCCCATGACAATCAAATAGAAGACGATAACAAAAGCGATCACTCCTCCTTCGTTGTCTAAATTTATCCATTAAAAATTTTGAAAATGGACGAACCAATGTCCGTTGAACCAAAAACATTGGAAATGAAGAGAATGGCGAGAATCATAAGGATGAAAATGACAACGATGTCGGCGATAATCACCCAGAAGGCAACTTTTAGCATTTGTCGACTGCGAGAAACGGCGGCGAAGAGGACAAAAAGATTCACGAGAATCTGGAGAAGAATATAAATATTTTTTGGAGAGAAACTCACAATAATAATACAGCCAATTAAATTGGAAACTGTATTTCCATCGTGGAAATTAGCCGTGCCATCGGCGAATCCAACTATGAGATTGATGGCACCGACGACGACGGAGAATGTACTCCATGCGATGAGACAAGTTCTAGCGGTGCAGCACATGCAGCCGGTTCCAGGTTGATCCATTTTTTGCTGAAAAGGGCGCAAGATTCAAGGAGACAAGGCAAATAAAATTGTTATCAGAGAGTTGGGGACAGGGAGATTGCTCTTTCTGTGAATGACTGTATCCAAGTTTTTGCACGTGAATTTGGTAAGAAAAAACTGCATAGAGAAGAAAAGAATAAGAGGAATAATTAGACTATAAATGGGAGCGGAACTTTAGAGAAAGAAATACAAATCGGCAGGGAGTAGGAAGACGGGACATCGCCGCCTGCCATCGATGATCGAAGAAACAGATGGACCAAAATGTCGACAGTGAAAGCCCCAAAACTCCGGATGGACATCTAATAAAACTAAGACAAGAAGAAGAGCAAAAGCTGTGTACTCACTCTTCCCCAATGACTTTCTTATATCTAATTTTGATAGTCGACTTCGTTCACTGATAAGAGGAGGTGAGGCGGTCTCCTTGCCGTCCGACGTCATGTGAAACAGTCCCCACGTCGATGAAGATATGACTCAACTAATCTCAAATGACGTCGCTGCTGATGATGTGGTAGAGAGAGAACATTAGCTAGCTCAACCGTAATCAGTTTCTTTCCCTTCTACAATCCGGGAAGAGGAATATCGACTGCAATTACCGCTGCCCATCAACGACTGGACTTCTACCTATTGTAATACCAATTGCTAGCTTTCCCTTGATTTAATAATCCATAAAAATGCTCTGGATGCTCTGAAAAACTGAAAAAAGAACGCGAAATGGCTGATCGCCAAAGACTGTCGAAGTAGTCGACAATCCACCGTCGTCGCCCGACATTTCCTTCTTTTTCGTCACCGACGAAAAATTTGAGTTTATCGCCTGTTTATTTTCCTTTATAAAAAATTTTCAGGTATGTATTTCCTCTTGAAAAAAACCAAAACATTTTTAGGAATTCTACTCCGTCGTCGACGCCCCCGGGGGAATGACCCTGATATCCTTCCGTTCTTTTCAGTTACTTTGATCGCCCTTTTCCTTATTGACGCGTACGGACGTCTAATAGCTGACTAATGGAGTAGGGCAGATCCAGAGAAAACTAGAGAGATTCATTTGTTCTTCCCAGATAACGAGGGTAAGAAAGGGATGATAAGAAGGGAGCAAGTTTCTATCGGAGCCACGTTCAATAAAACTACTGATGATATGGAATGGAGTGGAAATTGTGATGAGAAGGGTCATCAGGGCGATAGTTTGATTTTTTGCAGGAACGCGATGAGAAGTCGACAGGAGGGAAATGAATTGGAATGGAATCATTGTCGTATTTTAATCCTCAACTCGTTTTTTTTAAAGTCTTATAAAAGCCGAGAATAAAAGACTTAATTATTCCATCGCCAGCTATGGATGTGAGCCGGGGTTGTAGCCAAGGGGAGAAGGTCGACAAGAAGAAGAATGACGGCAGCAAAGTGGAAAAGATGGACGAGAAGAAGACGGAAGAAGGCAAAAAGGAAGAGAAGACAGTCGACGTCGAGAAGAAAGAAAAGGAAAAGAAGAGGATGAGAAGACTGGCGATTTGGAAATTATGCCCTACGACATCTATTTCAGTCATCCGAGACTTCAACTCGAGAAGAAGGAGAAAGCCAAAACTGAAAAGAAAGAGAATAAGAACAAGGAGAAGGAAAGGAGGAGAAGAAGATTGAATCTAGGAAATCCTTGGAGGTGGAGACATGGCTGGGGTAAACTAGGAATGTCGACGGTCGACAAAGAAACTGAGTCAATTTACTTCCTTTCTTTTTGAGGAGTACCGTCATCCCAAGAATAAGAAATCAAAACAAAAGCAAAAACAAATTTATTAACGATTTTTGACTATTCCATTGGTTCCGAATGCTTCTACATGATAGATGAACTTCTCGTATGTCCAGGGTCTTCGATGAGCGAGACGAAAAGCGACGAGTCGATCGGAGAGATGACCGGCGTCGAGAGATCCATTCCAATTGTGGTACAGGGGCTCATAGTAGGAGAAGAGAATCTTCTGCTCCTCATCACGGGCCCATTTAAAGGGGACGGCAGCTGCCGCAAAACATTCCTCCAAAGCAGCACCGGGCAACGGGTCAGAGCTCCAGCAAGCGTCGTCTCCCATCACTGTAGCCAGTCTATAAATTGACTAATCAAGGAAGAAAATATGACGACGGACTTGGTTAGAGCTGCTCGACTGACGACGGCGCCCGGCTCCAATTGCAGGGCGTAGGTGTCGCCTCCTTGTAGCCAATATCTCTCGCCGTAATAAGCCTCCTCTTCCGGATCCATTCCATCCAAAAAATGACGTAGATTTTCCATAATCACAAAGGTTCTGTCGGTGGCCAGGAGGAACCAGTCGAAATTGTCCAGATATTGGTCGACGATGTGACCCAGTCCGGCTGCCAGTCGACCCGTCTCATCTTGACCTCCGTCGACGGTCGGATATTTTGAGTCGGAGACGTTGGACACCAAAATACGACTGAAATTAGAAGCTGAGTTGGCCAACAAATGGTCGACGTACTCGTTGCACCGCTTGATCCAGGCGTGATTCAATTCCTCCAAATCTGATTTATGTCGACTTTCGTCAGTCAAAATGAGACAGAAGACGCTCGTCCGACGGGCGACTCGCTCCGCTTCGGCCATATTTCCCGGCTCCGTGTGATTTTCTTTGTAATAAATTGGAACTTCTTGGATTTGTCGATGGACGGGCGACTCGACGACCGGCGACCGGGAAAACTGCGCCAATTTTTAGGAAAAAAAGAGAAAAAGTACCAGATAAACGCCAAGCAGACGGCCGATGACAATTCCACAGAGAAGCAACAGCAAACCACGACACTTATCCATGGCTTATTAAAAAATAAAAGAAAACGAAATTTTTTGTAAAGGGAACTTGTCCAAACAATCAGGAAAATTGGTTTTATCCAGTTTTATTTCACAACAAAAAAAATCAAAAAGATTTCTGCGTTCGGGGGGAATCGAACCCCCGTCGAATGCTTGGAAGGCATCCATGCTGACCATTACACCACGAACGCGGCTGTTGTCGGACCATTTGGAACAGGTGACATGATGGAGGTCGCACAGTTGGTGTCGACCGGTTTGATGTGTTTCTCCCTCTGCATAAGGACAAAACAACGGTTATGTGGCACCAACACTAATAGCAGCTAGCTGGTTCTCCCGAGGATAAGAGGCAGATCGAGGGGTGAGAGGATCCGCCGACGGAGGACAAGTACGTCAAAAGAGAGAAAAAAAGTCAAAAAAGGTTGACGCGCCAAAGATCAACTTTTTACAGGAGAAATTCTCTGAATTTTCTCAGTTTGAATAAAATATTTGGAAATTGAATATTTGAATCAGAAACAATGATTGCTTGGAAATTGGACGGGAACAGCGAGATTTGGAGCCAAGTCTTTGAGAGGCGACGACGCCGACCGCTCTCCGTCGACAATTTTCCGCCATCATTGTCCCCACCAGGTATCTGAAGCTTCTATAGAATTACTGTGTCTTATTTCGATTTCTGTGGACTTTTACCGGATGCTGCGAATGACATTATGGGGCAAAGCGAAAAGGCAAGCCCTTGTCCCTGGAACTTCTTGGATTTGACCGTCGACTGGGATATCTCGGGAAGAACTACTCGTCTGCTTAGCCGGAGGCTTCATCCAGCCATCATTGTGTATGGCAATTATTGAGAAGTTCAGAAAAGTCAAAATCTAGCAAAAGGAGACCAGGCTCCGCTCTTGCCGAGTTGCCTTCCGTCAAATCGCTCCGAGCATTTAAAAATGACCCGCTAAATTCCATCCCCTCCGTCATACCGTCTTCTTTATGTACGTGGTCATAAGGCGTAAATCAGTTCCAGCGTCGGTTCTCCCCCTCGCTCATATTACGCTCCTTCCACGACCTTCTCCCTTCCCTGCCATCCATCTCTTCTTCCCTCTCCACCCATTTCTCTCTCTTTCTCTGTTTTCTTCAGCTCAGATTCATCGGCTGTAAGCGCATCGCAGGTGCAAGCCCATTCCCGCGGCGACCAGCGACCGGTCCTTGGTGTCGCGGTCGCGCGGCCGGAACGACGTCGCCCGCCGCCGGAGAGAAGAAGACACGGCAACGGCAAAGGGGAATAGAGATGACGTCATCCGAAATGTTCGTGACCTTGAGAGGAGGGCAAGAGAGGAGAGTGAAAGCGAGAATGCTTCTTGATTCCCCAGCTCTTGATCCTCTGAACATTTCTGGGGAAGAGGGCGAACTGGAAGTCGAGTTCGTCTCATTTCTGGTAACAGTTGACTTCTTCCTGTTCTTTTGCGTCTTTTCTGGAGAGATGTTAAGTTAGAAAAGTCCGGAAATATTCACAAAATCCTGCGCTGTCGATATTTTAAGGGCTTGGATGTGGAAATTGACTGGAAGATAGGAGACAGTCGAGAAAATGAGCTGGTCAACCGTTCTCCGCTCTGGAAATCAGCCTGGTTCGGATTCTTGTCATTTGAGAGCAAAATTTAAGCGATAATCGAGGCTTTCGACTTCAAAAAAGACAAGAAATTGGCGGAATAGAGGACGAGTCGACTCCCAGTTTCGCTGGTCTCCTTGCCGTCGTCCTAAAACCATTTCCCGACTAAAAAAGTTGTTCATAAGTGGGCGTGGCTCCTACTTTCCCAGGGGTTTTTGATTGCCCCCGGCGATCTCTTCCCCCCTCATAGAGGTCCCCCTCTCCTACCAGACTCCGCCCACAAGCGTTAGCTGGCTGAAGAAAGATAGCTGTAGGCTATATAAGCAACAGACGAGCGGGGTAGCGGACCCCAGCTACCCGTCTTCTCATTAATTTCATGTCATTTATTACTTCCTAATCTTTTTCCTGATTCTATTTCTATTTCTTCTTGACTTGTGAGCCAGTTACCGTAATCATAGGCGACAGATAAGCAAACGTTTTCCTTGCAGAAATCCCCAGCTCTTTACCAGCCAAGGGAATCCTCTGTCAATCTTTGATTTCCATGTTCCAGTAGACTTTCCTCCAAACGAAGACTCTCAAGGCTCTGATGTCCTTTTCCATTATGTTTTGGATGCATGAGGGACATGTTACAGTCGCCTCGGTCGAAATGTTCCGAAAAGTCGACAAAATCCCAATGTCCTCGTCTCCGTAGACGCCGTTCCAGAGCGTAAACCATCCGAAAAAAGAAGATTATGACTCATCTAGCAGTCCCTAAATCGTCCTATTAGGCCGACTGGCGATTATTTTGCAATAGAATTTCGTCGACTTGCCGTCAGAGCCGTCTTTCGTCGTCGATTAGGGAAAACCGATCGACTTTGGTTCGGAAGAGATGTTGAGATTGTCATAGACGACAGATAACTCGCCATTGATGTCAATGGGAAACTAATCTGTGGAATGTGGAAGTAGCGGTCTTCACTGGTGGCAGGGAGACATCTGCTGTCACACGTCGACATCGCCCTCATCGTCAAGAAGATGTTTTCAGTCCTGATGTCAGCTGAGAACAGGCTTCCTTACGGCTTTTCTAATCCGTTTTTTCCCAAACCTTTCCAGTAGGTTCTTGAATAATCAGAAATCGACGAGGATCGGAGCAGTCGCTATCTTTCCGTCGACCAGCGTAGGGCCTGTTGTCGTCTCCACCCAGCCTGTCGTCAGTCGTCGATCTCTTTGGTTTATTTTCCCTGATCGAAACATAATTAGACTCGCTGTGTTTATCGTCAGTCATTCGTCTAGAGATGAAGTGGATTTCCCCGTCGTCGCTTACTGTTTCCCCGGCCGGTTTCCTCCTTCTCCTCGTCTTCCTCTTCCTTCCATAAACAGCTGCCACTTATCCTTTTTTTTCTTCCTCTCAGCTTCAAATTTTTGCCAAAAAAGAAGGCGGTTCTCTTGAGAGGATCCTCCTTTTTTTCGCAGCTAATCTCCTTCTCCGCCTGTCCTCGAATCTCCTTTTGCAGGTATGAAAACCTCGTGTGAAGAGGAGCCGCGAGAGCGGGCTTACCGCTTCGTGGCCTATTCGGCAGTCAGTTTTTCATTTGTGGCCATCGTCGCCGTCTTCATTACACTTCCCATTGTCAATAATTATATCAATTCGGTACATCTTCGTGTCCAAGGAGAAATGGAATTCTGTAAGGTAGGCTATTTGCTATTTTACACGGCGACATTACCTCGAAAAAAAAGAGGAAAATTCGAGTTTTCAGCTATCAGCCCGTGACGTGATGATGGAAGTGGCTGAATTCCGTTCCAGTCCCCGGTCAGCTTTGCCGTCCTTCTTACGACCTTCGAATACGACGACCGGCAGGGAAAAGCGTCAAGCTGGCGGCTGTCAAGGCTGCTGTCTCCCCGGTTTACCAGGACCCGACGGTCCTCCCGGAAAGAATGGCATCCCCGGAAAACCAGGAGCCCCCGGAGCACCCGGATTCCCCGGTCGACCGCCAGCAATGTGCGAAGAAGTCACCGCCCCGCCTTGCAATCCCTGTCCGCCCGGAGAGCCCGGTCAGCCCGGACCTCCCGGTGACTCTGGCAGTCCCGGTCAGCCTGGTCATCCCGGTCGACCAGGAAATGACGGTTCGCCTGGACCTCAAGGACCTCCCGGACCACCAGGAAATTCCGGAGAAAATGGACGAGAAGGACCACGAGGAGAACCCGGTCGACCAGCGTTCTCCACCCCTGCTCTACCAGGAGATCCTGGAATTCCTGGAGAGCCTGGACCACCTGGATTGCCAGGAGATGCTGGTCAGCCTGGTAGACCTGGCCCCGATGGATTGCCAGGACCACAAGGACCTCCAGGACCCGTTGGACAAGCCGGCCAACCAGGAGAAGCTGGCCCTCCTGGTCCACCCGGACAACCTGGACCCCAAGGAGAACGAGGTTTGCCTTTTTAATTTATAAAAATTGAAATTATTTAGGAATCTGTCCCAAATATTGTGCCTTGGATGGAGGAGTCTTCTTCGAGGATGGCACTCGTCGATAATTGTCATCTTCTCTTTTTATTTGTCATCCCGGTGTATTATTTGTCTATAAAAACGAGAGTCGGGTAAGATTTCTTCCAGCATTTTATCTTGGCTCCCAGATTCCATTTCAATTATTTTTTCTAAATGTTATACAAAGTGTAATAAGCGTATTCTATTGATGAATGCTATTAATAAATTTTTTTGCTCTTTTAAGATATTCCGGGTTATTCATTCGGCTGTGAACATTGCAGAACTTCTATGATTTATCCAGAATGGATTTGGCCGGATTGAGGTGCTACCTAATTCCTATTTGTCCTCTTTATTTCCGCTTGGATTGGATATTGATTGGTGTAGATTGTTTCGAAAAAATAATGCGTGCTTCCAACAAGGTCATCGATTAGTAGCCATCTACTGATTTATTTGTGGCGCTCGAGTACTGCCGACTCCCATCCATAATGTACATTCCTTCTCAACAAAAGAGTTATCCCCGAGGCCCAATCAACCTCCATGGACTTCCGAAGAAATTTCAGTTTCAAATCCTTCAAATGGTTCGTCCTCCTTGTCCCTTTTTATATTTCTCCATTACAGCAACCAGTAACGACAGTTGTTTCGATGGCTCAGACTTGCCAAGCGTCTTTGGACATGATTGAATATGACCTATCCTCATCTCCAGATGTTATTTTGCTACGAAAAATAATGAAATATTTTGAAGCGGTAGGGATAGGAAACCAGTATGCAAAGCCTAAAAATCAGACGTATCCATCCGACCACTGTTTATGGAGAATTTTGCCAATATATTACGATTTGGCTAAAACGTTTTTCGATAGCTCAACGTTTCGATATGCAGCAATACGGATGTTTTGCCAAGGAATTTTTCAATTCCAGATAACGAGCGAAGCCTTAAAATTTAACAGGGAATTAGTTGCTGAAATCGCAGCAAGGACTGAACTTCTTCGAAAGTACAAAAAAACAATAATTTTGAAAAGATTCTTCAGCACAGTTTCAACGACAATCGACCGCAAATGGAGAGAGCAAAATAGAAGAGGATCGAGTTCAATCAATTTGAGTTGTATTCCCGGAAACATTGTAGTAGAAATTATCAAAAAGGTACCAGAATAATCGAAAGAAAAACATTTTTAGTCATCTTTCGCTGTCACGACTCGTCTTTGGAGAATTTCCAGGTGGATGGGAACAATAACTGCCAATTACACTTCAAATGCACCAAAACTCTCATGGTTTTTTATGATTCCTAATGGGAAACCACGATTTGAACAGAGGATGGTGCGCAAATATCGTAAAGTGCTCTGGAAATGGGTCCTCTTCAGAGTAAGTTCTAAGAAATACAAACAAACAGATATTTTCAATAAATTTAGGCATCTTTGCAATGTTTAGAAAGCTCTCGACATCTCTTGAATACTGTTATATCGTGGGGCGCTATGACGGTAATAGCACGATAAACAAGATAAAGTATGACTTCAACTATGTAGGAGACGAGGAGTCAAACTGGGGTATCCTTGTAGAGACGAGATAATGCAGGAGAGAGTATTAAATAGATATTTATCTATATTACAAGACTAAATAATTAATTCACACAGAAAATATATCACGTGACCACACACGGTCAATCACACAAGACAACTACTCTAAAAGAAATACGCGCGGGCGGGCAACACAAACAAAGTCGTGGCGGGATCCTACGCGCGCGAAACAAACAATTATAAAAATAAAAGAATCTTACATGTTGCCATGTAACATCTCCCCTTTTGAGAAGGAACTACAGGGAAAATAAAAACAACAGAAAAACATACAGTTTAGAATTCGTAGCGGGACGGTGGTCTTCGGATTCTGCTGCTTCTTCTCGGTCCTTCTTCTTTGGGCGGAGCGGCTCGACGATGATCATCTGGACTTCTTGGAGCGACGGCGATCGGGGTCGACGGTGCAGAGACGAAGGCGTCTTCTGGTTGTCCCAGTCCTTGATCTTGTCTTCCTTCTTGACCTTCTGGAGACGACGGTACTTCCATCTTTATTGCTTCTGGAGATTTGGGCGGATGGATGTCAAAAGTATGCATCAGGGTTTTTATCCATTTGAATCGGCTCTTGTTGTCGACGTCATCAACTCTTTTCCTCAACTGGTTTGCGTGGCAATGCACGTTTCCTCGATCAGTGTCGACAATGTAATTCAACTTTCCTTTGATACCAATAATCTTTCCTTTTTCCCAACTCGTGTGGTTTCCGGAATGCTTCAGCCAATATACGGGATCTCCAATTATAAATGTCTTTTCTTTTACACCATGTTTCCGGTCAAATTGTTCTTTCATCCGATTTTCCGGTTCTTCTGGCTGTTGGTTCTTCTTTGGTAACATTAATGCCAGTGTTGTTCTCAGTTTTCTATCTAGAAATACTTCAGCTGGTGATTTTCCATTTAAACTCGTCGACGGTGTCGAACGGTAGGAAAGTAAAAATCTATCGAGAGTATCTTGACCTACTCGACATCCCTCCCCGTTGAGCTTCTTGAATCCTCTCTTGAGAGAATCAACGAATCGCTCGGCTCTCCCGTTGCTCATGGGATGATAAGGAGCTGTCCGGATATGTTGAATTCCATTTTTATCGCACATCAGTTGGAATTCTCGAGAGCAAAATTGTGTTCCATTGTCAGAGACAATAATTTCAGGGAGTCCATTTCGGGCGAATATCCCTTCCAATATCGCTATAGTCGTCGGTGCTGATATTGATTTAGTCATTGTGACTTCCGGCCATTTTGATAACGAATCGACGACGACCAGGTAATAATTTCCATCCACTGGTCCTGCGTAGTCGATATGAACCCTTTCCCATATCCGTGAGGGTGTTGGCCATGGCTGTAGCGGAGCTTTCCTGTCCATTTTTGCAGCCTTTTGACAGTTTTCACACTGTTTGACAAAATTTTCGATTTCTTGATCGATTCCTGGCCAATAGCAATAGTTCCTTGCTAGTTGTTTCATCCTAATGATACCTGGATGACCTGAGTGAAGGTCTCTCAGAACTTTTTGACGATGTTCAGTGGGTATGACGACCCTTTCTCCAAATAACAGACATCCTTTGACAATAGACATTTCCGTCCTTCTTTCAAAATAAGCGAAGACATCCGACTTGACTTGCTTTTTATTATTTGGCCATTTACTTTTCACATATTGGAGTACTTCTTGCAGAATTTTATCTTCTTTTGTTGCAATTGCAATATCCTTTGCCATGAGAGGTAAATTCCTAATCGAATTTTCAAATACTTGATTTATGCTCGATTCCACCTGTGCAATGACGACATCTTCGTTTGTCGACGGCACCTTCGACATGAGGCGAGACAGACCGTCTGCATTTCCAAAATCCTCAGTCTTCACATGTTCTATTTCGAAGTTATATCCCAGAAGAATTATTCCCCATCGAAGCAGTCGATTTACACTATGAGCTGGAAGTCCCTTTTTATTTCCATAGATGGCCAAGAGCGGTTTATGATCCGTCTTCAGCAGAAATCGACGTCCAAAAACATACTTGTGGAAACGTTTTACTGCTGTTACCAAGGCCAAAGCTTCTTTTTCAATTTGGGAATAATTTTTCTCAGCTGGTGAGAGTGCTTGGGAAATATGGTGAATAGGTCTTTCTTCTCCGTTTGGCAAACGATGATAAATAACTGCACCTATTCCATAATCACAGGCATCCGCTGCAATTATCAGTGGCAAATTTGGATTGTAGTGTGTCAAATTCAGATCAGAAGATAGCAATTTGATAAGAGATTCAAATGCTAGTTGATGATCTTTATTCCAGTCCCATTTGCTGTCCTTATGTGTCAGTTGGTCGAGTATTCCTCGATGTTGCTTGATATTTGGGAGAAAATTCCCATAATAGGAGATCATGCCTAGAAATGAGCGTAACTGGTTGACATTCTTGGGTTCTTCCATATTTTTCAAGGCAGAAATCTTCTCAGGGTCGGGCTTTCGTCCGTTCTTGTCGACCAGGTATCCCAGGAATTTTATCTGTTCTTTGTGAAAAGCACACTTGTCCAGCTTCACTTTGAATCCATAATCGGATATCCTGTCGAACAAAGCTATCAGATTTCTATCATGTTCTTCCCTGGTACGTCCAGTCACCAAAATGTCATCCAAATAACTGGCAACTCCTGTCAAACCTGTACACATTTTAGCCATTATGTTTTGAAAAATCGCTGGGGCTGTTTTAATTCCAAATGGTAATCGGTTATACCGAAACAATCCTTTGTGCGTATTAATCACGACTAAATCCTTTGCATCGTCGTCCAATTCGACTTGGAGATAAGCATCACTGAAATCTACTTGTGAGAAGACAGTTCCTCCATTTAGGTTTGCAAAAATATCATCCGGTAAGGGTAACGGAAACTCGTTGTCTTCCAGAGCCCGGTTCAATCCTGTCGAGAAGTCTGCGCAGACTCTGGTTCCCTTATCCTTCTTGTCGACTGCTACAATCGGAGCAGCCCATTTCGAGTAATTCGTATGCTCGATGACTCCTAGTTCCAATAGTCGGTCTATTTCTTTTTCAACAGCTTCTTGTGCTGCATACGGAACCTTTCTTGCCGGAAAAAATGTTGGCTTGGCGTCTGTTTTTACTCGTAGACTCGCCTTTTCCTTGGAGCATAAGCCTAATCCTGGCTCAAAAATATTTGGAAAATTCTTCATTAATTTCTCCTTGATGTCCAATCTGTCTTCGACCTTGTTTACCTTCAAGGCATATCCAATTTTGTTTAGACCTTGCTGAACTTCTCTGGATTTGCTCATCCAGTCCAATCCCAGTAGATTACTACCATTGACAACATAAGCTGTTCCTTCCAGCTTTTCTCCAGCGATGGAAAATGAACACGTGAATTTTCCTTTGCAAAATAATTCAGAATTATTCGCTGCTGTGAGTGTTTTGTCAGCAAGTTGTAGAGGCGGCTTTCCAAGCACTTTCCAACTCTCTACGTTCACAAGCGTCACATCTGATCCTGTATCCGCTTGAAAAATTATTGGCTTCCCATTTACGATGACATCAGAGTAAATTCTGATCGCTTTTACAGATCCTTCCTTGGTTTGTTTATTTTCCTTGCACGGTTTACGCTCTTGGGCAACGTGTCTGACATGGGAGCTCTTCTTATTTGATGAATATTGGACTTTATTTCCTGCTCGACCGGCATCCTTGTTATTTTTCTTCTTATAACATTGGTCTTCTCTGTGTCCACTCTTTTTGCAATAAGAGCACGAGGTTTTTGAACGACAATCCTTTTTGATGTGTCCCTTTTTACCACAAGCATAGCAGCTTATATCAGTCTTGGTATTTCCTGTCTTGTTTACTTGGTGAACTGCTTTTCCTTGTCCTTTGGCTACCAATTGGCCATCCTTCGTATAACCACGAAGCTTCTTTAGTTCCTTTATAACCTCTTGCAACTTTACTTTTCCGTTTCCTGCTTCTCTCAACTTATCCGCATGAGAAAATAGTACTGGGAGGTATTCCTGGTCATCCCGACCTTTTAATCCAACTAGAAATCGTAATACTTTCAATCCTTCAAGATCTATACCATCCATGACCTTTTGAAATCTTTCATTTATCCTGTCGCCATATTGCTGGTCATCTTCGTAGGGATTTTTATCCATCTCTTCTGTCCAACACAGATATTGTTTTGTGAACACAGAGGTCGAAACCTCGAAAATTTCTTTCAGATTCTTTACCAGTTCTTCGTATTCCAGTTGTGATGGCGTTTTTGGAAGAATATGACTGACTAGGCGTTGATACGCTTCGGCATCTAGTTTTTCGGTCAATAGTCGAATTTTGGATTTTTCGTCAAGATCTTTTCCATCGATTAGGATAATTGGCGAGTATCGCTCATACCAGTCATCAAACGTGATGTCTGTCTCTGGTTTATATGAGAAAATCGGTATTCGCTTCTCCAGATCTCCAATTAATCTAGTGGAATTTGGCGTGTAATTCGGAGTGGTATCCGACGAAGCCATTTTATTCTCCTCCATAATTTTAATCCTTTGTTGCTGGCTTGTCAGCATTTCTTGCATAGTAGCAAGTACTTCTGATATTTTCACTAATGCGTTCTCTTGAGTAGTTCCCATTGCGATAAAAATTTATATGGTAATAAATTTATTTCCTTTTTGACTGTAGCAAATTAAATCAGGATAATTCTTGTAACTTTGTATGGTAGCAAAGTTATTCCGGAAAATAGATAATTTGTCTCTTTATAATCGAATCAATCTCGTAATAGTTAAAAACGGTGTTTTAACTTTCTCAAAATTATTTTCAGTTGGAGTCTCGTCGAAGATACAATATGGTAATTGTGAAGAACAGTAGAATCAAAAGCAAGGGTGTATAATAACACTTATTGTACGGTGACACCTTACTTTTTGTTATTTGTGAAAGAATATGGTAATTCTTTACACTCCTCGATAACTGACAATCCACAAATATCCAAACGTAAATTCGATAAATTCCAAAACGATGTGATAATCGTCGATAAATTCTAAACGATGTGGTAATCGTTTATTGAGTCTTCTTCTGCTAGTCGGGCGTCGCCAATTGTTATATCGTGGGGCGCTATGACGGTAATAGCACGATAAACAAGATAAAGTATGACTTCAACTATGTAGGAGACGAGGAGTCAAACTGGGGTATCCTTGTAGAGACGAGATAATGCAGGAGAGAGTATTAAATAGATATTTATCTATATTACAAGACTAAATAATTAATTCACACAGAAAATATATCACGTGACCACACACGGTCAATCACACAAGACAACTACTCTAAAAGAAATACGCGCGGGCGGGCAACACAAACAAAGTCGTGGCGGGATCCTACGCGCGCGAAACAAACAATTATAAAAATAAAAGAATCTTACATGTTGCCATGTAACAAATACGCTGCCTGTCGAAGTGCAAAATGAAATCCGCGAATATCAAGGAAATCATGATTATGTGTACACATGGAGAAGATGTAAGGTTACCCAAGTGGAATATGATCTTTGGGGTTATCGACGAATTCCTTCATCTTGTTGGACCACGTATCAGCACCCCCGAAAGGCATTGTTCCTCAAATCTGTCACCGATTCTAATAAATAATTGAACGTGAGAGCAAAACTTCTCTTTAAAAAAATTTATTACCTATAAAAACTTTATCAACAATCATGGAAAGAAAAATAAGATGTTAACTAACTCAGAAGAAAAATATAAGTATGACGAAGAAAAGCGTATGACCATTAGTTTATGCAGTGTACAGTTCTAAAAATACAAATATTAGAAGCAAATAGAGAATCATACCTTTATTACTTATGAAGATTTAATTTGTCCATGCATCTAACAAGTCCATCATCTTCGTAATCATCAATGCTGATCCACATATCCGGTTGTTCTCTTTCGATGAGTCTAGCAAATAAACAAGCACCGTTATAAACCAGATGCTGTCGCTTAGGAGGAGCATCTACACGTGCTTTGAACCTGTCCATCCGTTCCTCATTCCCTTGGAGAACCTTCTTCAAATATAGTTCATTGATATCTTTCTCCAATCGTTCCGGAAAGCCAGGAAGCATCGTTGTTCCACCAGTAACCAGAATATTTTTGAACAAAGTTTGCCTAAGATCAATATCGGCACCCTGAAAATATATTTGAAGAAAGAATAAAAGAAAAAACAAACACGAACACAATTGTATAGCATTTCAGCTACTCCGGGGCACTCATGTCCCAATAGGCTTGGTTTAAACAAAATCTCTGGGGCTCTGAATAGCTCCTCGGCCAAAATAATTGACTTTCCATCCGGCAGCTGGTAATTCGTGTTAAGGACAGTAGTCTCTTCGATCAGCCGCTCGTCCACTTTTGTATCATAAGCCACATAACAGAGTTTTTCTTTGAGCTCCCGTAGAACTTCAAAATCAGCTGAATGATTGAAGGCGTGCCCTCTCATGAGTAGTAATTTGCTCAATTCCGTAGTGATATGACGACCGGCTACATTGAGGCGCTGAGAGAGATGTGTTAGAATTTGGCCTTCGAATACTGGACAGATGTGAGTTACTCCATCTCCAGAATCTACGCATACGCCGGTGTTTAATCCACGCGCGTAAAGGGCCATTACTGCCTGAAAAATTGTATTCAATTGTTGCAAGAACATAAATATAAAATACAGTAAAATTGCCAATAACTAACCTGTGTTCCTATATATAGCGAATTGAAGCCGTATTTTTCAAACATAGTTTCAATGACTTTTATCCGATTAACTGAACTATTAATTGATGGTTCTGTAAGCATCAGCTTAGTCGCTTGTGGATCAAGATTCAACCGTTCTTCTCCAAATGTATGGTCCCAAACATGATACATATCGTCCCAATTACGAATAACTCCATTTTCCATAGGATATGAGACATCGAGAAAGCGACGGTTATTAGTACATTCATCTCCTACGAGAATGTCCTGTAATTGGCGACCTTCAATAAAATATATAATATGTAGCTTACTTTCACATCACCTGCATCAATATATTTGGCTGAACGGGCAAGTGGTCTTCCTACTATCGACGGAAATACATGCTCGGGAAAATTCCTCGAACTATCTACATAGCCGCATTTCACAACACCAGAACCATTATCCACTACTGCAACCCGGAATTCGGAGGAGGAACTCATTGCCTAAAAAAATAAATTATTACATATCATACTGTATCATTTGTCGAAATAAAAACACAACAATAATTATAAAATTGAGCAAATGCGAGTATTTTCCCAATTTTTTTTCGAGAGATCTCTTTTGATTGCAGTACAATTTACATATTGTAAATTTTGCTGGTAAGAGCAATGATTTTCGTTGAGAATAAAAGCTCAAATAGTCGAAAACAACTAACGAGACGACGAATTTGAAAGACAAGAACGAGGAATGAAATCCAACGAGGAAGAAATGAGAACAAGAACTGGCGGTAGAGGAAGATTTCAAAAATTCGAGCAGACTGTCAATTTCTAGACTTTCTTCGACTTTTTCATTCAGTAAAAATTATAGCTGCAATTTTCAGCGGATCCACGAGGACAGTCAACAAATAGAAGCATCGAATCAAATATATTCAAGTACAAATAAATACAATACAAATAACACAGGGAGTTAGAAGCCAAGTCTATTTTGTCCCATAACCACTTTTATTCGATGCTTACTACTTCTTCTTTTTATCCGCTCCGAAGCATTCATTTCCACCAATGCCGGCTAGCGTCTGGTAGTTGGGATCATGGGTACCGGCTTTGACGTTTTGAGTAGCAGGGACTTTCGGTCCACCGGCGGCAGGAGTGGCGGGCTTGCCCTTCTTGTCAGCGCCGAAACATTCATTTCCACCAATTCCAGCCAGTGTCTGATAATTCGGATCGTGTGTTCCAGCTTTGACATTTTGGGCAGCAGGAACTTTCGGGCCACCGGCAGGAGTTGCCGGCTTAGCGGCGCCTTTTTTATCCGCTCCAAAGCATTCATTTCCACCGATTCCGGCCAAAGTCTGGTAGTTCGGATCGTGGGTTGCAGCCTTGGCTCCTTGAGCAGCGGGAGCTTTTGGTCCTCCAGCAGGGGTGGCCGGTTTAGCAGCGCCTTTTTTATCTGCTCCGAAACATTCGTTACCACCAATTCCAGCCAGCGTTTGGTAGTTTGGATCGTGGGTTGCAGCCTTGGCTCCTTGAGCAGCGGGGGCTTTCGGTCCAGCTTTCTTGCTTCCTCCTTTCTTGTCAGCTCCAAAGACTTCATTTCCACCAACGCCAGCCAATGTCTGATAATTGGGATCGTGGGTTCCGGCCTTGGCACCTTGAGCTGCAGGGGCTTTGGGTCCTCCACCAGCAGCTGGGGCTGCTCCTTTCTTATCCGCTCCGAAGCAATCACCTCCAACGCCGGCGAGAGTCTGGTAATTGGGGTCGTGGGTACCGGCCATGGCGGGTTTGCCAGCTGCTGCTCCTCCAGCAGGGGCGGCTGCCTTCTTATCGGCTCCAAAACATTCTCCACCGACTCCGGCCAACGTCTGGTAGTTGGGATCATGAGTTCCAGCCATTTGTCCACCAGCCGCGGGTGCTTTCGGTCCTCCAGCAGCAGGAGCGGCGCCACCTCCTCCAGCAGGAGCTTTGTCAGCTCCAAAACACTCGCCACCAACTCCGGCTAACGTTTGATAGTTCGGATCATGGGTTCCGGCCATGGCAGCTGCAGGTGGCGGTTTGGGAGCAGCAGCGGGAGACGGGCCAGGAGAGACGGCGGGAGATGGGCCAGCTGGCTTCGACGTCTTCTTTCTCGTCTCGGCTCCTTCATCATCGTCGGCTTTAGTCGCATCGGCGGGTGCGGTGGTTCCAGTTTCGGTTGCTCCGTCGCCAGCAGCAGTCGTAGCAGCACCGGGTTCTGTTTTTGTTTTTCCGTCTTCTTCGTTTTCTTTCTTTTTACCGCAACATTTGAAGAGGCCGAGATAAATCACCGGCAGTAGCAGCAAAGCCTCCAGAAATAAAGGCAGAAACGTCATGTCCAAATGGAATGGACAAGTGGAAATGACTGCAAATGGCTGGTTTGCGTCTTTTATACACCAGATTTCATGTAAAAACTAGTAAATTTACTGGAAAATTGTTAAAATGTCGGGAATTTAAATAATTTAAAAGTTTTTTTGAGAAAATGAATGTCGTCGCGATGACACCCGTAAAATCTCGACTGTTGACTGCCCCGCCGTCGTCGTTTTCTAATTTTTCGTCTTTTTTTCGCCTATTTTCAATTTTACTTCCTCCATCTGTTTTTCTTCATTTCCAATTTCTTTCCTCAATAAATCCAAAGCCAGTCGTGTCTATCTGTCGTGACGTAGTTGACCCCGGTGAGGTCATGCAGCTGTTCCAAGTGTCACTTCACGTGTCCCTTGATCCCACGTAAATTTAAAATCTGTGTAATATTTCTTGACGTCAAAAGATATTTTACCCTGAAATTTTTAGTCTAAAAGAGGGCGAAATGCCCCCGGGGCGTGCAAATGACAACGATCGGTTATCACAACGAAAACAAGCTGAACAGGAACCAGTGTTTTTCTTTTATTTTTACTGTCAGATTGCATCACAACGCAAGTAAAACCACCAACTGGATATATAGAGACAAAGAAGTGGGAAAACGATCAGAAACTATCGGCCAGCCGTCTCACTCGGCTTGTATAGTTCCTGTTCTCTTTTGCAGATGACAAGATGTCTTCTTTCTTGATTTTTATCATTTTCTGAGAAAATCACAGACTTTTTATTGTTTTATAAAGAGTAAATGGCATAAAAATCGTGATTTGACAAAAAAAATAGCGAACAGTCAGCTGAATTTGGCAATTTGATTTTTTTCAAGTCTTTTCACAAATTTTCACAAATTTTGCCCAAAAAAAGTTTTTCTTACTTTTGTGTATTCTCTCTTTGTTATTTTTTTTCAGCTATTCTCTTTTACAGAAAATGTTTCTCTTTTTTACCAGCTATACACATCCAAAACAGTCAGCATCGATGACTCCAATGTCTAGACGACCTGTCACCCTACTCTGACTAATTTCTGGCCTGCAAAATTATTTCTTATAGATTTTTATTTTTAGACCAAGTGCTTACGCTCTTCTTTAGAAGAAACAATTATTCTGGCCAAGTGGTCCTTTTATGAGAAGAGTGCCATTAGATGACGTAGATGGCCCCATTCTCTGCAAAACTCCTCTCTTTTTTCCACCAGCTGTCCACTTTTTTCCATCTTTCGGAACTTCTTCGCTGTTAACTTTTACCCAAGTCTATTTTTCCACTTGATTTTGCTGCTTGATCCTCTCCTGGCGCCTCTTGTGTCAGCTGCATTTTCTCACGAGTATGGGTCAAAAAAATCCGAAAAACATTCCTGTTATCCTTGGAACAGTTGCTGCTTTTTCTGATAAATGAACTACGTGAGAAGGAAGAAAAGAACAAATGAAAGATGGAACAAGGAAGCAGCGAAGGATATTATTTTTCAGCCTAACTCGACTAACTTCGTTTTTTTCTTCCTATTCATTTACTGAAAAAAGACTTACAGAATTTTGTTTTGGCTAAATTTTTCTAAAAATAGAAGCATCTAAATGTTCAGCCATTGAAAAAGAACGGATAAGCTATTTTTAGAGGATGTGTCACGTTTCATTGAAGCAACGTGGATAAAAATAGACCAAAGACAGCTGAAATGACTAAAATACAAAAATTGAGAATAAAATAAAAAATTATAATCCTCTGGAAATTCTAGATATTCCGAATGTAGAAATTATTTTTTTTTTTCAAATTTTTGTAATTTTTATAACCAAATTCTCAAGCCAGAAGCTGATCATTTGTTCCCTTGGCTCAGTTCCAAGTTTCTCGGAGCCACGCCTTGATCCCGAGCCAAGCAGGCATTCTTGTCCCGCCTTTTGCCCTTCACAGCTGCTTCTTTACCTCGAAACAAAAAGCTGCTAGCTACTTCCAGACAAAAAAGAAAGTGAAAGCCATATAGTCACGTCATTGATCAAAGTTTTCTGCTTTCTTCTTCTCGTTGTTTATTGTTGTTTCAGCTCCTGTTTACATTTGATTCTCCCTATCGGCATTTGTTGTCTTTGATATCTTGTCAACTACCAGCTGATTCTGCTATCTTCTCTTTTCTCACATGACTCGACCCGTTTCTTTTATCTATTAATACCCCACAGTGAACTATCACCACAAATCTGTACAGTTATCAAAAATCGCCGCCATTTGTTTATCCAATCCCACGTGATATAATTTATCTTGGCCGGTACATATAGCGGCGGACTGGGTTGGGGGAATCCCCGCACATCATTTTCTCAAAGATCGGACACGCGTTGTGTACAAACAAACAGAAATGTCTGGTCTCCTCCGGTGTCTGTCACTTGGTAAATTTAGTCGTCGTTTACACCTTTTTTTATGATTTCTGAGACAATCGATGAGGTATGATCCCTCCCAAATCCGGTTATTTCACTATAAAAATAATATACGAACTGTCTATAGGTTTTCTAAAGTTTTTTTCTGTTCATTTTTACCGAAAAATTATATTCTCTTTCAATTTACATATAAGTTCTAAAATTTATAAAAATTCGCCTAATAAAATTCTATCCAATTTATTCTTGAGCTCTTCTTTGCTGTCTTATCATCCACGTTTCAAAGTACTTTATGTTTTCGCCTTCCGGTGTCCTCTTTGTGTCGCCTCTCTGTCTCCTACGTAAATGATCATAATGACTTGGCTGTCACTAGTGACACTAAAGAACCTCCACAATAATAATACGTCCAAGAGGCCAAAGGATATATCCCCGTTGCCATATTCCCCTCCTATTTTTGATTCTTTGATCTGTCGCTCCTTAATCAGAGCCATGTTTATCCATCGACAGTCCACTACAGTCGGTTGTACTCTGTACTCAAAGTGTTTATAAGGGCGCATTAGACCCAAATGGTAGCGCCTTCTGTTCTCTCCCTCTTTTTCCTCTTCCCTGTCACCGTTAAAATTTTTAATTTTAGAAAATGGAACACTCCAGCTTCTGGTCCTCTGCTAAAAACTTCTTCTTCTCTACTCCGATTACTGTAGGCGCTGAAGCCATTGGTAAGCAAATCATCAGAAAAAGAAGAGGGAGAGTTTTTAGAAAGATCCGAAGCTAGAAAATTGTCTGTCTCTGAAGCTACGCAGGAAACTATGCGCAAACAGCCAAGCACTACAGATGCTACATACTTCATCAACAGTTTCGGATCGCTAAATCTGCCCTAAATAGCTGGAAAGGAACCATGTAAATATCCGCCAACCCGGCCTGTATTCACTTTTTGCGCCGATCTCTTGTCTGTATTTTTGAGAAAGAACTTCAAATAAATAGTTAATTTTCAATACACGTAATGGTAATTGACGACTTACAACGTAGTGAGAATGCGAAATATACAAGATTATGAAGTTATGCGGATCCACTTGACGGTTCTTGTTCAGTTTCTTCTTCTTCTTGAGCAATGTCTTCACAAACTTCTTTTAGAATATTAAGAGCCTCTTGCGTCCGATTCAACTCGTCGATGGATTCTTGTTCATCTGCTTGGATCTGAAAAAAAGTGTCATAATGCATCGAATGGATCGGATCGCGTCGCCAACCTTCGCGCGATCCCCGAAATAGCCTAATCTCCGACTACCGCCGATTTTCTTATCCACCGTTACCTTTAATGGATCAGATTTGAAACATACGGCCGAGTGGTCTAGTGGTATGATTCTCGCTTAGGGTGCGAGAGGTCCCGGGATCGATCCCCGGCTCGGCCCGAATTTTTTACGTTTTCTCTCAAATTAAGGAGAACAAAAGAGAACAAACTTACTGAAAGACTGAGGTCAAGCTCCGAATCCAATGATTTTTCATATGACAACATCAGAGCTTTATAATAATGAGTGGGAGCTTCGTCAGCTTGTAAATCCTAAATACAATGTAAAATAATAAAAAAAAAATAAAGCAAACCGCTGAAGTGACCTTCGGACAAGGTGAGCAAGCAGATACATCTGTCTGACATTCAGTTGAAGTTACATCCACTGAAACTGTTTGAATTCCTATGTTCTCTTTATTCTCATCCAATGAAATTGCAGCTGGAGAAATCGGAACATTTTTTACCTGAAATCAAAATAATTGTATTCCGTCGATCTTTGCAATAATTCTCAAACAAAATGTTTTGATACTATATTCGATTGATATGTTTTCCATCGAAACCAAAAACAAGTTTTACTGCAAATCATGTGGGTGTTCACTGAAATTAAATTGCAAAATGCTTACCTTTGAAGGACTGAAACTGAGAACTGAATTGTCGACACTTTTCTTCTGTTGAAGAACGACCAGAGATGGACTATTTTTTGGTCTAAGGCCAAGATGAGATCGAGTGGCCATCTGCAACTATGAGTCTTAAAAAATTTAAAATAAAGGTACAATCAATAGTGAAAACTAGAGACGAGAATATCAACAAAAATTAAAATAGCTTTATACAGAAAGTAAAGAAATTAAACAAGAACCCGGACAGCAATAAATGTACAGAAATACTATGAGATCAATGTTAATTACGAAGCAATTTCTTGTGATGTGGACGAATCTTCTAATTTACTGGACAGCGATACAAAAAGTTCTTCGTATTCTTCTCGAAGTCTTTGTGTTTCACTTTTATTTATAGCGATACGTGCTAAACCCTGGAAAGTAAAATTTTAATATGGAAAGAAAAAAATATTTACTTCTTCATTCCACTTTCTAATTTCCTCAATGCGAGTTTTGGCATATGCAACAGCTTCAATATAAAATCGCTTTTCTGCATCGATAGATTCATCTGGTTGCAAGCTGAGATTGGTATTTGTGCTTGCATCATCACTTGAAAACTGAAAATCAAACTTTTCTAAATTACCATCTGTTGATAATAAAGAAGTGGAGTATATTTAGGCAACAATATTCAGAACATCTTTGAATAATATGGATATCTAAAAATACTTACATTTGTCTGAATTCCAATACTGACTGATTTCTTGGTTTTAGGTTCTTCATGTTGCGAATCATCAAATACGAGAAAGGAATCTTTCTCTTTGAACTTGTGAGACTTTGACATTCTGAAATACAAATATTTGCGAATGAAGAAAGAAAGCAATAAAGTAAACACAATAAACAAGAGAAAAATGCAGAGAAACGGAAACAGTTTCATCCGTTTGAATTTTGGACGCTGCCGCTGCTCAAAGGCGTAACTACAGCGGCCGCGGAACCGGAAATTCTTCGAGTCTCTTGCACTTTCTCCTTGGGGGGCAGCGAATTCTTTTACTGGATTTACTTTCATAAACAGACAAAAACAACATCGAAAAATTTATTTTACACTGATTGAATACGGTGTCAAGCATCTACTCATGCAGAATATTCAATCGAACGAAGTTTCTTTACAAATCAACGTCTGAAATGTGCTCTTTTTTTCTCTAAAAATGAAATTTCTCACACTGACAACCTCCAGTTTTGATTCCAGTCCAATTACCCCCTTTTGTGCATTCATAAATGCGAAGCGGTTCGCCAGAAGGGAATACATGCCTGTAATCTGTTTATTTTCCTCAGAATTGACTGAAATCTACCGTGTATTACAAGAATGAATAACCATCGCTCCAATTGGTTGTCTTGAATTGAGAGAAGGATCATTACGTTGAGGTGTTTTTGCATTGGCGAGGTTCACGTTGAGAAATGGACACGAATTTGCTAATTTTTGTTATTTTGTTACGTAAAATACTCACGTTTGCAGGTGTCATTATTCATTCCAGACCATTTTCCACTAATGCATTCATATGTTTTCATCGGAGAGCCGTCAGAAAAAACATAACCGGAAGCACAAGTGTGAACAGCAATTGTTCCTGTGGTATTTATTTTTTGTAAATTTATATTGCAGAATTTACCATTGGATAAATAGGAATTTTCTGTATTATTGACGAAGGAAATTGTGGAACAGAGATCCATAGCAGATTTTGAAGTACTCGAGAAGCTCTCAGATGTTCCATTTGTTTCTTCTCCTTGAGCTGTTGTGTTTTGTGTACCAGAAACAGGACTGGATGTCGTCGTTTTATTCCCCAAAGTCTCATTTCCCACAGATTCTTCTGGAGCTGCCGTCGATTTTCCATAAGCAGAAGTTGTCAGCCCTCCCACTGGTGGATTCGGTGAACAAGCATTATTTGCCCTAGAAAATAACTTATCTTCCTTATTTTCCCACCATTGAGTATAATTATAAACAGTTCCATTAGGATGCTGCCTCAATTGGACAATTAGAGCTGTGCAATTATCGAAATGGATCTTATCTCGTGTCAAAATCTGAAAATTATTTATTTTCCTCTTGTTTTTATCTTTTACTTTTGTTCCATCAGGAAGAGTACCAACTGTTGATGGCAAAATGGTTGTAGAATTTATGGACGAACTTGTTTCATTGCTAGGATGTCCTGCATTAGCCGAAAATGATGAAGTTGTGGCAAATTCTCCAGGAATTCGTGGCATTCCCGATGTGCAGCCGGTGTCGAACCTATTTTTATTTCTTTTATGGCTAAAAAAGCAGTTTTTAAATGTCCCGGGAGTAAAATAAGATTTCGACAAGAATAGACGAAATTTTTGTTGTAATTTTAGTCAGAAAAATGGATTTGAGAGCAGCATACGGTTGGTTTCCTTCATTTTTCCATAATTTCCATTTTCAGATACGGAAATTGAACGGCTTCGTGAACAAATAATCCCAGACGAGGAGAATTGTCTGTATGTGAAATGTGGTGACATCGTGGGTCGATTGAATTTGTCGTTGTTCTTCTGTCCCGGTCTTCATGTCAATTGTATTCAAATGCCCGATGGTCACGTCATTTCTCCTCGACAGTTGACGACTCTCAGCGATCGATTAAAACACAAAGATTGGAAAGGTTCCATCTCAATTCAAAGAAAGCCACTTCGATCTCTCATGGAAATGGGAATCATCAAATTTGCCAATCACGAACAGCGATGCACAAAAAAATGCACCCCAAACAGGAGAAAATACGAGTAAATTTGTGACTTTTACTAAATTTTGATGGATTTTAGAGACATTTTATGGGAAAGACAACAGGCCAGTCATCCAATTTATCCGGTGGCCATGTCCAATCGACAACAAAATTGGCAAGCGAGGGCGGCTCTCACTTTCCAAGAACAAGGATCTGTCCCAGTCATCGCGTCGACAAAAGAAACGGCACCGTATGTCATCCTCTCGACGATTCCCGTCAATGGCGACAAATTGCCTCGGGCTAAAATTCGAGATCCTCAATTGAAAGTGGCCCGGATTGACGGTAAAAAATACTATAAGACGATGGTAGAAAAACGATCTGACGAGGCGAAGGAGAAGGGAAATCAGACTTCTGGTCAGTTTAAAAACAGAAAAACTTGTCAACAACTGTGGATGTCATTTTAGAGATCGATGCCATTTGGAATCAGTTGAAAACGAGCAGTCGACAAGCCCTGATGACGATAGCTGGTCGTGTCTTCAGCAACATTTCCAATGGCCAGGAAATGGACAGACTGGCCCAACTGGTAGCCAAATACCCGGAACTGGTGCAAAAGGCTCAAATCTTATTGGACAACGAGTCTCAAGAAGAAGAAAATATGAGGAAAACGGACAAGGCGACATGCTCCGCGGCTGTCAAAGCCATTTTGGATGATCTTGAGACTTCACAATAAATATTATGATTTTTTGAGATTTTCTCATGAATTTTCCCACTCACCACTGCGACCATTCCGAAATTGTTCCATTCGTGTGCTGTCTCGTCTGCTCGACCAACATCGTACAATTTTTGTAACCCGTTGCTGTCTCACTCAAAATCTGAAAATATCCCAAAATTCTGTCGGTCCGCCTGTAAAAATTAACCTTTGTTCCATCTGCCATGCTCCGGGTTGTCGTAGCCTCAGAAGTCGTCGACGTCGACAGCGGATTGCCTGTCAGGCCATCGTTTCCAGACGGAAATCCACTTGAATTCGAGCCCTTTGGAGGAGATGTCCCATTCGTGATAGGACCACTGGTTACATTTGATCCATTTCCAGAGGAATTTCCGAGAGAGGAGGCGGCTGTGGTCGACTCGCCGCTGCCAGATGGCGGGCTACCGGTCGAAGAGAGGGGAGATCCACTTCCAGATGGGAGATCCGTTCTTCCACCACCTGTGCTGCTTGAATTTGAGGGAATAGTACTTGAAGAGAGAGGAGAGGCTGGATTTCCTTCAGAAGTATTTGATGGGGAGCCGTTTGGAGTCTCTGTCGTCGAGGAGGACTGGCGCGAGACGGCGCCGTGGGAAGTCGAGGTCGACTGGGTTCCATTGCTCGGAACAGGTGAAGAAGTTGATCCAGTTCCTGAAAAATGAGAGAGTGTTCCGTTACAGCGAGAAAAGGAGGAACCAATTATGAGACAACGTTGGCTACGGTTCAGATGAGTTGTCGACGTCGCTGTCACAGAGAGGCGGACGCCGTGTGCTCGACCTTTTCAGTCATAACCCTGCCACATCTCGGTCGTTTTCCACAATTCAAAGATTACCATGGAGGAAATTAGGCGGTATTTTGCGTACAAAATATGAAACTTTTACTCCTGTGAACTTTTACAGAACGTTGACGCGCCCATCCTTTCCAAACGATCCCTAGGTCAAGGGAATATGACAGATTTCCTCTCTCCCGTCCTTTCCCAGCTAATTTCCGTTACCTGGAGATGGAGTCGTTTCAGTTTCCTGTTCCTTGCCACTCTGTGTGTTTGTTACCTGGATACGGTAATTGGATGCCGCTGGGAAAACTCACCGAGGGCGATGTCGGACGGGTCGAGTTACTGTAACCAGCCGGAGACGAGTTGCCAGGGTCAGATGGTCCTGCTTCCGAGGACTTTTCACCTGGAGGATCAATCACCGATGGATTTGTGACAGAAGAATTGGAGGGAATTCCAGTAGACGACGGAGTAACACTTCCTTCAGTATTTCCTCCAGCTGTTGGCTCCTGTCGGGGTGGAACATTCAAGTCAGTCACTGTAGGCGCCGGGGAAGTCGGGCCATCTCCACTCGTCCTATTTGCTTCTGTAGAAGAACTATCTTCTCCTTCCCCGTCGTCTCCTGAGCCATTGGAGGGTTTTCCGGGCTTATCGCCGTCGCCTGTAGAATTAGATGGGCGTGTAGGACTTCCATCGGGAGCCGAACTATTTCCAGTCTCCCCAGGATGTGTAGAATTTCCTGGAGGAGTCAGTGTCGACAAATTTTCCGATGAGCCTCCTGTTCCTGAATCCAATCCGTTTGAAGATCCACCACTGGGAGGAGTCGACGGTGTGGTTGTCGTCGTTTTCGTCGAAGGGAGATTATCGTTGCCTCCAGCGACGGTATTCGAACCAACCGTAGGAGAAGGGATAGTCGAATTATCCGGGGTTTTAGCAGCCGTTGGAGTCGTCTCCGAGCCAGCAGGGGTCCGATCAGTTGAATTCAACGGTGACGCTTCATTTTCCTTTGGGATTACGGTAGTTATCGTAGGAGTCATCTCTCCGGCATTGTTTCCTCCTTGCCCTCCTCCAGCAGGTGTAGTAGGCTTTCCCTCAGGAGACTCTCCATGACGTGTCGTCGTCGTTGTGTTGTTCGGATCCGTTTCACCAGTAGAATCGGCATTGTCGCCGGGAGATGTCACTTCCGTCGACAGCGTCGGGTCCGAGGCCCTAGAAGGGGTCGTCTCTCCAGAGAATACACTTGTCGTCTTTGTACCAGCGGATCCATCAGTTTTCGGCTCCTCTGAAGGCTCAGCTGGTGTACCACTATCTCCCATGTCGTGCGTCGTCGCTGTCGACCCTACAGTCGCCGACATGTCTGTCTTTGCGTCGTCATCTTCCGGCTCCTGTCCAGGGGTAGTAATCTCATCTTCGATAGTTCCGTGTGTTCCAATATTTTCAGTAGTGGAGCCAGTACTTTCGTATTCCTCTTTTCTTCTGCTACTCAAAGTCGTACCTGTCGTCGACGGCGTCATCTTTCCATCGCCATCAATATTTATGGGGATTCCGACTTCAACAGGAAGAGTCGGTATTTTAGGAGTAGTTCCAGTGACGTATTCCTGATCTTCACTCTTGCCAGGAGAAGAGACAGTAGTATTTGTGCTACTGGTATTGGTATCTCGATGGCCGTCAGTCTCATCAGGGAAAGGAGTGACAATAGTCGAAGTACTAGTAGTAGCAGGGTCAGAAGCCTTCGAATCCGGTTCAGTAGTCTTGTAGTCATTTGTCCCATCGCTTCTTTCTTTGTTGTTCTCAACAATAGGAGGCTCCGTAGTAGTCGTGGTAGTCTTGTTTTCAGAATTTAATAGAGGAAGACGATGTGGTTTTGTTGTCCTAAAACGCTCTCTCTTGATAAAATTTAACCAGTTTACGGTGTAGTTGTAGTCGCATTTCCATCAGATCCACCTTCGTTTTGGGACATCGGAGCTTCAGTTGTTATCATCCTAAAGTGACCCCAATTATCAAGGAAAACACGAGTTTACGTGGAAGTAGTATCCCCAATTGCATTTCTGACATTACCACCCTTTCCATTTCCAAGCCCGGCGTTTCCCTTTGTCCTAAAAACTTTTTTTAAATCAAGCCTTGCTAATTTACGTAGCCGAAGTTGTCGTCTCTTCAGTCGACGATCCATCCGTTTCGGTATCCGTAGTACTTGTTGAAGTTTCACAAGCTTTGAATTGGTCGCATGCCATTTTTGCCCTAGATAGTTCGCCCTTTTTATTTTTTTTTTGCAACTTACAGTATTTCAGCTGGATTTTCGCCTGGATTAATGCTACTCCTCAATTGCTCCAGAAGAACTTCTTTTTCATGATCCTCCAAATTGGCAAATTGCGGCTGAGAAAATATCTCGCCAAAATCTATATCGCCTTCGTTCAAAAATTCCATAGCTCAAAATGGCTCAATCATTAAAATCAGAAAATATCCTACGATGGACGACGAGTGGGAGAAATAAGAGGAGTATGGGTTCCTTGAACCGCATCGCTGCGGATTTGGGAACGTGACTGCCGTCGACGGTTGCTGGTGGTGACTAATTGACTTCGAAATTTATGTCTTGCTGTTGTTTAGAAACAAAACAAACAAAGTTTTAAAACTTTTATTCATCTGTAATTTGTTTGGAGACTATGAACAGAAATTTAGGCACTTACAACATTCAATAATGGCATTGGTAAGTGACAATTAAAAGAAAGACAAACAAAAACCTAGCAATTTGATGTAATATAAAAAAGTGGAGGTTAGATGAGCACCGAAGGTTTGTTCAATATTGTAGAAGGCACAAATTCACTCGTATTCTTGGGTGGCTTCAAAATCTGAAAATTTTAAATATTTTCATAAAGACAAACTAACCCATAATTCCATCTTGGCATAATTTTTCTAATATTGTAATTCCTACTTGACGATCTGGCTCTTGTTCTATTTGCCATTGTTGGAGAAGAAGATTTGCATAAACTGGTTCATTAAAATATCTAAAAAATATAATACTAATTGCTAATTTAAAAAACCGTTGCATATCGACTGTTGAAGCTGTTGGGAAGACTAATTGGAAATTTCCTTTTCTTCTGTATTCATCTTCAAATTCTATCAAATGGCGTACATCTTCTGCTGTGAGATGTTTCAAAATTCGCTTATCAACTTTTCCACTTTCACGATAAAGATTTATCCAAGCTGTTTCTTTCTGAAGAAAATTATAAAAGAGAAGGAAAAATAGATACCGTAACTTGATCTTCATCTTTTTCTCCATTTCGAGCACGAGTACAATACGTAGCTAATTCCATTTCTTGCTCTCTAAAGTTATTATTTGTATAAGAATAAAAACAGCGACATACTCAGGAGGAACATAAATACCAGCCAAATTGAGTACATCTTTTGCCAGAGGAGCTTTAACCGAAATATCCAAAGGAGTACCAGAATGAAGAGAAGGAGAAATGTTGACTTCGAGTACCCAAGGACGGAGATCTTCATCCAAAAGAATATCAACTCCGAATAATTCGTGACAAATGAATCCATGTTGGACAAAATGTGACATATGTTTTCGAATAGCACTTTCACTAGCAATAAAGGCTTTAATTATCACATCTTCTATACGGCGAAGCACCGCCTCAGAATCAATTCCCTAAAAGAAAGATGCAAGAAAAGAATTAAAGCGTACCTGAGATGTGAAATATTCCCATAATTCTGTCAATTTCCATTTTGGCACAGGGCTATTCAAAACTCCATCTTTTTCAGCCAATTTATTTATGGAATAATTTGTCAGATGCATGTACTTGTTGGATACTGTAGAATTACTTTCAGAATATCTGGAAAAAATGGTATTTTAATTCGAAAAACTTACGGAACGCTGGCAAATCTTACAAGGCCCTGGTCATAAATATATATTCTCAACGGTTCCAATGATGGACAATATACATAAAACCGGAGATCAAATTTAGCGCCATTAATCAGCAGCGGTTTTTGAACATAGCTAAAACATAAATGTGTTATCGAGAAATTAACATACTGTTGAGCTATGACAATATTTTGAACGGGGATGTCCTTTAATCTTCGAGTAACTACTATACCATCTCCACGGGCACTAGCTGGCTAACAATTTATTTTTAAAATAATTTGAAAAAAAAGAACTTACTGGTTTGACGATGACGTGGTGATTAATATCAGCTTCTAAATATTCTTTCAATGCGTTTACATCTCCAGGTAAAACATAAGTATAAGGCATAATAAAATATTCTTCTCCAAAACGTAGACGTTGAGCTGCTATATATTGCCAAAGACGATCTTTTCTACCAATATGAAAAGCGCCAGGATAATGATTTATCTATAACAATAATTAACCAAAAAAATGGGAAATTTACCTTTTGATATGGTTTCATACCACGATATCTAGCACTTTTCAAATGGCGACCCCAATAACCAATAAAAAACAGAGATTCATCCACAATCTGAATAATTCAAATATTATTAAATTTATGAAAACGAACTGTGAAATAGCTGGTAGATAGAGTCTGCCTCATGACAATAGGTAAAAGACTATTGTTACACCATGTTAACCTTGCTATTACTTTCTTTTTCGGCTTACGTACTATAATTATTTAATTAATTGTAATTAAAAAACAAACCTTTAGTTCCTTTTGTATAAAATCTTATGCATGGAGGGACTCCTGTAAAAAGACTTGCCCAGAGAAATGGTTCCGTCTCCTTGGCTGGCCTGTTTTTGGTGAGGCAACTGGAAACGAGGTCGCTCAACCCACACATGCCGCGATCATCTGGAAAAAAAGGCTTATACTAAAAAATATGGGGAAATAAATTGGTGAAGAACTTTGTTTTATAAGCATGCACTAGGAATATTGGTAGCAGCTATTGCCATAGCGCCGCAAACCCCCGTAGTGTTTCAAAAGAGTAACCTTGGAATTCGAGAAGAGGATCATTTAGCAATCATTTAGATCAGCCGAAAACTACAAAATGTTGACTAAATAAGATTCCCGTGAGCTAACATATTGCCTATACATTTTTCGTATGCATCAATGAAGCATCAGCATGACCAATAAGCTTTAAAGGAAGACGAAACGAACCTTCCCGACTCATAATCTTAGTCTAAGCATGATGATTTAGAGCTTACTGCTTTTAGGTGGAGGGCTTTTGAGATGCGCCGAATTTTTCAATTGTTGCCCAGACGCCAATAGTCTTGGCCGCGGCCCGAAGTCCTTTGAAACTCCAAATTGCTAGCTAAGTTATCTAAATCCAGACGCATAGTTAATCAGATTCAGCGGCGCGGAACGTGTCCATGGCTGACCGATAGTGAGGATGGCAATGAAAAACGAGTAGTAGAAAAAAGCGGAAGGGCTCTGCGCAGAGTACTACGACGGCATAAAGAATGGAGTAAATAGAAGAAACTAGACAAAGTAGCTATAGTTTGTACATCTCCCTTTCAGACTTCTGCTCACGATATGTCTTCAAAACAGCGCTACAATCGAGGAAATAAGCTAAATTGACTGCCATTATATTTTCACTGCAGATTTTTCTTCTGTCAAAAAAAAAACAGAAAAGAAAGCGGTCCTCAAGACCTTTTTGGAGCTTGTAATATGCGCATATATGTTACTGACAGACAGAATGTCAGTCTAATAGCCCAAGGGTAGGCAATTGGGGCCTGAATTGAGGTGCTCTCGAATACGTTGATCACATTTCTTTTTACGAGACCAAAGATACATTCTCTGCAAGAAGACACTCTCAATCGAGAAAAATGTTTGGATAAAGAGCCTACGACAAAGGTAAACATAATAATTGAAGGAATAGGTAGGGAGAGGAAGTAAATAAATGAAAAACGAGCTGTTTTCGCTAACCAACAAGGATATGAAAAGAGGGGAAAAACTAGCGGCAGTAATTAATATGATGTTGGACAGCAAAGGGATGAGGAATGTCACGCATAAATTTTGCAAGGATTGATGAAGCACTTATAGTCGTCCCCTGCGGCTATACCGAGGTTAGAGGTAGCGGCTTTACATTAAAAAGATGAAGGGTATCCTCATGTAAATAACAAGCAGTAAGGGTACGAAAGTATTGGCTGTGAAAAAGAAAAAGTAGCATTTTTACGGCTGATAAAACGGAAGTTTTTCGCGAGTAGAGTCACTCAAGGCGTGCATGAGACAGACCACTGCGAGCAGCTGTCACAGTACAACTCAAATAAAATACACCCCGGCAGCGGTTCTCACACTGAAACAAGGAAACGCAAAGTCAACTGCAAACTGATAGTCTACGCGGAATTTGTTGAAAATCTCATCAAAAATAAACTAACCTTCAATGCTTAGAGATTCGTCGAGTGAAGTCTTTGATGAACTGGCTACTCCCGAATCGCACGAAGCCGTGTCCATTTTGCCTGAAAATAAGCTGATAAAGAAACAACAATGGACATAAATCGATTGAACTTGCTGTAAAGGAAAGTTTTTTTGAGAGAAAAGATAACGCAACATGGAATAAAAAGAGAGCAAATGTTAGATGTTCGTTCTGTTCGATTTTCGGCTTCTCCTGGGTAACCCCTAGAGGCCAACGCCAATTAGACTAATGCCAGAATAGAAGACTACAAGGAATGCTGGATTTTCGCGAAAGAAAGTGCTGTTTTTACAGACAGACGTGAAAAAGATCAACGACTGCTGTCGAATTTTTAGAGGGAGGGTGCGTCACTTGCTAAATTTTGTCATTAGAGACACACCCACGCAAAGGTGATACACTAAAAATCTCAAAAGAAATCAATACAAGAAAATGTGAAGCGAAAGCAGGCAGACATCAAATACCGGCAATATTATGCCGGTGGCGGACAAGCTGGATCACGAAGAGCTAACACCACTGGAGAGGCTTAGAAATCGCTCGGTGGTCAGCGCGAGTGTAACAAAAATTTGGGAAGGGCAATTGCTATACTGCCACGGTGAGACATTCGCGCGTAAAATGGATAGAAAGCAGATGTTGGACGGAGTAGCACACACTATTTTGATTTTTAGAGAACTACTAACTAAAAATAGAAGAAAGCTAGTGGAGCAAGGCCAAACACACGCATTACAAAGAAATATTATTTAGAAAAAATGGTTTATGCTATAAATATAAGGAGTGTTAGGAATACAATCAAGATGGAAGTATAAAAATGGTGATATACATAAAAACGAGACCAATAGAAGAATACGCGCAGCAAATACACATTCTCATGAGATGAAATTCAATTGTTTCGAACACCCAAGCTGGCTTCCAATTCGGAACGTTTTTGTTGAACTTTGTTGTACAAATATCTAAATAAGCTGATTGAGAGAAAAAAATGAGAAAAAAACTAACCTGAAAACTCCTTCAGAAACCTCAGGACGATAATAATATTCAGCACGGCGTTCAGTTTCACTTTCTCCATTTGCTTCCGTCATCGTTTTATAATCCAACGATTGGCTTACAAGCCATTTGCGAATAAATTCATGCGGATCATCAGCGAAACGTACAAAGAAGTCTCTCTTCGTTTTCCATTCATTGATCTAAAATTGCAAATTGAAAAGAAATAAACAAAACAAATACCTGTTCAACTAAATCATATATCTTTTGATCAATATTAGTTAGATCGGCAGCTTGTGATTGAGCATGAACAAAAGCTTGTTGATGAACTTTCAATGGATCTTCAACTTCGACTTCTGAAAGAGAGCATACAAATAAAAAAGGCGAAAACTTACGTATATCATAACATGCAGTACTTTTTTCGCCATCGGCACTCTGTTGAATAGTATGATGGAGAATCTAGAAATTTTGCAGTAAGAAAAAAAAATGAAAAATCAAACCAGAGGGTCGGGCTGTTGGAGAAGTGGATGAAGCCGTTGTGGTATCTCCATGAACTTCATCCTCTTGGTGCCAAAACACTGCTCCAAAAAGAGATCATTATTTATAGCATCACGATCAACAGGATCCTAAATCGATAGTAAAAAAATTAAAGAAAAAAATTAACCTGAAGTTTGTGAGTCTTGATATATTGCCATAAAGCTTCGATAATTTTAGGACGGGTTTCATTTGAAATGCCGAGAACTTTGGCTAAACGTGGATGAAGCTTGAATCTCATAGGTTGATAATCCAAAAGAAGAAGAATTGTGCATTTTACAGGACGATCTCCTGGACGTTTTACCTAAATAAATATGCTACTTTTTCAAATTCTAATAAGTATACCTGGAATCCGTCAGTTTCACTTGTTTGAGGAGTTCTATGCCATTCAACTAGATGATTATCCGGTCCATAAATATCCTTATCGAGCTCGATGACTAAACTTTTAAAGAAAGAACTGAACTTCTTCTTGGCAACTGGCCGCGGTGGTTGAGCCGGTGTATTTGCTCCAGAATTATTACCACTTGGCTGCAAAGCAGTTGATAATATTTGACAGAACGAATAAACTTACTGGATCTTCAATAAGCCGTCCCTCAACGCGTAGCTCCCACATGGGAACATTTCCTTCTTCACCTTCTTTTTCTGGCTCTTTCCCCGAAATAAACGAATGTGAAATGTAGATGCGTAACTTTTTATGAATCTTCTGTGGCCGTTTCAATGCTTCCTATAAATTTGAAGTTCAAAATACTACAACAAAAGGTTACCTGAATATCCAGCTTCTTGCGTGTAATTGTAGCATCAAGTTTTTGTTCAAAAGAGAGAAGATCCATATAAGCTTGAGTTTCTGGCACAAGTTCTCGAACCTAAAACAGTGTTAGAAAATTAAAAAGTAACTCTTACTTCTGGAGTAATAATTTTATCAGCATATCTTCTCTTCTTTTTAGGTACTTGAGATCTTTGCTGCTGTTGTTGCGGATGTCCGACCATTGGTGGTCCAGGACGTCGCATTTGTTGTTGTTGCGGTGTCATCACTTGCTAAAATTTATTCATACACAGTGTAAAAAGTAGAAAATAACCTGCTGCATTTGAGGAGGGTATCGGTTCATTTGCATACCCGGCGGGGCAGCCATTCGCTGTTGCGGCTGCATCTCTAAAACAAGTTTAGTATATTTCTGCATGTAAGCATTATTTTAGTACAGTAAATTATAAGAAGCGACGAAAAATGAATTGAAATCAGATGTAGCAAATTACCAAAGCCAAGAAATTCGTCCTGAGAAAAATTGAATGAATGCGACAGCGGTCGCGTCGCGTGTCACCCTTCGAAACCGGCTTGCAATCAATTGTGACTGCCGCCGCCCTCAACGCTCTCCATTTGACGATTTGCTCTCTTCTTTAGTCGTTTTGCGTTCATTTTCTGTCCATTTTATGTTTCTTATATCAAATGTCTGTTACTATTCGATGTACATTGTATTCCCCCATATTTCGAAGCCATCGGCTACGGATTTGCTGTATGAAGAACAAAGATGTCACCAAGGATACTGAGGGCAGCTCGTAACCGACAACGTGGAACGGAACCGCGTTATCTTCAGTAAAATAATTCGACGTTTCGACTGTTCTACAAATCGTAGACTAACCGTTTGTTATTTCGCAATTTTTCCGCATTTCTCACCGATATTTTTTTCTTTTTGATCAAATGAAAATTATAATTTCACCGCAGAAAGTAGCTGCGAATCTTCCAACATATTTTCACTAAACAGTCGAGATGTTGCCCTCCTTCTTTGTATGTATTTATTGTATTTATAAAACAATTGCAGTCGCTAACCCATTCAGTCGCTCAAGCTTCCCGTATGATAAAGAGGTCATTACAATTCGAGTGAAGAGAAGGCGAGAGTGGAATCGAATCGTATAGTTCTGTTTGTCCATTTACCGGGCAGAACAGGCAGCATAACAGCAGCTGTTGCTTGAATACATATGAAAAAGGCTATTCTTTTGTCGCTGGGATGACGTCATCATTGTTTGTCGACCTTTTGTGCGATAAGAAATCGATTTGATTATTGCAAGTTGAGCTTTACTCTGAGAAAAGAATAAAATATTTGCAACAGAGTAAAGTTCACTGATGTGTCGCAAAATCAGGTCAAGCTGTCGGACAAAAATGCGTCGCTGGAGTTTTACACTTCAAAGCTGCTTTTAGATTAGTACAGCTTCCTCGGGCTAACTGATTTTTGATTTATTTTTTTAACATATAAAATATGTTGTCTTTTTTAATTCATGCAATAATGTGTGGAGCTAATTGGTTGAACCGTATAGCTCTATTTTCGATTGCGTGGCTGCTATACGGTAGCCGCTGAGCAGCAACAAAATTGATTTATTCTTTTATATTTCCATTTTGCTTGCTATCGTTATTTGCCTGCCCTCTTCGATTTTTATTGTGAGAATTTTGCTATTGCCACTGGTTCCTCTGATTGGCGAACCTCTGCCCATCTCTCATCTTCTCGATTTAATTTTTTCTCCTTTTTTGCACAAACATCTGATGCTATTCTTTTCAGAAGGCAACCGTCTTTGCCAAAAGCGGGATCCCTCAGCGTAGACATGGTTAGCAATGCTGCCGAAGCTGCACAAGAATATAAGTGAGTTTTATTCATTGCTTCGTTTATTATTTTGATGTTTTAGGCTTACTCTAGATGAATTAGTTAATAATAACAAGATGCAAATCAACCTACTGACGATATTGGCCGAAGATTATCAATCTTATCCTGGCGCTATTGTAGAAACCATTGAAAAGCAGGTTTATACCGTAAGTTTTTATTTTCTAAAGTAAAACTTTTCAACGAAAATGTCTTTCGTTAAATCGAAAGCTTTCTTTTGTTTCATATTCCTTTGTACCTTCTTGATCATTTCATTTTCAGGTGCAGAAAGATCGCAAGCTCCCGATTCTCTATGTGATCGACTCCATTTTGAAGAATGTCAGCGGAACACAGTACAAAGAGTGTTTTCAAAAAATTATTATTAAAATCTTTCTTCATGTTTTTGTTCATGTAGGTTTATATTCGATTTTAGCCTGGGAATTTTGGTTTCCGCTTTGTGTTTGTCTGTGTCCTGCAATTTGTCGATTCTATCGAGATATCGGTCGTCCGACTTACAATGCAAACCTCCGATTTTGATCTGTCTTTCAGCATTGAATTTTTCAGGGTGATGAGAAAGTTCGAGCCTCGTTGTATCGATTGCGTGTAACATGGGGATCGATTTTTACTGCTAGTACACTGTATAAACTGGATATGAAAGTGAACAGCGAAGATAGCAATTGGCCTATTGTCAATCCAAAAACACAAGCAGCGCAAGGAAGTAATTCTGCTACTTCAAATTCAACAAAAGGAGCGACAGCTTCTACATCAGGCCAAGTACATATTAACCCAAAATTCCTCAACAATCAGACTTCCAATGGGGTTTGTTTTAGTGCTGCTTTTGATTATATTATAATTTCGATGGTGCTCGTCTGAAAATGTATACTGTTTTCAGGTATCTGATCCTCGTACAGCTGCTCGCTCTTCTACTTCCTCTGGTGCTAAAGAAACAAAGCCTCCAGTGCCACCAAAAGCTGCTGCTCCAGTAAAACAAGAAAGTAAAACAGTTTCTAAGCCGCATCCAGAGAAATCTCAAGATCTTGTGTACGTTTTATACTTTTGTTAAAGCATTTGACTGATTTTTTAAACGACAATTTATTATATATTTGCAGGGGCAGTATTATAGGAGCTCCACCTCTTCAAGTAAAAGAAGAAATAGTGGAAGAACCTGTTCCACCTTCTGCTACAAAGAAAATAACTCCGTCTAAGAGGAAACCTGATGAGACACGAGCCGATGTAAAGCCTCTAATGAAAATGGAGCCAGATTCGTACGTATTTCTTTTATTCCATGTATTTATTATTTCTTTAGGAAAAAGAAGAAGACACATGTACCAAAAGATGAAGATCTAAGAACTCATAAGAAAGGATTCAGTAAGAGAAGATTTTCACCTCCACCAGCAGGTCCAACGCCATCGGCTACAAATACTCCAGGATTGCATGCTTTTGCTGTGCCGCCGGTTGTCCATCAGCCTAGTGCTTCTCCTTCTTTCACAGGTAAGTGATTTCATAATTTTATTACAATTATATCTTTAGAATATCAAGCGCCGGCTCCTGTTCCGCCGATGGGCGGTTTCACTCCTTTGCCACCTCCTGGAGTTTTTGTTCCTCCAGCCAATCCGCCGTTCTTTTCTCCAGTTGAGCCAGCAAATAAAGCAGTACGTTTCATTTTAAAGGTTCTAATTATATTTTATCTCTAGGTCATTTCACATGAAGTACAGCCGAAGCTAGAAGGTATTCCAGCTAATAATCGAATCTTTGTTGATGGCAAAGCTCACGAAGTTTTCTACATTGATGAAACTGCAGTTATCGAAAGGAACGGACTCCCTCATAGGTTTGTTTATTTGAAAAGTTTGTATAAACATTTTTTAAGGATTTACTTTGCTGGTCCTCCTCGTAATGTTATCATCGATGGTACAGCTCATCTTCTTCACTTTGGAGAAAGGAAAACTGTTTATATTGATCGACAGCCTCATATTTTGAGGTTTGGCAGTCCCAGCAAGGAATTGTATATGGGAAATTATGCTTTCAAAGGACAGTTTGGTGGTAATTTTAATTTTTTTGCTGTAAAATTTTATCATTTTAGGCGCCCCAATCATTGCTATAATTGATAATGTACGTCATGAAATTCGTCTTAGTGGGCCTCCTCCTGAAGTTAAGATCGATCCTGACCCGGCATATGATTTGGCAAGATTTATGCACGAGCTTAGGGAAGGAAAGCAAGCTGCACCATCTAAACCGATAGCTGGTAACTAATTTCTTTTTATTTGGATTAATTTCGATTTTAGAAACTCCGTTTGACTTGCTTCGTCGTCTTAAAGAAAAAGGCTTCCTGGCTGCTAAGAAAGACGAGAAAGAAAAAGAAAAGGAGAAAGAGAAGCCAAGGTATACTAGTATGCCTTACAAGGAAAGTACTCCTCCTATTCCAAGTGAACATACGTGAGTTTTTTAATTGTTGTTAATAATTTTAGTTACGACTCGGTTGAAAGGAAGATTGAGCCATCTACATCTCTTCGAGATTTCAACATGCGACTATTGAAAGTGTAAGTTTTTAATTTGAGCTTTTCGAATCGATTGTATTTCAGCCGATATACTGCAATTGTTGATTCTCTTCATGAAAAACAACGTAATGCTTGCCCCCATTGTGGAATGCGTATGGATCAATCGGTACTTGTTGATAAATATTTCAATATAATCCGTATATTTTAGGGTGAGAAATATCAACGTCATATGGATTGGCATGTGAAGCGTAATTTACAAACTTTGGATAGAAGCAGCACAAGTAGACCGTGGTTCTCCGCTGGAAAAGATTGGCTTTCTAGTGAAGATGAATCTTTGGCTGGTCCAAGTCAAGTAGCTGGTTTGTTATTTGTTTGTTCATAAATAATTAATTTTTTTTAGATGTCAAAGAAGAGGTGGCTGGTCCAGCTCCTGCTGTTAATTCTTCTGATGTTGAGAATAAGGTTGGGTTTTAATTAAACAAAATTAATCCTGTATTTTAGGAATGTTCCGTATGCAGAGAACCATTTGAAGAATACTACGATGAGGACGAGGAAATGTGGCGTTTACGGAATACAATTATTCTGCAAGACAAGGCAAGCTTTGAATTATATTCCGTAACTATATTCGTATTTTTAGGCGTGTCATGTTGGATGTGCACAAGATGCTTCAATGATGGACACTTCTTTCCCAAGTGCCGAAGCGTCGACTTATGTCAGTGATCCTTCTTTTGTATTGGAAGACAAACCGTTAAAATTAGTCTCGCAAACGCATTAGGAGGTGGCGACGTCTCCAGCAGTATTCACTATATATAGCGAAAGAAACGGGAGAAAATTCTAGTCGGTTATGTCACTTATCTTCGGGGCATGGCGATGCCTGGGGCTTCTATTTGGGACGCTAGCTTCGGTCATCGTATAAAAAAATCCATGGGTTAAATTTCTATTGGGTAGTCGTTTTATAAGAAAAGACAAAAAATAATAAAAAATTCTATATAAATAAGTGTTATCCTCTGTCTCTGTGTTTATTTAGATATGCATCCAGCCCATTGACCATTTTATAAACAAATAAACATTGCTTTTATCATTTTTTTTCTGTAGTTATTTTCTGCAGACTTTGATTTCTATTATTATTTTTATTGTCAGCATCTGGTTATTCAAATAAAGTGAAAAAAATAAAACTTTGTCTTCTTTTTTATTTCTTCCGGCAGGAAGTTTGCGTTGTCACGCTTGTTACCTTATGAAATTCCAGGAATCTACTTGATTTTTTCAATTGTTTCAATTTTATGAATATTTTCAGGTTTAGAATTAATTTTGGATAAAAAGCTGGGTTGAATTAGTAGGAGAAACATTAGAACATCGCGGAAAGTGAGATTTTATTTTGTTTTTCTAGAAAATTTTACAATAACTTGCTTTATTTTATCATTTCAGGGTTAGCAGTCCTTCCACAGTATGTCAACTGTGTCCATTCTTGTTGAAGGAAGCGCCTGCTCTTGGGGCAAGTTTGGCACCACTCATGGCAGCGCAGGAATACAAGATGTCATTAAATCTATCGTAAGAACTTCAATTTTTGTCGTAATTCTTTGTAGATTTCCTTTGCTAATGCGCATCTATCTCTATCTTCAAGTAATAAAGTCTTACTTTATATGTATGCCAATGGTTTGAAGAAAAAAGTTTGTTTTATGGTCGTTTTCTAATAATTATTATTTTAGTTATTGTTTAATTCTCAACAGTCATCGACGAACGATCATTCAATGCTAATGGCACGTGAAATGCGTTCAGTTTTACGACAAAGTGCTGAATCTGATGATTTGGATTGTTCTAGTCCATTAGCTGCTGCACTTACTCATGCTATTTGCCGTGGGCTTCTTTTTAATTGAATTATTCACCTACGTTTGTAGATATGAAACAGAATGATGAATCGAGTACACATCCAGGATCTACCGAAGTGGCAACAACTAGCAGCAGTTCTACAAATCAGATTCATTTTGCTAATGGACGCGTTGTTATCATTTCATTGACTACAGATTTTGGTTCAGAACATGGCAAGTTCCTTTCTTTTTGCTTAAAACAACGTGATTTAGGAGCTTTAATGAATATATTTTTTTCTGCAGCTAAACAAGGAATTTGTGTTGATGTTGCAAGTATGGGAGAGGCTAGTCCACTTTTGCAACAAGCTGCTGACATTACAAATGGCCAATTTGTTCAAGTAAGTCGTTTTTTTCTTTGTTTTTCTATTTTCACTGTTTAGATTGCATCTCCTCGTCATTTGTTAAAATATTTGATGGTAAATCTTCTCCCTCCGCCAGCAAGCAGATCACTTTTCCCACAGCCAACGCTTCAAGTGAGTCATCTCCTTTTTTCGATAATAATTTGTTTCAGATGGTCGATTACCGTGCCTCGTGTGCTTGCCATCATCAGTTGGTCTCTTCTGGATGGGTTTGCTCCGTCTGCCTTTCTGTTTTATGCAAATTTGTGCCCATTTGTAAAGTATGCAAGTGAGTCGATTTCTATTTTTTTAGATCTCCAAACTGACAGTTTGTTTGGACAATTTGTAAACAAACTGTCGGCCCAAACAGTTTATCTATTCTCTGTCATTCTATGTTTTTATTTTCAGAGCCGTCTTCAAAATAAATCTACCGATAAAGAAGAATCTCAAGCGTAAAGTCAAGTGATAGTTTTATGTGTACCGGTACCGCCAATGTGTCAGTTTCATTCCATTACAAATTTTTAATAAAATTTTTCTTTTTATTAGAGTGTTTTTTTCGGTCGTAGAGACGAAATTTATCTTTTTTTTACAACGAAGAAGGCAAAGCGGAGGAAGCCAATTGGATCGGATAAGCGTACATTTCGCGTCGTTTACTGGAAATATCGATATCTTTAACTGCTCTTCGTCCGCTTCTCAACTTCTTCGAATTCTTCAGGATGACTACAGAGACCCTTTGGAGTCCGGAAATTCGAAATGTCGTGGAATCCGTCCGACGAGTTCTTTTCAAAACTCTCGATGATTTGGACGGCGATAAAACGATCGTCTGGGATAATCGACAAAATCTAATGAAACGAGTCAATTTGGTAAGTTTAATTCCTCTTTAAAAAATCACAAAAATATTCAGTTTACTGGGCCAAAAGTGCTCGAAAGTCATGGAGTCAAAGCAAATATTTCCTTGGATAAGCACAGTCCCTCCCCAACTCCTTACCTCGTTTTTATTCTCTCACCTACCCTCGATTCCCTTGAAGCTTTATGTCAATTTATGGATAAAAGTCGAAATGATACGGTAAAATTATTATTTTCAATAGAAAATGTCAATTTAGAAGACTCTTTATGTCGTCGTGTTCATTCCAGAAGCTTCATATATTGTAAGGGAGAAATTAAAGGATAGAGATGGCGGAAAAGTGAGAATACTGTAGAAATATTATAAAAATAGAAATTTTAGTATTGGGAGCGACTGGAATCAGTAAAAGAAGTGCCCCTTTGGTGGCTGCCACGAGATGGCGATGCTCTTTCCCTAAATGAACCACAAATTCCCTCTAGGTGAGTTTTTTGTGATTAAAACAAATAAAATAATGGGGGAAAATATAATAAAGACTAGAATTAGTCACTTATGAAATAGAAACAAAGAAAAACTAGAAGAAAATAAACGTAAAGCCATCGAAAATAAGTAAAATGCCATCGAATGTGAAAAAACCGTTAAAAATTTCGGTCGTCGCTGCACTCGTAAATTCTCGGCAGTCCAATTTCGTTAGGCATTTCCAAATCGCCAGTTGGATAGCTCAGTGATGCATTGAGTTGGTCCAGAGTTGCTAGTGCCAGTTTCAGTTTTCCCAGGAATTGTGAGCTCTGGCTAGCTTCTCGGTCAGAATGCTCACTTTTGCGACTCAGAAATGGGAAGCAAAATTTTTGGAAACCTTCAGGGCGCCCTGAAGGAAAAACAGTGGAGTCAAAAGAAAGGCTGTTGGTAATGGACCATGAAAATTACAAGGCATTACTAATGGTAATTGCGGTTGAACATCAAAAATCCTTCCAAATTCTTCATTATCGCCGCACCCGTAAAAGCCAAATTTTGTTGGGCGTTCCGCTAACTGAATGACAGCAGCTCAATACGTAATGCGTTGAGTTTGACCGCGGGCTACGCCTTGTAATTTTTATGTTTTCGGATCTAAAATGAGCTCTGGCTAGCTTCTCAGTCAGAATGCTCACTTTTGCAACTCAGAAATGAGAAGCAGAAATTTTTGGAATCCTTCGACTTGAAGGACAAAAATGGCAATTCCAATTCCTCTTTTATTGGAAGAAATTTTCCCAATAGAAAAAATCCCTTTCAGACTGCTAATAAATGGCGATTGGACATACAAAGATCGATGTGCCGTTGCTTTAAACCAACTGCTCTCCCTGGTTCCTGCTAAAATTCCCATTTACAGTAAAGGCGATTGGGCAGCTGACATTGCCCGAATGGTCACCAAGATGAGGAATTCTGCCATTGTAATTTACTTGCTGTTTAAAGAAAAATACAATTTTAGGAAGATACTCCCTCAGCTGGAGGGCTCCGACTAAATCGACTGGTGATCATCAGCCGATGGCTCGACCCATTGACCCCGCTTCTGACCCAATTGACCTATTCCGGGCTTTTAGACGAACTTTACGGAGTCGGAATGATGGGATCCATAAAAGTGAGAAAAGGGATTTCCAGGCAGATGGCTGTTATAGATTCCTATGGCTGAATTCGAAGAAAAAGACAAAGACATCGATCCGTTTGAGATGAAGGAGATCTACCTCAATGACGAGATTTACTATCGACTGCGACATGTCCACATCAATGCAGTGGCTTCGGAATTTGGAGCCATACTGGCGGAAGCGAGGAAAGATGAAATTACTGATGTAAGGGCTTGTTTCACGCAATTTAGGGGAAGGAGACAGGCGTCCTGCCGTCGACGAGATCTTCCGTCGTCGAGCATGGCTGGAACAGCTGGTCTTCTTGCTTTTTTAAGAAAGAACTTTAAAAAAGGAGGAAGAATGATCACTTCTCGATGTCATCTCATCCAGCCTCGTCTCCCCTAGACGTCGACCGCCATCCCAATTTCCTCCATTTCAGGCAGATCGAGAGAAAATGTCCATTGCCGAGTACAAAGTCCTCATCAAGAAATTACCAGAAATCACCCAAAGAAAGGTACATTCCTCTTCTTTTTTTCCATAGAGCTAATACTTCCAGAAATATTGTAATATCCACATGCGACTGACGGAAATGGTAAAAGGTCAACTCTACGAGACAATTGTTGACCGGGTCAAAGTTGAAAAAGGTTGGAGATATGCTCAAGATCTTTGTAATCCAATTCAGAACTTCTTGAGAAGAGCAACAGCGACCGTGTCCTGTCATTTATAGAGGACGGGATAATTGAGGCTATGGATCTTACCGTCGTTCTTCGGTTGATTGCAATCCATTCTTTGACGGCGGAAGGACTTCACAAGAGTACTCTCGACAATTATCGACGGCTAGTCATGCAGGTCAGTCTTCTTCCTCGTCGCGGAATCTGACGTCGATTGACATTTGCCTTATCGGTTCCTCAAGTTTCAATCTCCACTTTAGAGTTACGGAGTCGACGGAGTCAATCGGATGATAAAAATGCAAAAAATGGGGCTACTGAAGGAGAAAAATGGGAGCAAATTCATTCCGGACCAAAGAAGCGGAGCAGAGGCATTCCATTTCGCCCATCAGAAAAAGAGCCACGGTCTCCTGGTAGAAGATGTTCGCGAGAGTGTAGGATACCGTAGAAATATCTTGATGAGCCCCGTTTAGGATAGAAATGATCCAGCTTACGCCTATAGCGGCTACTGTAGCTTGTTGGTGAAATTACTGGCCAAGGGAGATGAAGTCAAGTGGAATGGATGGACAAAATATGGAGAACATGGCGGATTGGGTAAGGTCGAGGCTTGAGGAGAACAGTGGGATTACAGATGACGATCGAACAGCCGTCTTTGTCGTCGGTGGTGTAACTCGAGCGGAGATGGCCCTCATTCGCCAATTGCCGAATGTCTCTTTGGTCATGACGACAGCCGTCGTCTCTGGGAACACGATGGTCGAGAATCTAACCAGAATTTGAAAATCGAGTATTTTATCAGATCTACGAGTATATTCTGTGATATATTTTTTTATTTAATAAAGAATCTCTAGGAAGATCTGTTTGCTCGTCATCATTGTTCACCTTCTGCGAGCTTCCTTGTCTTCTTATCTCCATTAATTTGTTTTCGATTTTGTGAACGGCTGGGGGATATGAAAACCTGTAGAATATCGTTGTCCTTCGGAGATCGTGAGCTCTTGACCAGACGGTCGTCGACTCTCCTGAGGACACATCCTTTGTCATCGTCGACGTCTACCGCCAAGTTTTCCTTTCCTGATTCGAATTCCAATCCTTGGAGAATCTCTCGCTTCTTGATGGCTGCCCGACCAGCCAGATAATTGAAATTCTTCGCTTTCCTTGGAAATTTTCATACCTGAAATGAGATTTTTTTCTTGCGGAAGTTTTCCCACTCTAATTTCCAACTTTTTTTACCTTCAGGCCCGAAGGTTTTCAAAAATTTTTGCTTCTCATTTCTGAGTCGCAAAAGTGAGCATTCCGTCCGAGAAGCTAGCCAGAGCTCACCAAATCTGGTGACGGCGCTACTGGCGGCTCTGGTCCGATGGCGCCGTGTAGCACCCAACAAAAACTGACTGCCGAGAGTTTACGAGTGCAGGCGCAGCGAGATAATTTACGTTTTTTTCGCCGATTTCTCTCGTTTTGGTGCTTTTCCTCTTCTTCTTCGATAAGAAAACATCTGGAGCATTGTAGTATTTCGGGGATTGCCATTGGGTTGACTAGACAGTCGTCGACGCTCCATAGAATCCCCTCGTTTGTCGTCGTCGTCAGCTCCCAAGTCTCCTCTTATCCTCGACCCGGAAAAAAACGTTTCCGGCTCTTCTTGATAAGAAATCCGATTTTTTGGAGAATTTCACGAGTCTATTGATGTCTGCTCGATCTGCCAGACGATTTTTGGAAATCTCCATCCATGAAACCAGGCTTTTTTTTTTGAGGAAGTTTCATAATTTCCTCTTTTTTAACCTTCAGGCCTGAAGGATTCCAAAAATTTTTGCTTCTCATTTCTGAGTCGCAAAAGTGAGCATTCTGACCGAGAAGCTAACCAGAGCTCACTTTTCCTGATGCAGATCTGTTTTCACTGACACTGATGCAGGTTCCTGAGTCTCATGGTTAACACTGGCCGACTCAACAGAGCTGACCGCTAGCTGCCCAACAGAAACCGACTGCCGAGATTTTACGGGTGCAGGCGCAGCGAGAAAATATGTGTTTTTTACCATTTCTTCCATTTTCGTTTTTCTGTTTATTTTAAAAATTAATTTATTCCATCATACAAATAATCCCATACTTCTAAATATTTTACAATATAATTTAGTCCATTTTTCATAAAATCTATTCGTTCCTGGCCAAAACATTGTCGAATCATCTCGTTTACTTTATCCAGGAATTCTTGCAACGTCTGTCGGATTTCTTCCAATTGTTTCTTGGCTTCTGACCTCGACGAATCGTCATAATATGGCTGGATTAATTTTATATACTGTAAAGGCTACTGTACTATTTATAGAAACATTTTACCCTCAAGGCCATAGCTTCAGTTCGCTTCGTCTGTTTGAATATCTCTAATTTCTCGACTCCTAGCCAGTCGACGACATCTCGCCCATATTTCGAGGTATGAGCCAGTCGAACGAGATCTTTGCGGTGCATCTGAAAATTGAGGAATATTGGAGAATCGACAATCTCTTTAACTTTTTGTCGACAAGGGCGACATTGGCGGAAGGCGGGCGAAAAATTGACAAACCTTTTCTATAATCTGCTGGAGAATTCTGGGAGTAATCGACGGATGGCGGAGATCAAATGACAGATTGTTTCGATCCATAATCGTCTTCGATTCTAACAGAGAATATCAAAAATGACAAGCAACCACAACAAATTGCAAGCTGAGCCGAGTAGGCCAAGTGGATTTCCAACAGAAGCGGCATTTATTTATCGGAGAAGCGAATACAAATCAGCTTCTTCATGGTAATGATCATGAACAGCTGCAGGATGCTTTCGATAGAAGACGGAGGACATGGCAGAACACTGAATGTCGATGTCAACGGTCCTATTTCATATCGAGGCGACACCCAATCAAAAGACGACAATTGGTGTCATAAAGAGATCGACAAATTTGAGAACAAAGCTGCCAACGGTACTCTACGCATCTTTATTGTTGTCCTCTCGACCCGATCTCCCCTAGATCTTTTTGGTAGCCGGCGAGGATGTCGACTTCTGTTGCTTGTCTTTGAAGACTTCATCCGATGCCGGGGCAATCTTCAGCGTCTGATAATTTTCATTGTTCCACTTGACTTTGGCATTTTTATCCTCCGGTGCTCGGATAGTTGGCGGCGTCGTGGGAGTCGTCGTCTTCGGTGGCGGTTCAGGAGGAGGCGTGGCCTTTGATCCCCACCAAGTGTATCCTTGTGCCTTCGTCTGAAAACGACTGACATTATATTCATAAAGGGGGGCATACAGTAGTCGGAGGAGGTTGACCGCCATTCAACGACGGTGGCGGCGGTGGCTCATCCTGCATAGGCGGCAGCTGCTCATATTGTTGGTTGGGATCCTCGCCGCTGGGACGTTTTGTACCAGTGGCAACAGATGCCGGAACTGGTTGAGGAGGGGCCGCCGGAGCCGATTGAGCAGTGCCCGGTGGAATTGGTCGAGTTGGCGGAGTCGGTTTGGGCGGTGGAGTCCCAGCTGGAGTCGAAGCTTGAGCACCCATCCGGGAGAACGGCTGACAGTAGAAATGAAGTGGAAAATTAGATGTAAAATGTCAATTTTTGACTGTTCTTATTCGCTCTTTGACTTGTCCACATTTTCAGGGTAATCGTAGGTGTCATCGGTGAGTTTTGACACTTTGTGAGAGAAAGATGAACGGGTGGAGACGACTCGGTGTCGACGACGGCGGGCAACTTTGACTTTGTAGGGCATTACTTTATTTTTCGGACATACGTTCGATTTCTATTGGTCGAGTTCTTTTTAGCCTTCAAATCTTCATTCTACTCGACGCCATTGGCCATCTACCCGCCTTGTCGACTGGCAGAAAAGAGGAAAGGGGATGTTCGGTCGACCAAACCTCAGTTGACCGTGGTCATTTGTCGACGGATCTCCCTAATCGATCTCGGGTGATTATAAAATTTTATTAAATTAATAAATAAATAAAATATTTATCCGTAATATGCCTTTGGTTCTTCAGATTTTGCCCGTCGTTGCATCTTTTCTCGATGATTTGTCTGTTGAATTCGGACAGTTGGCAATGCTCCCATTTTCTGGAAAAATTCTAATTTATTCTGAACTTTTTCCACTTTTTAAATCATAAAAAGCTTAAAAATTAATAGAAACTCAGAAAAATCATAGTAAAAATGGAAATTATAACGGAAGATTGTCGATAACCTACATAAATACAAGTATGAAATATTTGTGGCAGTTCCAAGTGCTAAATTTATTATTCTTACCTAATTTCTTTTATAAATTAAAAATCGAACCTTTCTCTTTTCTCGATTTTCTTTCTTTTTCCTTACGAGGAATTCAACCAAGGCGGTGACCATCGAGACGACCATTCCTCCCATTAAAATATAAAAAATACCGGCGACTTTTGACAAATTCAATGAGGAGCTATTCCCGCCATCCTGGAATACGAGAAAATCTTTAAATAAAAGAATAACTGACCGCTCCGCCATGGTCACATTGCCCCCGGTCATACCACCATTTATTCTCGAGTCGCTTAAGTTCTCCTTTCTCTTGGAGATAAAGAATCGCCAGATTTAGAGCTCTCCTGGGAAAATTGCCTTGTCAAAAAGAAATGGCTACAAACCTCAGAGGATTTCCAATTTTGGTGGCTATTCCATACCCGAGAGTATTCAAATTTTGTCCAATTTTCATGGTATCACATGGTTTTCGACCGGCTTCGTAATTATTCGTCGTTTCTTCCAGGAGAAACGCGTATTCACCCTAAAAATTGGGTTATTTCCCCTTTTTTTCCCACTTTGCTCTTTCGAACTTTGTCAATTCCTTCGGCGTAGGTGTTGGCAAAGACTGTGTCACTTCTGAAAAGTTTATGATTCTCTCCACCCATAAAATCTTGGCAGTTGAGTGAGTTTCCGAGGTTTTACGGTCGCCTGTTCCCTTCAAAACCTACACATTAGAATTAGCTTGCTCCTTCATCTGTCTCGTATGGGTGTCCGACATAAAATTCCACATTTTCTTATACAAAGGGACGATTGAGTCCTGAAAGGAAGATTCAAATGATCAGGAAAAGGCGAGAAACCTCGAAGAAAGCCGCCGTCGACCCGCCTTTCACCGTCCCGTAAAGGATTTTATTCTGATTTGCCAAATCTTCAATAGATTCAATTGGCGGCGTCATTTTCTCTGAAAATAGAAGGATTTTAGACTTTAGAAGCCTACCGAGAGTGAGAAAAGCGGCCAAATTGGCCGTGTAACTGGAGACAATAATTAGAGTGAAAAACCACCAAGCAGAAGAGGCAATTCGACCGGAAAATGCCCTGAATTTGACGATTTTTTTGGGGAAAAGGGCGTTTACCGGGGGAGAATGTCCGTTCCTTGTTGCATAAAAGCGGCCAGAGTGAACCAAAGCGAATTGTAGAGGCTGAACTCATTGCTGACACTGAATTCGCCATGATTAAATTGGACACGTTGCTCGTATGGACTGAAGGAGCTCACAAGGAATATTGTCAGAGAAACCTAAAAGAATCCAACCAAAAATTAAAAAAATTGACATTATTTTCCATCATTCCCGTAAAGTCTCGGCAGGCCTTACGGGGACAGGCACCGAACTAACCCAACTTACCCCAACATAAGAACAACCAGTGAAGATCCAAATTCTCATATCCAACGGTCCCATAAATGAGAAAATATTAAATTCTTGTTTTTCTGGTTTCTTTATCATAATGGAAATTCCCGTCGTCATAAAAGGTTTGGAGAAGTCGACGGCTCTTTCCCGTTCCTGGGTTATGGTCAAAGGGGCGACGGCTATATCAGCTGTCTGGAATGGTAGGCGATTAATTATTGCGGAATGTTACGAGGCTTTCACCTCATTGAGAAGATAGCCAATCATTCCATCCCAGCTGCCATCAGGTTGTCGGGCTCCGTATCTTCAAAGTTCCAGATTTTTCCCTTTAAATGAAATTTCCTACTTATTCCCATCGGAGACAAAGACGTCATACTCAAATCCGCTAATATTTTGTGCCAAAAGAGCCAACAAATCGATACAGTATCCCTCGAAACGATCCAATCCCGTCAAGACCTCTCCAGGTGGCGGTCGCTTCAACATGACAAATGGCTTCACCTGAACTTTCCTTTAAATTTTTCTTTAAGGAAACGGTACCAATACAGTAACCACTGAAAGTTTTAATTTCCAGGGTTTGTCTTGAAGAATTCCTTTTTTAGTCGCCGTCCGATTTGGCCTTTCCTCATAAAAGACGCGATTCTTCCCCAACAGGAAGCCCTCTCCCTGGGCCCATTGGAATCTCTTTAAAAGACTTTTTAACCCAAAAATTATGGTACCTCTTTAATGCTGTTGAGACTATTAACACCCGGTTTAATTTCGATTACGGTAGCCGAGAAATTAGTCCGCCATCCGGTTCTGGGGTCAAATTGGATTCTCCCCGTCAGGGTGCCATCATCCTCGGATAATTTGACCTGAAAAATGGTTACTGTAGATTTTTTTAAGAGGGGAACCTGTTTCATGGCGTCGGCTATTTTATCTCCAAATTCGAATGTCTCAAAATCTCGATCTGGATTGGCTTTGTCTTCAAATGGTCGACAGAAGAGACCCGGTCGACCACGATTGTAGAGTTGATGGCGGGAGAAGCTTCTTTAAATTAGGAAGGTTACGGTAGCCTTATATTAAGTGAGATACTGTAACACGGAAAAGTTCGTAAACAATCAGCACAAAATTTTGAATAACTTCACAGTCGATGGCGAAATCGACTCGACCGGGCTGCTCGTCGACTCGGCCTGACATCGTCGAAGTTCATCCTTTTTGGGTAGAACGCCCATTTCATCCAATTTGTTTCAATTTCATAAGTTTTTCCCACGTTATTCACAATCAGCACAAAATTTTGAATAACTGAGATGCCTTACTTGGCGAAAAGTTCTTTTCCATAGAGCTCGACGGCCTTGTTTAGAGCCGCTCCGGCGACGAGGAGAGCATCGTGGGCGAAGGCGCTGCTGGCCTGAAAATGGTCTGAATCCTACCGCAGTCGGCTGCCTTACAGGAATGTAATCACTCTGCTGATGTCGTTCGCGGTAAACATTGTCGAAGGCTTGGCGGGTTTGACTGAAAATTGGGGAAAAAGTGATGACCTGTCCCCTGGATCGATCTCTCGACTCTCGACGGTACTTGGGATTTCTTTTCGGGCATTGTCTTCCCCAAACTCACATAAATTTCCGATTATTCCGATCGAATAACTGGAAGCCGGTGATATTTATCAGAGAATAGTGAAAGGAATCCAAGTCAGCGTCTTCCATTTCCTAGGCATTTTTTGATTTGAAAAGGGGGAGACGAACGAAATTGGCAAAGATGTAATGGTACTCTTTCTTGACGAGGACAGATTCCTCCAAAGCGCGGAGAAAAAGTCGCATACGGTAGCCGCCTTCCAGGTCGACGACGACGTTGAATGGCCTGAAAAAGGAGGTTCTTCTGGGCTATCGTCCAGTTGATTCAACAGGAAGTTCTTTCTTATTTAGAGAACCCAACAATATTGCAGATCTCGTCGATAATTTACGAGGCAGACAATACCTGACTGGTTCGAGGTCCTCCTCCTGTGAAGAATTCGAAACTTTGACATTTTGAAGGGACAATCGCCTATGGAGATTATTCAAGAATTCACGGAAGAATTCCTCGTCTGTCGGGGCCTGTAAAAATTGGATCCTAGAGCGATTCCAGTTACCTTATAATTATCGACGTAGAGTTCATATTCCGGATTTTTTTCATTCAAATATTCAAAAATTCCATGTAGTGTCCGATCAGCTGAAACTTTTCCTTTAAATTACTTACAGTAGCTACCATTTGCCCCGTCGTGGATGTAAATTATCCGATGCCATCCCTTGTATTGGATGTAATCGACGAGAAGTTGATCGACGGGCGGGCGGACAGAAAATGTCATCGGAGATCGAGAAGCCACGGCGCTGGCAACGTCGGAAACTTCCCAGTCGACCAAGGGAATCTGGTTAAATTTGTATTTTTGTTGTAAAATGATTAAAATCACCTTCATAACATCGGCAATCGACTGATATGTTCCATAATTGTAGGTGTGTGTACCCGCCAACATAATCATGTATCCCAGTTTCATTTCATCGCAAACTAAAAAAACGAAGGAAGAAAATGACGACGGTCAACTGACTAATTCTATTTAAATTCCAAGTCAACGAACGGCTCTGCATTGGGGGTAATTCCCTTGTGCCGAGAACAACATCAATTTGGACATGTTCCCATGAATTGAAAGTGAATTCGGCCATTCGAAGCATCTGAAATTGGACGAAAAGTAATCAAAATCCAGGGAAATTGGTATTTTCAAGGGGTAAAATGAATGAAAAAAGGCAAAAAGACATTCCGTCGAGCCGGATTCGAACCAGCGACCTAAGGATACCCGCTCCAAACTACAGTCCTCCGCTCTACCAACTGAGCTATCGACGGTCATGTTATCGTAAATTTTGAGGGCCAAGTCAATTTATTCTGGTCTCCTACCTCCAAAGTGGCCAAAGCGGTGGCATTGTCAGTCTCCGAGACGTCGACAAATGCTCCTAAAGGAAATATCCCTCTCGTTTAAATGAAACCCTACGTAATGGTAATTTTTTGGATGCTTGGGATTCTTTAACCAGCAATAGAAATAAAAATAAGAAGAGGCTCTTCATTTTCTTTGGGGGGAATAGCCCTCCCCGTGTCGCAGTCAATTTGAGTATTAGGTTGCGTCTTCCTAATAGAAAGAGAGACCCCTCCCAGTCCAATTACTGAAGCGAGGGGAAATTGAAAAGTCTTCGCCAAATTTTGTGGATATTCTTATAAATTGAAGTTGTCGAGGACCTGGCAGAGGGATCCTTGGTCGAGAATTTGTCGACGATGTCGGTGAAGGCAATAGGCCACTGATTTTGGCTCCGATTGAAATGTCTTCTAATAAACAGCAGGAAAGCAGACAAAAAAAGCCAAATTTGATCAGATTGATAAGTTTGGTCGAGAAGATCTTGTCGTCGACGGGAAATTAACAAGTGAGGCGTGGAATTCAGGGAAAATCCACGTGAAGAAAACAATTACGACATCTTCTTGTAATCGCCGCTATTATTCGAAAAGTTTTTGGAAAAATTTCCAAAACCTTTTGTCCAAAATTCTGTCATTTTGACAAGAATCTGACATGCCAACATGTCAACTTGTGGTCAAAGAAGATTTCGCTTCTCGCCAGTCAGTCAGTCTTCTCTCGCCTTCGTCAGCCGGCGGTCGCCTCTTCCATTAGGTCATGTTATCTTTATTTTTTAAAATTACCGAAAAATGTTATTTTTACCCGGTTGACGGGTATTTCTTTTGGCTCAAAAATAATCCCGTCAGAGGAAAGTCAGACGGCCAATGGGACTCACCGAGCGGCAGGCTCGCGCTTCTCGGTGGCACTCGTTTTCGAGGTGTCCTGGCCCGGTTCTCCGGCTGTCGGCTGGTATCCTCTGTGTCCCAGTCTCACGTACAGAAATGTACAGTGTGTACGCAGCGGCCTTTTGAATAGCACAGATGGACCCCGATGCCAATAGGAGAACTGGAAGCTCTGCTTTCCTTGAGAGGGAAATCTGAAACTTTACGTCTTGTCGTCTTTTTTGAATCATTTTTTTGGTCGAAAACGTGAAAAATCAGCTTTATTTTCTCTTTACTTTGTAGTTCTGCTGGCCTTTTTATTTTCAGGCCAACTGGATCAGCAATGAAAATTGAGAGCAGTGGCAATGAGCCGATGACGACGAAATGGCGAGTCGAAGAGTCACAGAAAATATTGGGATGGTCAGTCATTTACCGCCCATTCTAATCCATTTCATTTTTTAGAAATGAACACAAATTTGACTAAATGAATGGACAAGCGCAAGATTAGTAATACAGAAACTAAAAAAATAATGGAAAAAAAATGGATTTTTAATAGAAATTTTACTGAAATGTAGCGAATGAGAGGCATAGCCGAGACTGTCAGTTATTTTCTCTTTTTCTTGTAATGTCCCTTGATTTCAGTGGAGGTTTCGATGCGTTCAAGCTTATGAATTAAAATTAAACTGAATCTCGGCTGCTAATAGGCGATTTTAAATGGCCAATAATTCCTGTAGAAATATGAAAAGAAGTCGTCGATGTTTCGGACATTTTTCAAGGTTTGTTATCGTTTTCCGCCGATCATTGCTCGTCACAGTTAGACAGCCAGGTAGCTTGGTACAACCACAGTTAGACAGTGTAAATAGTAATTCGCCAAAATTATTTTCCAATCTCTTTTTTCTCTGCCAAAATGTATTCGTGTGTTTTTTCCTCAAAAACTTCCGTTTACCCCAATTCATTTGTTTATTTTCAGGTCAAGTCGCCGTCATTTTCTTGGATCTCCTTTTTGCGGTCCCTGGCCGAGGCATATGGAAGGATTTGAACAGGAAAACGGATTTTATTTACCAGAAAATGGGATTCGTTTGTATTTGAATGGGAGGTTTGTTGACATTTTTCAGTTCGTTGTCGCAGGAAATCAACTACTCGCCGCCTTGACGGTGGACAGTTGATTTCTTGCGGCTATGGTGGGCCATCTGCGCGGAAATGTCGCTGGTCTCTTTTATCTTCCCTGAAGGATCTCTTTCTGGGGGAGATGAAGCGGATCAGTGGCAGTTTCGCATAGTACACACGGCCCCGAGAATTTTTGTTCAAATATCGACTAATTTTCAGGTTCGCCGCATACGTTGGATTGAACAAGGACTATCCGCCCGTAAAAATGACAACACGAGCACCAACAGGGCTTTTACGCCTGGAGTGCGGAAGAAAAATCGAGATGAAAGAGCAAAAAGGAGACGTACATATGACCTGAAAAAGAAAAAGCAATTTCAGAACGAAATAATTCGCGGGACCGTGTGTACTACGCGGAACTGCCGCCAATTTGCTTCATTTCCCAGAGGTCCTTCCAGAAGAAATGAAGCAGATCAGCAGCATTTCCGCGCAGATGGCCTACCGTAACCGTAAGAAAGCAAAGCGTAAGAAAACACCGTCATGACGGCGAAAAGTTGACTTCTTACGGCTACAGGCTGCAAAATGAGAACAAACCTCAAAAAAGTTCAAGTAAATCCAACTTCCAGTTAAAAAAAATTAAGATCCAGAACCAATATGCCACGGTAAGGGCGGCCAATAAGAAATCCATAAAGATGAGAGCAATCGGGTCTGAAATAAAGAAATTTATTTGTGCAACATTTTTTGTTTTTGTGGACGATAGCGTGTGATTACCGAATTTTTTAACTGGAAATCGGTAGCAATTTTCAAATGGAAAATGAATCCGCAATGGCTGCGACAACCAAAAAAGCTACAAGCTGTGGCATTATTAGAGAAAAGCTCACTGCTAATTCGCTGTCTAACTGTGGCACAGATAACTCAGTAAAAATGCTAACAAACCTTGAAATGTCCGAAATATCGGCTGTTTCTTTCATATCATTCCACTAATTTTTTGCTCATTAAAATCGTCAGTTACAAAGCAAATAATTCTGTTTAAATTCATCCTTTTTAGCCGTATTAAATTGACACTGAAATCATGGCTGACATTACAAGAAGGTGGAAATAACTGACAGTTATTGCTATGTCTCCAGATGTTTCAATTTCTCATATTTTCCAGTAAAAAATTCAAATTCCTTTAGCCTTTAGGTTCAGTACATTCTTGCCAATTTATGTTATCAAATTTGAACTAATTTCTATAAAATCAAATAAATTAGAGCGGTCTAGAAATGACTAACCATTCCAATATCTTTTGTGACGCGCCATCTTTCCATCTCGCCGTCGTCGATCCACTTCCACAACTGCCAATTGACTTCCAGATTCAGAAAATCTGAAAATAAACCAGCGAGCAACCGAATTACGATAAAAATAAAGTAAATCTGATAATTTTTCATGTTTTCGACCAAAAAATGAGTCAAAAAAGACGACAAGACGTCAAATTTCAGATTTCCCTCTCAAGAAAAGCAGAGCTTCCAGTTCTCCTATTGGCATCGGGGTCCATCTGTGCTATTCAAAAGGCCGCTGCGTACACACTGTACATTTCTGTACGTGAGACTGGGACACAGAGGATACCAGCCGACAGCCGGAGAACCGGGCCAGGACACCTCGAAAACGAGGGCCACCGAGTAGCGCGAGCCTGCCGCTCGGTGAGTCCCATTGGCCGTCTGACTTTCCCCTGACGGGATTATTTTTGAATCAAAAGAAATAACCGTCGTAAGGGTAAAAATAACATTTTTCGGTAATTTTAGAAAATAAAAATAACGTGACCTAATGGAAGAGGCGACCGCCGGCTGACGAAGACGAGAGAAGACTGACTGACTGGCGAGAAGCGAAATCTTCTTTGACCAGAAGTTGACATGTCGGCACGTCAGATTCTTGTCAAATTGACAGAATTTTGGACGAAAGGCTGTGGAAATTGTCTTTGACCTATTTTACTCGGAAATTGGTAAAAGCATACGCGAGACAAGAGGGTGATGAGAAAAATGGGCGATTTCCTGTATCAAGGGGTTTTCGAACACGGCCAATCGAATGCTGTACTCGATTTTCTCCAACTCATCTTTTCCCGACTTCTTTAGCTTTGGCGTGATGAAAATCTTCGCAGATGGCGCCCGTCCTTGGGCGGACAAGACAGCCTGGGACGCCATCAAAGAAGTCAAAAGTAGCCGATACCTTCAGTTGTCCTCCAAAACTGGACATGTTTATCCGCGAGAGGGTCTTCGTGAAGGATGCCAAGAAGAAGGCCAGCGCCAAGGAGATGCTGCAGCTGCTGGAGGAGGTGATGGAGGAAATGGAAGACGGTGAGAAGGAGATCCAGAGTAAAAACTGAGTGATGTCGATCTTCCTTTATATATAAATATACGACACAATGTTTATTTTAAAAGCTTACTCTTGTTTCATTTATGTGATAACGACATATGGTTTTTGTTGTCGACCTCGTTCTCGACGGGAGCTCTGTCTAGACAAGGAGAAGAAGGCGAAGATGTTGCGTCGACGGTGTCGATTGGGCGAAGGTAACGCCAATTGCTTGTGTGAACATAAAAATACTCTTTATTCCAATATGAATTATAAAAAGTTGATTAGGAGGTAAAGTGATTCTGTCCTATTTAGCAGGAGCAGTCGACGCTGGGGCTGTCGGAGTCGACGCAACAGGCGCCGTCGTCCCGTCGACGGGCTTCTTCTTGGCATTTTTCTTCTGTAATTGGACTTCTTGCAAGGCTCTTACTAATTTATTTGCATCAATCATTCTGCCATCATATCCACTCCCACTTTTCCTTGTTTTGCTTCCTCTAGAAATCAAGAGATTCTAGGAATTGGTCGACAACTCACGGCGGAGGGTCGACAGGTTCTGGCGGTGGTGTCGGATCCTCATTGATTCCATTTCTTCTTGGATTATTGAAACAATTCATTATCAAATGGTTTTGCCAAGCCTGAAATATTAGTTTTTTTTGTGTTTTTGGAAGGGAAAACCGTTCGATTATCGTCGACGGCAACTGAACAGAGAGGACACCAACGAGCGCCGTCGGGAGCTGGCCTTCCACGGCAAAGGGGATGATCCAATTTATCGGCTTTGTCTATTTTGTCCATTGCCAGGCCACATTTTGGACAAGGAGTCATAGAATCTTGTAAAAATGAACATTTCTTGAGATAATGTTCTGTTAGAGTTGGAACCTGGAATAAAGACTTAGTAAATTTCAATCTTCTTCTATTTTTACCATTTTTCGAGCTATTTTATAACGTAAAAAAATAAAAATACGATATTGTATGATTTTATAAAATTTTCAGAGAAAAAAAAGACTTACAGGTACAACTTTCTGGCAATACCGACATCTATTCATCATGAGGCACGATTTCATGTAGTGTTCTTCCAATCCCCTTGCAGTTCCCAAGTTTGTATCTCCTTGATCACAATGCTGGCAAATCCTGGGCTTTTTTCTATTTTTTTGGAATATAAACCTACCCAGAATTATCCGGAAGATCATACGGATCATCAAATTCATGTTCTCCTTTCTTTCCAGGCATTCCACCTGGATATAGACGATCATTTTTCTTTACAATTGGCTGGAAATATTAATTTTATATTGAAATTAAAAATAATAATGGAAATAACTTACGACGTAGGCACTTGGAGGTCTCTTCTTCGGAGTGGCTGCTCGCTGTGGCGTTTTAGCTCGTGGCTGCGGAGTCGTGGCTCTTTTCACGGAACTTGGTCTAACTTCTGGTGTCTTTGTTCTTCTGGGAGCTTCAGCAGGGGTAAAACGGGAATCCGCTGGCGTCTTAGGCCAGAAAATTTGGAATTTCTTTTATTTTTAGGAAATTTACCGAACCCATCGAGGAGATGGCGGATTTGGTTCTCTATCTGGAGTCCATTTGGAATCAACACCGAAGGCGTGCATCTAAATTGGCTTCATAATGAAAAGGAGACGATAACCTCTTCGTTATCCATAACTAAATCAGCGTAAGCATTTCGCACAGCTCTTTCTTTGACCTAAAGGCAATTTTTTGATAAAGGAAAAAGCAAACCTCTTCCATTTTTTTATTCAATGAAGCAGCTGTTTTATTATCTCCTGTTATTATGGCGTTGCTTCTTTGTTGCTGTAGATGAAGAAGTTCTCCTTCAGCTGTGGATAAATTCCGATTTGCAACTTCGCATAAATGAGCCTAAAACCATTATTCTTTTGATTTTTTGGTCGAAAAATATACGAAAATAATTGGCTTAGTTTTGCTATGCTTTTCGCAATTTATCCTGGATCCATGGACAAAGGAATTATTTTATAGCCTATAAATTTTGTGGAAAAAAAGAGCAAAAACATTGTTTTTAATACAATACAATAAATAATAGAAAAATACCTTGACTGGCAAATCTTGCTTGTCATAATGTAGGGCTCGTTTTCTTAGATTATTTCTCAATGTTCTCACAGTTGTCAAAGGATCTTCTCCAAGTTCAGACGATTTTCCTTGATATCCAGATGGTTTATAGATATTATTTGGTCTAAAAAGCTATACAAATAATAAAAATGAGGTTTTTTATCTGTTACATGCCCCAATTGTCTTATTCTATTTCCCCTCGCACAATAAAAGTCCTAATCACAATCTGACCTCATACAATTGACCTAATGCTGGTGGGGGTGCTTCTGGTAGACACGCCTACTGCGTAATTCCTATATAAAGCGATAAAATGCCAACTATTGTCACTGGTGGCATATTCCTAGCTGCATTCTATTCTCCTACTGCTGAACGGAAGTGTACATTTGCCGAAGAAGTTTTCTACTGTGAAATATATTGATTTTTCACCGGGAGAACTTCTTTGTCAAAGTAACTTCTTCGCTGTGCTTGGATCCATGTACTGCAAATGAATTCCGTTGGCTAATCACGCTTCTGATACCAAACAAGTTCGCGAAAACCAACATTTCCCCAGTGATTTGACGGTGGAAAACGAATGAAATGAGCAACTCCATCTTTTGAAAATGCGGGCAACTGCGCATCATATGATACGCAGTTTGCTCATTTTCCAGTTTCTTCTCGTAGGATTTGGGGATTTCAGACGTTAGGTTTGCCGAATGTTTCCGCATTGCAAGAAACTATTCCACATAGTTGTTTTTCTTCAACATAGCTCTTCATCGCCATGCAAAATAATATTATCTTTTATTTCTAGGCTGAGCAGAGATGGAGTACGGTTGCCCAGTAAGCAACAGGTATGGATTCGCCTCGGATGATGATGGTTAGTTGTATTTTGCTACTTGGATCTCATTCGTGCGATTGTAGATTTCGAAGATCCCAGTGAGCTCGTGCAAAGAGCTGCCAAGGAAGCTGCTATCGCCAAGACTGCTCCGAAGAAAGTTACCGTAAAAACCGATTCACAACCGGCCAAGAAGGCGGAACCGAAAAAGTCCGCAGGTTCGTTTTTTTTTCTAAATTTGCTTGCATTCGATGCTGTTTTGTTTATTAACAGCTGCTAGTATTTACTTTATCCTTTACGCAATCTCATCACATTATTTATAGAGAAAGTTAGCGGTGCCGTAAGCAATATGCGCGGTGGACGTGGTCGCGGAAGAGGTGGACGCGGAGGAGGAGCCCCTCGTGATGGAACCTCTCGTGATGGAGCCCCTCGGGAAGGAAATACCAATTTGGCCGAACGTTTTGGAGAGTCTAACCCCCGTGGTCGTGAAAGAGGTGGACGTGGTACTTTCCGCGGCGGTCGCGGTCGTGGACGTCAATTTGACCGACACAGCGGATCGGATAAAACTGGAGTGCGCAGCACAGAGAAGAAGGAAGGCCATGGAAAGGGTAACTGGGGAACCCATAATGTAAGTTAATTCTTTTGCTGATTTTGAATGTGATTCGCCATATAGATATTTTGCTTTATCTATATCTTTAGGACGAGATGATCGCCGAAACCGAGCCTGTAGCTGTTGAGGGAGAGTCTGAAGAACCCGCCGCTCCCCGCGAAAAGACGGCTGAAGAACTGCAGTACGAGAGTGATCTTGCCGAATATAACAAGATGAAGACACTCAAAGAATTTAAGGCTGAATTAAAGGTATTTTGTTTGATCCAGTAAATTTTATTTGTAATATTTTAGGCTGAAGCTGCCGAGTTCAAAACCCGTAAAGGTGGAGAGGGTGTCCAAGAAGATTTCGGCAAACTCATTCCTCTGCAGAAAAATCAGGACCATGACGAAGACAAAGAAGAGGTCATCATCACGCGCAAGGAATGCAGCAAGAAAGTCGTCCCAGTCAATCTTCAGTTCGCTGAGACAAGACGTGGTGGACAATCCGGACGCGGACGTAAGCATGGTGGTGAAGGTCGTGGCGAACACCGTGGTACTGAACGTGGAGGGCAAAGGACACGTGGTGGCTCTCGTTTCGATGCCTCTTCTGCCGAAGACTTCCCTGCTCTCAAATAATCACTATCTCTATAAGCAACCCAGCTGCAATTACCGTTTATTGTTTGCCTCTTTTCTAACTCAGATCTTTGTATGCATAGCATATTCTGTTTTGGATTTGTTGCCTTTTGTTGTTTTTTGTCGACTTTGATTGTTGATGAATATTTTGTAGCCTTTTTGGCGATAATATTTCTTCAATAAATTTCTATCTTTCACAGTTTGTTATTCTGTTGGGGGGAAACTCACATTTCGTAACTTCCATCTCCTTTCAGCAGAGCCGGGTCAACTTTCTTCGGTTCCTTCGGCTTGGGTTCATCACTCTTCGGAACAAATTTTTCTCGTATCTTGCCTATAGAACACTGATTAAATAAAGACACGACTTACTGCTGCTTGCAGAAAAAAGCCGCTCTCTTGAAGATGGTCTTCCATATCCGGCAGCTTCTCTTCTTGCCAAATATTCATTGTATTCCAATTCAAACTTTGAGTGAGACATGCGAATAGAAAAATGTTGTTGCTTGCCCGTTTTTCTGTCTCCCCCAAGTTATAAATTATTTCACTTCGGTTGCTAGGGACACAAATTTCAAGAAGACGGCTCATCACTGCTAGACGATGAAATGACAAAAGGAACGTAAATATTCACTGCATTTTAAAATGACAACTTCTTTTTCTGCAAATTATCGAGAGAGACCAACGATTATCAATATGTCTATGTTTATTTGAAAAATGCAACATAACAGAAAAAGTATAGCAACAAACAAAAATTATACCCGTCATTTTGATAAATCTCCTTCATCGGAACTGTTGTCCACACGCTGACTGTCCAAATATTTGAATACTACTCGAAGATAAAGACGCATTTTAAAACATGGAAAACCATCCTTTGTAATAACCTGAACATAAATCGTTGTCTGTTAAAACTAAACGTACTTACATAATTCTTCTTACAATTTTCTCCTTCGATAGGATATAAATCAACAATAAGACTTTCAATATGTCGGAATTGCATATCATACGCTGTTGTGAATAACTGAATTTTTTCTAAATAATAACGTTGAAATGAACCGCTCATCTTCCAACCTTTTAAAGTTAATTTACTACTTATACTTGAAGGAAGTTCTTTATCACATTCAGACAAATTTATCTTAGCATGGGAATAGATGCATTCAACTTCGGACATCGATGGATCGTAGACATGGAATCCGCTGATCCCATAACTCAGCAACCTGAAATGTGAAATGTGAGTTTATAAGAAGCCTACATATTGGCCAGACGATCCATATGGAAGTATTTCTTTTTCATCTTCGTTTTGGTTGTGGAATCATCTTTCAAACATTTTGACAGAAGACGTAGAAATAAGCTGTATCGATCAGGAGTAATAAATGCACGCTCTGAGAAAACCTGAAAAAATTGATAAAATTATGGTAAACAGCTTGTTCACCTTATTACATGCTTCTTCAAAAGCGTCTGAACCAATTTTTAATGTATCGTATGCTCTATTGTACTCTTTTAATAGTTCTTCTGTTAATTCACTCCAGCCTTCTTTACATGATTTAAGACTTTTGAGCATGATATTACTTATTACTCGAAAATTGATAGATTTAGTCAATTTATCTAATTCAGAACGACTGCGACGCATAATAGCGGCTCTATACATCTGAATAAGCAGAATATAAACGATAGAAAAACTTACTTGACCGAAAGTTTTAGTTATTGGAAATACTTCAACCAATCTATCAACAGTATTCCAAAGACATTTCCAATTACTTCGTTCGACTTTTCCATGATTTCCTCGAGAAAGATGATGACTCAAAGTGGTTTGCATTTTATGTAAGTTAATACCAAGCGCCTAAGCAACTTTCGTTAGCTAAATCAAAAATAAACGAACTGTAACAGTTTCCCGCTGAATATATTTATGTCGAGGGCAGGCTTCGACATAATTAATTAAATCAGCAAACTTCAAAGTTCTACCATTACTGGAAATATATAATAAAAGAATTTTCATAAATACGTACCGTTTGCCATATTGCAGAATAAAGTTGCCATTCAGCACTGATTCATGAAAAATAAATCTCATTCGTTCTTTAACCTGTCGTCCTGATCTGCATTTAAGACCTTTGCCTATAAAGGGTTTACGCGCACATAATGGAAACATACACATTCGAGGCCAAAAATTAGTATTTTCACAGAAATATCGTCTATCAATTACCTCTTGTGGAATCTAAATCATTTTAGAATAATAACTAATTGATACACTAACATATTCTTTATCATGATCACCCATCCCAGTATAAACAAGGACGTCATTCATTGGTATATTATATTCTTCGGCAAATTCCTTCCAATTATTACGTATTATTTCATCTTCTTCGGGTGCAAACCGCTTATAATATTTATAATCGATTCCTAGAAGCAGAAATACTTTATCTCATGCATTTTTATGTTTACCATGTTCACATAATCGCGTAATCATCTGAGTGTTTAAATGTGGCTCACTGCTCACGTGATGGAATAGAAAACCGTCATCGGCATAAATTCCTTCAGGAGGAAGAACGACTTGTCTTACATACCCTCGCTTAAGAGCTAAAAGAAAATAAAATGATAAAAATTTTCTAACTATTTTCAGGTAGTCCTCGAATCAGTTTAGACTTTAGAGGATGACTTGCAACATGATGAGATGAAGAACCGTCATCAGCATGAATTCCTCCTTCTGGCTTGCCGAATGCCTTGTTAAATCCTCGTTTCATAACTGGAAATACGATTGGGGAGCAAGGAAATAGGAAAAAAATGTTACATTTTTCCGCGGACTGGCATAAACCAAAGAAACTTTTTGGGTAATCCAAAAACTGTTATTACCATTTAAAGTAACGTGAAATAGTATATAAAAACCAGAACGAACAGCCGAAAAACGAGAGAGGCCATATCAATTAATTTTATAAAGATTTTTTTTTAAAGTGCAACATAACAGAAAAAGTATAGCAACAAACAAAAATTATACCCGTCATTTTGATAAATCTTCTTCATCGGAATTGTCGCTATCACTGTTGTCCATACGCTGACTGTCCAAATATTTGAATACTACTCGAAGATAAAGACGCATTTTAAAACATGGAAAACCATCCTTTGTAATAACCTGAACATTGATAAATGAATAAAAACAAAATACACTCACATAATTCTTCTTACAATTTTCTCCTTCGATAGGATATAAATCATCACGTGTTCTATGTATGCGCTTAAATTGCATATCATACGCTGTTGTGAATAATTGAATCTTTTCTGAATAATAGGGCTAAGATGACTAATAATATTCATACCTTTTAAAGTCAATTTACTACTTATACTTGAAGGAAGTTCATTATCACATTCCGACAAGTTTATCTTAGCATGGGAATAGATGCATTCAACTTCGGACATCGATGGATCGTATACATGGAATCCGCTGATCCCATAACTCAGCAACCTGAAATGTGAAATGTGAGTTTATAAGAAGCCTACATATTGGCCAGACGATCCATATGGAAGTACTTCTTTTTCATCTTCATTTTGGTTGTAGAATCATCCTTCAAGCATTTTAATAGAAGACGTAGAAACAAGCTGTATCGATCAGGCATAATAAATGTACGTTCTGAGAAAACCTAAACGTAATGTTTAATGTGAATAAAAATAAACTGCCTTATTACATGCTTCTTCAAAAGCATCTGATCCTATTTTTACTATTTGGTAGGCTTTATTGTATTCTTTCAACAGTTCTTCTGTCAATTCATTCCATGCTTCTTTACATGATTTTATACTTTTAAGCATGATATTGCTTATGACTTGAAAGTTGATAGATTTAGTCAATTTATCTAATTCAGAACGGCTCGGACGCATGATAGCCTTCCTGTAAATCTGCGCAAAAGTGAGACGAATAAGAAAATACAAACTTACCTTGCCGAAAGTTTTAGTTATTGGAAATACTTCAACCAATCTATCAACAGTATTCCAAAGACATTTCCAATGTTTTCGTTCAACATTTCCACGGCTTCCACGAGTAAGGTATTGAACCAAAGCCGATTTTAGTTTATATAAATTAATTCCTACTGCCTAAAAGTATAGTCCTTCCTCTCCAATCATTATCACAGCTCACGTTAACAGCTTCCCGTTGAATATATTTGCATTTAGGATAGGCTTCGATATAATTAATTACATCGGAAAACTGTATCTTTCCGACGCTGAAAAAATAAGAAAAGGAGCCAAAAAATAAAATACCGCTTGCCGTATTGAAGTTCAAACGTTCCATTTAACACTGATTCATGAAAGATAAACCTCATTCGTGCTTTAATCTGCCGTCCTGATCTGCATTCAAGACTTTTGCCTATAAAGAAAATGAACACATCCAATATAATACGTACACATTCGAGGCCAAAAATTAGTATTTTCACAGAAATATCGCCTATCAATTACCTCTTGAGATAGCTAAATTAGGAAAAAAAAGCTTACTTATGAAAATGTCAACTAACATAATCCTTCTCATTATCACCCACACCCGTATAAATAAGAACATCATTCATTGGTATATTATATTCTTCGGCAAATTCCCTCCAATTATTACGTATTATTTCATCTTCATCGCGAGAAAACACTTTGTTATATTTATAAATTATACCTAGAAATACAAACGAAATACGAATAAAATAGCACAAACCGTGTTCCTGTAACCGGCAAATCATTTCAGATGTTAAAGAAGGTTCAGCAGCTACATGATGGAACAGAAACCCGTCATCTGCATGAATTCCTTCTTTTGGAAGATCGATTTTCCTAACATATCGTTGCGAACCGCGTTTGAGGCCTGGAAAAAAAGATCATCGAATATGAAAAAGAACTGGGAGGATTTGGGAAAAAAGCAAATAGTATCAACCAAGTTCACGTGATCCTTGAATCAGTTTAGACTTTAGAGGATGGCTTGCAACATGATGGGACGAAGAAGCGTCGTCAGCATGAATTCCTCCTTCTGGCTTGCCGAATGCCTTGTTAAATCCTCGTTTCATAACTGAAAAAAAATGGGGAAAAAGTAAATAGAGAAAAAAATGCTGCGGTTTTCTATGAATAAGTCACAGTTCGCCGGGCCGGACAGCTTAAAGGTCTGGCGCGTGATCGCCTCAGGAACCTAACTTATTTAAAGAAGCATTTTTATGAGATTCTAGCGTTTTCTCGTGTTTTACCGACATCAAATTACTATAGAACGCGAGAAAATATTAAAAATAATGAAGAACTAAGCGAGAACAGAAAAATGAGCTGATTTAGTAGAAGCAAGAGGACTTTTGTAACAAAAATTTTTTTCTGAACCGTTTTATGCACATCTTGGTATCAAAATGTTGCTCTCAGTGTAATTAGAATTTTGCAACTATTTTCAGACAAGAATAGTAGCAGCATTTTGAGTAAAATATTTTTAAAAGAAAATTATGGCGGCCCGCGAAATGGTAATTCAAATTTAACCAGTAATTTTCATTGTTGACCTAACAGTATAAAAATCTCAGGATTGGCTGAATATTTTTAAAAGCTCTTTTTTTTAATCGATTCGCCATATCAAATTGTCTTCGAATGAGTTTTTTGAGATACTCCCGATCACCCAGGATGAACCGACAGCTGTTTTCATCTGTTTTGCATTTTTTAAAATAGCAGGAGTGGTCAGATTTCGGTGGCAAAACTCATTCGAAGACAATTCGATATGGCGAATCGTTTAAAAAAAAGAGCTTTCAAAAATATTCAACCAATCCTGAGATTTTTATACTGTGAGGTAGAATTACTACTTGTCCAATTTTTGTTCATGGCGGCGAACTGTGAAGTATAAGCCAATATTGAAATGATAAATGAATTTCCGATGAATAAAAACTTATATTTATTTTACAAATCGAAAAAACATACAATGACACAAAAAATAAACACGTAATAACTATGCTGATTAAGTTAGAGAAACCAAAAACAACATAAATACCATACGGTTAATCAGTAAATGAAATGGATAATAGAAGTTGATCAGAAGAACTTTCGATGAATGACCCGCTTTCCCTCTTCTTCATATTCACGTTTACTTACCCATAAGTTACGGAACGTATCTAAAGAGGCCAAAATTGAGCCTCCGATCCAGGTAGAGTAAATTCTTTCCTACAACAAATGTTTAAAAAGACCAAAAATTATGCAAACCTTTGGGGCAGAAATTTTGATTTTAGCATTTTCTGGAAGAAGTCTTCTCAATTCATAAAGAAGTCGTTCTCCAAAGCCACTGAATGTAGTAGTTCCTCCACTAAGAACTATACTCTCATAAAGGGTTTTTCGTAAATCCATGTCGCATTGCTAAATGGAAATATTGAGAAATTGTAAAACTTACTCTAATTGCATCGTTTACAAGATGACTCAATCCGGGACATTCTTCGCCGAGGATTTCGGGACGGAATAGCACTTCAGCGGCGCGGAATCGGCATGCTCCCAATTCCAAACGAGATCCGTCAGGTAAAGAATAGATCAACTGAAATGTAATTTTATAATAAATAAATGTAAATATATAAATAAAATAAACAGATAACTTGAATGTTATATTATATTTGAAAACTCGGTGAGAAAGCGCTGCAGGACCTGGGAGCGTGGCAAAGCCAACACCAGCAGCCATAAGCTTTTTCCACTGAGATTACAAATAGTCGAAATACCTTTTCACGGTCTTTGCTTTCTTCTTCGGCTGCGTTAGTAGTAATGTAGCAAGCTTTTTCCTTGATTTCTCGAACGATTTCAAATTCGCTGGTTCTGTGTAGATCAATGCCTTCTTTTCTCAATAATACACGAAGCCACTTGGAAACATCACGTCCCGCTACATCCATTCGTTTAATTCTACAAGTAATACAATTAAAAAGTGACAAATATCAAACCCATGTTGCAAAGCGAATCCTTCATAAATAGGTACAACATGGGTAACACCATCGCCAGAATCAAGAACAACTCCTGTTGTTCGGCCTAAATAAAGAAACTAGTAATAAAGCAATTCAGCTACCTGTAGAATAAAGTGATAGCACTGCTTGCATTTGAATATGAAGGGCTGGAGCAGAGAGGCTTTCAAAAAAGATTTCGGCTGTTCTTTCCCTGTGATGCAGTGGATTTAACGGTGCTTCAGTCAACAAAACAGGATGTTCTTCAGGAAAAATCTAAAAGCATGAATTCAATCAAATTAAAGAAACCATACGTTTAGCTGTTCTTGACTGTAGACATACTGCCAGACACGTTCCATATCATTCCAATCATTAACAATGCCATGTTCCATGGGATATTTCAAAGAGAGCAGGCCTCTGTATTGCTCTGCCTTCGGTCCTGAATGAAATTTAAAAAAAGAAAGAGAACCCTTACCAATAAACATATCTCCTTCAAGAGCACCGGCCATTACTCGGTGATATTTTGGTCTACCGACGAAGTTTGCAAATTTTACCTTGGGCGCTTGTTCACCAGCAAATCCAGCTTTGATAATACCGGAGCCATTGTCTATTACTACGGGCTGGTTGGCAATAATGTCGTAATCCATCTGAAAAATAAAAATTGTGGATAAAACATCTGAATCTCCTGGAACATTAACAGTCTCGTTTCCTTGTGCATAAAATTCGGAACTAAAATAAGAAAATATAAAAAAAATATGTAATCAACCGACAAACGTCCATATAACCGAAGAGAGAAGGTAGTTGAACAAAAACTTTATAACGTAAGAAAAAAAATAACAACATAAGAATTTCACATTGGTTTCAAATGTGAACAAAAAGCAAATTTAGAATAGAAAAGAATTATCACGAAAAAGGAAAGTTACTTCTAACGAGAAGGTCGAGCATTTTCTTGTTCTAAAGCAAGTCGAGCATTTTCTTGTTCTAGAGAAAGTCTAATGCTTTCGTGTTCTAGAGCACGTCTAGTAGTTTCTTGTTCATGAGCACGTCTAGCTTTGTCTTGTTCTAGAGCAGCATATAAACGAAGCCTTCGTTCCTTGTCATTAATTACCATCTCCTGCAGTTGAATCTTCTCTGTCATTCTATTCACTTGAAAACGAGCAGCTGTGAGATCCTTTCGCAGAGCAAGAACCCTTGACGCTATGTTATTTTGAGATTCATCATATTTGCGCTTCCAATGGTTTATCAGAGTATCTTTTGCTGCTGTTTCTCTTTCCAAATGTAGAATCCTTTCGTTCAGTACTTCATTTTCCTTCTTCATAGCATTTATCACCTCTTCCATATTCGAGTCGTCTATCTCTTTCTTTATCTTCATACCCAGAATCGTGTCTTCGACAGTGGTTTCACCATTCTGTACTAAATTTGACGAATACATGAAAAGCTTTAAAAATTCTCTTACCTTTATCTATTTTTTCTTCTAGCTTGGCAAGTCGCCCAGCAAGTACAATCTCCTGTACCTCACATTTTCTATGCCATTCTGCAAGTTCAGCATCTTCTTTGATTGCTTCTTCCATCAACTCTTCCAACAGTTTTTTCGTCTCTTCATCTCCGTTGCTTCTTGAAACGTCAGGACATTCTACAACTTCAAACATAGGACAAAGAGAGACATCGACGTCTGTCATGCTTATATCATTCTGACTTATGTTCAAATCCGACATTGTATTTTGAGCTTTGTTTTGAGTCGGAGTTTCATAAGGAACGTCTATAAAATAATGTTTTACAATTACAAAGCAAAAATCTCGTTTACCTCCATTTTCATATTTTTCTTTATATTGAGCAAATGCTTTATTGTACATAGTTTGCAATGTCGGATCACGCTTCACCCAAGAAGGTATTTTATGTCTCTAGAAACATTGTAAAATAATGAATAAATGATATTCTTACTTTGACTGCACCATGAAATGCTGCTACACCGAGTGAACATCGAATACGATCAGCAATGCGATTCTCATGCTTGTCATAGAATATAACATTAAATTTTTTTCTCTCTGCATTTGTTGGATAGCCATGCTCGTTGATGTAACGAAGATACAGCTCTCCGTAGAAAGCATCATTGTTGAAGAAATTTGTCATTTATTAGCCTGAAATTATAAGCAATTAGCTACATAAAAGGAGCAAGAAATATAAAGCATACACGGTTTGAAGAGAAAAATTAATGAAAAAGTTTTCGGTAACAAAAAAGAAGACTCTCACTTGCCGCTAGTTCAAACACCCGACAACCAGAAATAATTCAGAGTCATCTCCTTCCTCATTTCTTGTTTTTTTTTCAGTGTTTTTATCGTTTCGCTGTCTTTTTTTTTGCTTTGAGGAAGTTGGTATGAATAAGGGACGGTAGGAAAGCTGAAAACATTACAAAATTACAGAAAAAAATATTTATAACGACAAATTACATATTATTTTTATATGACGACAATATTTGGATGGTTCTCTCTTTGTCTCGAATAATAATATCCTTCAGGTCCATTTTTTCCTTCAAAGATTGGAATTTTTCTGACAGTTGCTGGATTGTTTCGTCTTTTGTGTGCAACAGCAATTGAGAGTTCTTCAGCTCCTCCTCTAACTTCGCTTGATTTCTTTTCAATTCCAAGAGAATTGCATCCTTTTCTGCTGTCTCTTTTTCCAATTGTTGGATTCTCTTCTGGAGCTGATCGTCGTCGACTATGGTTTGATTCTTCGCCGTGTCGACGACAATTGGAGGACTGATTGTTTCCTCCTTGACTACCAGAGTTGCCTCAACCAGATTCCTCTCAAAAATTTCTAAAATGTTTATTTTTTACTGGAAAGCTTTCTACCGTCGGGAGCCTCGTGTTTCACTTGGCCGATCGACGTTTTCCTTCTCTTTCTTTTATTTTCTGACATTTTTAAGATGACTACTTCCTCTTCAACTGATTCTATCAAGGGTCGACGGTCCTCCGTCTTCTCCATTCGATTGTCAATATATTCCCGGGAGACAACGTCTGTCGACGGTGGATATTCCCTTTGGTCGACGTCATGGTCATCTCCCGGCGTCGTCGCCCCTTCGGCCATCGGTTTCTTTACGAGCCCATCAGTCATTTCTACCTCATTGGTCTCCTTCTTCGCCTCCACAACTGACTGGGAGATCTCCGGTTGATCGACTTTTGTTGGTATTTCTGAAACGGTCGACTGCCAGGTGGACATCTCCTACCTTCCGCTGTCTCCTGTTTGACTCTTAAAAATGACCTCGACTCGCTCTGAACACTTTTCTTCTCTTCCAAAATGACAATCTCCTCGTCTGATTCTGCCTTCAGTGTGGAGATTATCTGGTCGGACAACGACGTCGATGGCGGTGGCGCCGACGGGACATCCGTTCCGTCTGCGCCGTCGCAGTTACCAGGACTTCTGCTCAGCTGACCTTTAGCTTCATACAATTTTTGCTGTTGGGCGAGGAATTCTTCGAGGGACACCCTGAGAGCCTTTGCCCCTTGGTTTGACAAAGTCTTTTGTTTCTTTTCGAGTCTTTCTTGTGATCGAAGCTCAACGAGAAGTAATGGAGCTGTTGCTTTAGGTTTTTCTGAATAGGAATCATATTTCTCAGAAAGGGATAAAGTCGAAATTTACCTTCATTTCCATATTTCTCTTTATAATCGGTCATGACGTCGACAAACATCTTGTGCATCTCCGGAGATCGTTTCGCCCAACCAGGCACTACCCACTTCTAAAAAATTAGGAAATAGAGTTGGGAATAAGTGAAAATCACTTTTAAAGTATGGTGAAGGCTTCCGACGGCCACGACGGCTTCCCGATGATTGATTAACTTCTGATGTACGTTATAGAATTCTCTGTTGAATTCCTTTCGATTTTCGGAAGATGGATAGCCGAACATGTGGACATATTCGATGTAGAGCTCTCCATGGTACTGCAAACCGCTTCGGACCATTGCTGATATGAACTGATATCGAATGGCGATGATCAATAGCTGGGCGGACGACGCGGGGCTTAAATCTTAGATCGCTTTTGAATCAGACGAGATTCCACTGTCGGCATTATGGTGAAAAAGAACATAAGGTCAGTTGACTGAAATGGCAGAAAGTGACAGAATAAGAAAATGATAAGGACGGGTTGCAGTGACAATCGTCGACCACGGGAATGACTGGGCAGTATGATGAGGAGCCAAGTCGACATGGGACGGGGATGACTGCAGAAGATGACGGACATTGACAGTATCAGCTCCATAAAACTATAGACAATTAATATCTAAAAATCCCAGTTCTCGCTTATAACAATTGGAAATTGGTCCGAAAGTCGGCTGGTTGAGTGTCGACCCTGATATTGGTCGAGGTCGACAGAAGTCTGGCGGTGAGATTCCCTCGATGGAGGAAAGACGGTCGGCCTGGGCTTGTTCATCACCGAGAAATTCTTCTTTTTATAAGAATAAGACAATTTCAAAGTGTTTTTGGCTTTCTTTCCCCGTAGTAGACTAATCGCCGTTGACAACTGCAAAAATGGCCGCCTGTCGCCAAAATCAAACGCCTGTTCGAGAGCCTCAAACTGCGACAGATTACAATTACAATTTTATTAATAATTACAGCAAAACAAAATTACCGAATGGGTGTCAATATCTGGATAGTCCTCTCCTTGTCTCGAATCAACGTGTCCTTCATTTCGATCTTCTCCGTCATCAGTTCCATTCTTTCCACCATTCTGGCCATCTGCTCTCGAGCTGCCTTCAATTCCTCCTCCAGTTGGGTGACTTTCTCTCCTGCTTTCTTCTGCTCCTCCAAGTGTTTCTTCTTTTCTTCAAGAAGAAGAGCATCTCTCTCACGAGCTTCCCTTTCCAAGATTTCAATTTTGGTCAAATCTTCGTCGTCTGAGTCTATTGTCCTCGTCGTCTGATTGAAATGCATTGTTTCGTCGTAATCATCCGACGATGAATTGTCTACCGTCTCCTCTGGCTTTGTGGTATCTTCCAAATTTTCTACGGGGCCATCTAAAATGATAATAAATGGTTTTGGATGTCTTACCATCATTGGAGAATTTCCTTCTTTTGGGGGCGATGACCTCCTCCTTGTCTGCCTCTCTTTTAATCCGAGGAGTCCTCATCTGCGCCAGCTCTTCTCCCACAGTCAGGTCATCCGACTTCTTCTCTCCTTGGTCGACAGATGGTTGATAGACTGGGGCATCTCCAGTGACTGTCCGTTTTCTTTTTTCACTTGGTCGAGGGACATGCTTCTTGTATTTCGCCTGATAGTCGGCCATCACCTTCTGGTACATTTTCCATAATTCCGGTTTTTTCTTTATATAGAGCGCTGTACGACCATCCTGAACAATTTTAAAGGAAAAAGAGTCAAATACCCTGAGAGAAGTGTAAAAACGTCCGACGGCCTTCGTAGCAATTTTTCGATCCGGCCAGTCAGCTGCCTGAGAGTCGTAGAATTGTTGGTTGAAGTCTCGTCTCTTGCCGTCTTCCGGAAAGCCATGACGGTATACATGGCGGAGATATTTTTCAAAGTAAAATCTGTTGGACATTTTCTGAAACAGAAGGATAAGTGGAATAAATGGAAGTGAGAGCGGAAGACAACTGACTGACATCCGGACGCCACGGAGGTCGACGCCAGGAATTGTTTTCGCTTTGCTTCTGATTTCTTTTCGCTTATCTTAATGCTTTTGAGATGTCAGCTTCTTTTTTTCTGGGAAAATTAATAAGGAAAAAGGAAAGAGCGGGGAGTCGACGGGCGTCAGATGGCGAAGACTGGGGATTGAAGATGACCGTCGACAGAGGAAAAGGCGGACATCACAGCATCCATGAAATATAAGGAAATTCTAGAGAATCACCATGAGATTTTTTGAGAATTCTTGAGGTTTTCATGTGATTTTTGGAAAATTTAGCGGTCTCCAAGTCTAAAAAAAAAGTTTTATCTTCATTCTCCCAAAGAAAAATAAAAGAGAATTTGCCGCCAGCAGGGGTCGAACCTGCGACCTTGGGCTTATTAGACCCACGCTCTAACCGACTGAGCTATGGCGGCTGATTGGAGGTCCGCCCGACTGGTGGACAACTTTTTGCAACGAGACAGAAAATGTTCTCTCCCGCCAAGTGCTTTTACTAATAAAACGAGCCAGTAAACTATATTTATTCTATACAAAATTACATTCTAGAAGGGGCAGCGACCATATTGAACATAAGTTGGATTGTTCGTTCTTTGTCTTGGATGATTTGATTCATTAGCTCGTTGTTGATTTTCTTTTCCGCCAGGAGTTGTTGTCGAGAGGAGGCGAGCTGATTTTCCAAAACTTTGATTCGATCTTCTATCTTTTGTCTGTTCTCCTGACGAGTAGGGAGGATGTTGCTTGTCGTCTCCGGGTGAATCTCTCTTTTTGGAGCAATAATAGGACCTGGAAATATGAATAAATTCAACAAAAAATTGCTTTTACCTTGAGTCGTCTCTTCTTTCACCGGCAAATTCGGAGCCGGCCATTGTTCTTCAGATTTCGGGGCCATATTGGGGATTGTATTTTGATCAGAAATGACTAAAAAGTTTTGTAAATGGGAGATAGAAACGGGTCAAACCTGTCTCCTTATTGGTTTGAGCTGTCGACTGGACGCCCAGGATAATTATCTCGTCGTCTTCTACTTCTTTCTTGATTTCCTGAATCGTCTTCCTCCTCTTGGATGGCTTTTCTCTCAAAATTATGATTTCCTCTTCGACGTCCTCCTTCTCATGACTTACAATAGTTTCGGAAGATTGGGTGGGAATTTCTGAAATAATTTCTATGAATGATGGAGAGATCTCACAGCCAACACTCGCAGCTCGTCGACGGTGATGTCCGCCGCTATGTCGACCCCTTCGCCCCCGACGGAAACAATCATCGAGCTGACATCTCGAATCTTTGCTTTGATAGGAAATTGCCTTACCTTCAATAGTCGTCGGTTCTGGAAGAGTTTCGACTGTCGACGTCGTCGCCAAGGTGTCGACTTCCGTTGTCGCTGTCTGTCTCGTCAGCTCGACATCTGAATTGTCAATCATGTTCTGATTGATATCGGTCTTCAGCTGTATAGCCTCGACAATATTTTGAGCAGGAGAGACTGAAATGGATAGATAAATAGGAGAAAAGTCATTATACCATCTATCTTCTGCTTAATTTGTCCTATCGACGGCGTCGACGTCGTCCATTGCCAATGTGAGTTTTCTTCCAGGATCATTATCTCCTCCACCTCTTCTTCCGTTTCTTGCGTAACATTTTGCGTGTTTTCCACGTGTCTTTCGTCATTCGACGGCCCCGGAGCCATTGATTCCTGCTCATTCGTCTCCATTCGCTGCTTCTCTGGATAGACTTGGATGGTTGCAGCTCGAAGAGCCGGAAATACTGAAAAACCACAAATATTCGTATTAAAAAAAGGTTACGGTCATTTATCCGTTGTTCAGATGACCGGATATATTTCTGTTTGAAATCCTTGATCACCGCCTTGAACATAGGAAATAGCTTGGAGTTATTCCAAACCCAGTTGGGGACTTTATCCATCTAAAAATGATTTTAAATAAAGAAAAGTGCTTACTATTTACCTTCAAATGATAATGAAGATCCTTGACGGCTTCCTTGCCATAAATGGCGTAATCCTCTCGCATTGCGTAGAATCGACGGTCGAATTGCTTCTTCTCTTCCCTCGTCGGGTATCCTTTTCGATGGACATACAGTAGATATTTCTCGCCATAGAGGGCTAATTGCTTGGACATTCCTTGACGATAAAGGGGATGGAAATGAAGACGCCGACAGCTCAAAAAGCAAAGCTGGGCAGATAGGAAAAGCGCTTGGAAATGGCGACGACGCGAGGAAGACACGCTTCTCATCTACAGCGAATCTACCACTTCATTCTTCTCCCATCAGCAATGGGTAATCTATCGCAGAAATTGTTGCAGGAAAAATCCAATGGCAAGCTAAAATGCTAAGAACAAATCATCGCCGACTAAGATCACAACAATCAAATGATATTCCCCACTATTGGTGGAAGCACTTCCTTATAACATTGTTGATGACATTAAACTTCCAATAAATATTCATACCTAAATTTATAATCAGAGAGGGAAGAGAAGGGAAAGATGAGACCCAATTGAAGATGTTTTTATTTTTTTTTCCTGGAGAGAGACCTGAAAATCTATGAATATCCTCCTTTTTTTAAATTTTAAGTTTTTAGCGAAGGACATCCACTCAATAACTCAAATTTTAGGTTTTTAGCTTAGGATCACTGAATATAGCTGGATTTTAGCCTCATCAATTTCTGCTCAAGCCGATTAGCCGCATATATTTATGGACAAATAAAACAATCACGACAATTTTACAAAGAAACCCTTGACGCAAAGGTGGACAGAATTTGGATTGTTCGTTCCTTGTCGGCGATGATTTGGCTCTTCAACTCGCTGGTGGTCCTCTGTTCCTTCAATAATTGTTCCTGTGAGATGATAAGACTCTTCTCTAGCTGAGCCAATCTCTTTTCGACAGGTTGGCCATTCTCGTACGCATTGTGTTCAGTAGTTGACAGAGGAAAATCTAAAAAAAGCATGGTAAAACTGATAGAAGCCGCCACACCGTTTGTTTCCTGTTTGACTTGGATAATCGGAGTCGACCATTGCCATTGGCGACTGTCGTCCAACATAATTATTTCCTCTCCGTCGACTTCTTTTTTAATTTCTTCAATTCTCCTTTTAATCTGATTTCTATTCCTCGATCTCCTTCGCTCTTCTTTCAAGAAAACTGGCTCGTCATCGTCTTCGGCGACATTTCTTTTGGTATCCACTGTGACGACATTTGGAAGAGCTGCAGAATTACAAGAATCAGAATGTCAGCCAACTTACGCCGCTTTTCATATTTTCTCTGATAATCAGCAAGGGCATCGTCAAAGATTTTGTGCAGGGCGGGAAAAGACTTCAACCAGAAAGGCATAGTACGAGTCTAATGGAAAATTGATCATAAATTGGATTATAAACTAACCTTCATGGAGCTATGAAATTTGTAGGCAATATCCATCACATAGCGACGATCACGGGAGGGAAATTGGACATAGAAGGCGCTGTTGAAGTTCTTTCGATCGGCTTCCGTTGGGTAGCCGTGTAGGTGGACATAACGAAGATATTTCTCCCCATAGTTGGATTTCTTCGACTTGCACATCTTCAGCAACGGGATATGAAGAAGAACTGATGGTCAAGAATGAAAGACAAGACGCTGTGTCGACTTGAAGCGTAGCGTCCTGGAGCTTTTGTAGCTTCCAAGCAATTCTCCAGAAAGCTTGGCTTTTTTAAAGTTGTACAAGATCTTCCATGGGGTTCTGGCTGATTACAAAAAAAATACGAGCAGAAAGGTGAGGCAATTATTCTCGTAACTCTTGTATTTCAGGTGCCCCAGTTGAAATTGTCACTCCGACACCACCAATAGAACAGCTTCTATCCCAAATGTCTACTTGATATCTCCTGAAAATATCGTCGACCACGAGCCGATAATCTTGAAAATAGAACGGAGAAGATCAAAAAGTAGAAATCGGATAGCGAGGAATATGCGAGAATTGAAGAAAGAAGTCGAAGAAGATGAGATAATTATGCTGGACGACAGTTCACAGTGGTCGACGCTGACTGTCCCCATCATATAGGAAACAAACGATGAGATGGCTTTTCCCCAATATTTGACTGTTTTTTAGATATTCCTACATCAAACATCGTCCAGAATGTGGCTCTGGTGTTGACAGTAGAGGAAAGATTGACTCAGCTGAAGAGAGACAGCTTCTCGCCTAAAAATCAGCTGCTGAAAAGACGGGTGAAACAGGAGACAAAAAGGTGAGACTAATTCCACCGCGAATATTTTCTCTCTGCAGAAATTCCTATTCAAAAGCAGGCTCAATGGATAGTTCAGAAAAAGATCGATCTGGTGGAGAATGAAGGAAGTATTGACACAACTGGAGAAGAATCTGCAAGATTTGCAGAAGCACCTGATTACTTTTTTGGACAATATTAGATGCTCCGCGATGACATCTCCCCATACAACAAATCGACGTCGAGCGCGGTACTCACGGCTAAACCTCATCATTTCCACAGTACAGCGACTCTGGCTGTATACAAGATGAAGATTCTTGAGGCTTCAGACTTTGACGAGCGAATTCAAAAATAACCATAGATACAATACAAGTTTTATTTTCAGTAAAACGGTAATGGTGATCGCTTAGTACTCGTCGTTTTCTTCTTCGATCATGTCATTGGAATCAACGCCGACTTCTTCTGAAAATTGAGGTAAAGACAATTTTAAGTGACATCTAACCATAATCTTTCTCTAAGGCGGCGAGATCTTCTCGGGCTTCACTGAACTCTCCTTCCTCCATTCCTTCTCCGACATACCAATGAACAAAAGCCCGTTTGGAGTACATCAAGTCGAATTTTTGATTAAGACGAGCCCAAGCCTCAACTATCAAGAAATAATTATTAAAAAAAGTAATACCGATTGATGTGGTGTTAGACAACATGCAAACGGATCGTGGAACTTTGGCGATATCACCTCCCGGAACAACTGTGGGTGCTTGATAGTTGATACCAACCTGAACTCATTCATGTTAGTTCGTAAAGAAATAATAATCCAATATCCAGGTTGAATTAATGAAACACACCTTGAATCCTGTAGGACACCAGTCAACAAACTGAATGGCGCGCTTAGTCTTGATTGTGGCAATAGCATTATTCACATCCTTCGGAACGACGTCTCCTCGGTACAGCAGGCAGACGGACATATATTTACCAGTGCGCGGATCGCATTTTACCATCTGGTTGTTGGCCTCAAAACAGGAGTTTGTGATATCCATGACGCTACAACTTTCGTGGTATGCCTTTAAAAAATAGTATCAGATGGAGACACAGAAGTTACCTTGGCCGACGAGATCAAAGGGCAATAAGTAGCCAGAGGAAAGTGGATTCTCGGATACGGCACCAAATTAGTTTGGAACTCATTGAGATCAACATTTAACGCTCCCTCAAAGCGCAGTGATGCCGTAATCGACGATACAACCTAAATATATTCTACCTAGCTAGAACCATCCTTACTTGAGAGATGATGCGATTGAGATTGGTGTAGCTCGGCCTGGCAACATCGAGATTACGTTTGCAAATGTCGTAAATAGCCTATAAATGGCAATTATTTTGCTGAAACTTTATGTACCTCGTTATCGACCATAAAGGAGCAATCCGAATGATCCAGAGTTGTATGGGTCGTCAGGATAGAATTGTATGGCTCAACTACAGAAGTGGATACCTAAATCTTGGTAACTCTAATTAAATCTAGAGCAAACCGCAGGAGCAGGGTAAATGGAAAATTCGAGCTTGCTTTTTTTGCCGTAATCAACCGATAATCTTTCCATGAGCAAAGAGGTAAATCCGGAGCCAGTTCCACCACCGAAAGAATGGAAAATGAGGAAACCTTGGAGTCCGGTGCAGTTGTCGGCGAGACGTCGAATTCTATCCAGTACAACGTCAATGACCTCTTTTCCAACGGTATAATGTCCTCTGGCATAATTGTTTGCGGCATCTTCTTTGCCCGTAATCATCTGCAAATATGTTAAAAAGAACTAAGCTTCAATCTCACCTGCTCAGGGTGGAAGAGCTTGCTGTAGGTTCCCGTGCGAATTTCATCGATGACAGTTGGCTCCAAATCCACCATTACAGCTCTTGGAACATAACGACCATTACCGGTTTCGGAGAAAAAAGTGGTGAAGGAATCGCTGCCTTCTTTCTTCTCGCCCATATGTCCATCGGGCGAAATCCCATGCTAGAAAATAATGAGTAAAAATGCCAATGTTAGTTACCTCCAAACAGTACAACTCCCAGCAAGCGTTTCCAATCTAAAAGACATGTTTTAAATTTACATTTCAATCAAACCTGCACTCCGGCTTGACCAATGTGAACACTGATGACCTCACGCATTATGCTAGTGTCTGAAAAATAGAGATATTCACGGTAAAGAGAAAGAAAATGAAAGATATAGTAGAAATTTATCAAATTCAGAGTAAACAATCTTTAGGTAAAGCAGATTTCGAAATTTTCAACAGCAGCACGGAGCTCAAAAAAACTGAATGACAGAGTGAGGCTACCACCGGAGCGAGAGGAGTCGAGGTGACGCTCGCCTGATTTCGCCTGAAGCCGCGAATTTAAATTTTTGTTGATTTTTCTGTTTTCGCAATTGAATCTAGCTCGCAAAAATTATCAGCGAAAACTGGAGGTTTCTGCTAGTTTTCTTATCATAACACTAGCTGATTTTATTAGGCTTGTCGGAGTTGCGTAAAACTAAAAAGAACGTCTGTAATTTGGAAAAGAAATCATTGATCAGCGACAGAAGAACAATTTTTTGAATACAATTTCAAAAATATCCGTTAGCGCGGCTTCCCTGCTCATAAATCCGCTGTAACAGCGAATTATTCTTTACACAAAAAGGCGACGGCGTTCCTTATATGGTAGGCCCAATGATCTTTGTGGTGATTGTAGAAGTCGATGTTGAACTCTCGTCGCTCGCTCTCCGTCGGATAGCCATGTCGATGGACATGGCGGAGATACAGCTCGGCGTATTTTGCTTGTAGAGAAGCAGACAACCTGGTAGACGAAAGAATGGAAAAATGATGGAGAAGTGGCTGTCGAAAAAGCCAAGCAGTTCAGGAAAATCGCTTGGAAGCGGGATGACGCCAGAGGGTTGCGCTTCTGGTCGACAAAGCGTCTTGTCTTCCATTCTCGACCATCAGTTCTCCTTTCCGCTATCGTCAGGATGTCCACAACTAAAAGAGCCCTTTATGGAGAGAAATATCTCCGTCTTGTCCATTTACACGGATATCCAGAGGAAGACGATCGAAAGAACTTCAACAGCGCCTTCTACGCGCCAATTCCAGCCCGAGATCGTCAATCTGTATGGCGAACTGTCTCACAATTTCATGGCTCTTTGAAGGTAAGATAATCATTCTATTTCTTTTTTAATTTTCGTCAGAATCGTACTATGCCTCACTGGTTGAAGGCTCTTCCCGCTCTGCACAAAATCTTCCAAGATGTCCTTGGCGATTACCAGAGGAAGTATGAAAATGGAGGTAAGATGGCCGGTATTCAAGATTTTTCAATTTAGCAGCTGCTCATAGATCTTTTTCGACGCCACGAAGAAATGCCGTCGACGTCGATGATAAGCCGATATTCATTGAAGAAGTACGAAGAAGGTCGAAGAATACGAACCGAATTGAGGAGAGAATTCGAGAATCGAAGGAAGAAGTCGAAGAAGACGAGATAATTATACTGGACGACAGTCCACAATGGCAATGGTCGACGCCGACTGTCCAAGTCAAACAAGAGCCAAATGGTATGACGGCTTTCCCCAATATTTGACTGTTTTTTTAGATATTCCTGCTCAAAATGTGTACGAGAATGGCCAATCCGTCGAAAAGAGATTAGTCCAGCTGGAGAAGAGTCTTATAATTTCGCAAGAACAACTGCTGAAGGAACAGAAGATCACCGGCGAGTTGAAGAGCCAAATCATCGCCGACAAGGAGCGAACAATCCAAATTCTGTCTGCCTTCGCGTCAAGGGCTTCTTTATAAAATTTCAATAATTACAGAAGTTTCAATAAATTTTCATAGCTGTAAATTCCACTCGATCTGTTCTAAAAGTCATCAATTCTCCGTCGTACTCGCCTCTGGGAGCTGTCGACATGTCATCGTGGAAAAAGTCGACCCAGCGACAAGTGACGGTAATCATTGTGCTCCCACTCCGTCATCACAAGTTGGTCCAGAGTCCTCGACCTCTTCTTTTTTTCCTCTTTCGATGAGTAATATCACCCTTATTTACTCTGCCATTCTTCTCCGTGCTGCTGAACAGTAATCTGTCGGAATTTTCAAGTAGAACCTGCGTAAGAGAGAGAGATTGATCCTCCGAATAAATAGATACTCTTCTACACAAAAATGTACAGAATTTATTGGATTCCCTTTAGAATCGATAGCCCATTCCATATGGCTGGCTCATCATGTTCGGGTTGTATTGGTACTGGTTCCGATTACCGTATCCCTGGCCTTGTGTTCCATAATTGCTGGGATAATCGTTGAAGTTTCTCAGTCCGTTGTTTACAGCCAAAGGTTGTTGTTGATAACCGCCGGGTCTGTAAATATTCGGTTGAAAAGGACACAAAATACACGACTGTTTTCTCGCCTATTTGCCCCCTCGAGTTATAAACATGTTGATTGACCAAGGAGCTGAGCAAACGTCGCCAACTCAATCCAGGACACAATGTAAATAGACAAAATGTTACTATAAGTACGGGCAACCCGAGGGGAATACTACAACCACCCGTCGTCAACTATGAAGAGCTTCATCGTCCTCTTGGCTTTGATTGCCATCGCCTTCGCTCAATATGGATCCTCCTATGGCAGCAGCTATGGAACCAATAGCCAATATGGATATGGAAGCAGTAGTGGAATGTACACTGATCCCATGACTGGACGGTAAGTGATTTTGGGGATTTTCGAGCCTGGCTGGGAAGGATAAAGGGGTGAGAGAGACGTCGACTGGGGGAGATCCCAAATGGCGGGCCATCGTCTCGTCGACTGACTTCCCCTTCACTCCAATCGCCTTCCTCTGTAAAATGGGGTCAAAAATTCAAATTCTGGGGCTCACATCATCAGAAAAGCAAGGGAGATTCAGAATTATTCTCGGGGGAGAGAACTCGTCGACGGCGGACGACGACATCTACTCGACACCGCCGTTGACCAACCTCTCCACTCCTCGGTTCCTTGAAGCCCCCGATTAGAAAATTCTCTTGCAAAACGCCAATTTTATGCCTAGTCTGAACGAAAATATTTTAAAGTTCTGCAAAACTGGAAGGCAAAAGACTAGGAAGGAGACTGTCGAGTCTGCCGCCTCGTTCTTGTCGACCAGCGGATAGCGTTTTGGTTAAAATTTCCTCACAAGAAAAATTTGGGCAGCCGACTGTAGCTAAAACCCCATTTTTACGTTAAAACGCTCAAAAAACCAGAGGGCAAAACAGCCAGAGATTACGGTATCTGTTTGTCCAGCGCATTTCCGAGCCACTTAACCCTATCACCTCCAATGTTTACCCAACTTCCGGCGATATCACTCGGAAATAAATAGAAAATCTCTATTTTTTCAGCCAATACACCCAGCAACAAGTCAGCAGCGCTCTCCAAATGTGTGGCTCCAGCTCAAGCTACGGCAATAACCAAATGTACAACCCATCCAGCGGATATTCCTCTGGCTCCTACTATCCAAGCAGCTCGACTTACTCCTATGGAAAGAAGTAAACACATGAGCGATCAAATTGTACACAGAGAGAATTGTAATAAAGAGAATTTATACACTTACTGGATGTATCCTTGGGTTTGGGTTTGTTGACTTTGCATGGGGACGGCGACCACGAACGAGATGGCGACGAGGGACAGGAGAATGGGAGCGGACATCTTGGGAGAGAGGCGCCAATGACGACGAAGAGGAGACTTATATGAGTGGGAAAACTGTCAATCTCTATTTATTTGGTGCCAATTGGACGGCCAATCAACAGATAGAGATCGGGAAGAGACCAAGGAGGGAGAATGACGGGAATTGGCGAGGAAGCGAGGCTGTCGATGGCTAGATGGACAGCGTCGAGTCATTTTTGGCAGTGAAAACTAGGTCGAACATCAATAGATTAAGCATTTTTTAAGAGTTTGACACCGCTTCTTGCTTATTTCCATGGATTGTCATATTTCTCAGAGGCCGTCTCCTCGACCATCTGTCATCGTCCTTCGTTGTCCTTCTCGCTTTCCTTTTTATGGGTCCATTTGCATCTTTGAATTGTAAAAACCTTTTTTTTGCATAAAATCCGCCTCATTTCAGTCTATTACCGTCTTATCGCCAATTGGCAGTCATGAGGAGGGTCGACGAGACACTGTGATGATTTTATTTGGTCCTTGTCTGATTCCCTCTTTGAAGGAAATTTTGCAGATAATCTACAAGGGAAGATCAATTAACCAGGACAACGGTTATCAAAATATAATGGAACTTTTGGGAAGAAGACCAGGAGATCTTCAGTGTTTTTTTCCTTCAGGCCGAAGGATTTCAAAAATTTTGGCTTCTCCTGCAGGAGAGTGAGCATTCTAATTGAAAGCCTTTAGAGCTCACAAAAAGTAGTCATGGATTTCTAGCCAAACAATTAGCTAAGCATTATCAGCCGAGCCTTTGATTGAGCAGTGCCATGCCGACAAGAGGCAGAAGAATTGCCGAAGGCAAAGGAGCTGCCGAGAGTTTATGGGTGCAGGTGCAGGATGTCCCCGACAGAATGAAATAATCTCGACGAACAAAAGAAACAGTCAATAAATAAGAAAAAGACAATAAAATAACAGTTTTATTTAAACGAAAATTACATTTTAAGAGAGAAAAGTCTCTAAACTGGGGTTCCGGAGGAGATAAAGTCGCTCCGAAGATGGATTTCATTGCCATTGCAGTTGACATAGACGACTGGACGAGGCTCGACCTGCTCTTGACTGTCGACGACGGCCCACAGCTGGCCATCAGCTTCTCGTCGAATGTCTCGCCCATTCTTCAGTAGCCATTGCTCAAAGAGAAGCATCTCCGGGGCTCGATCCCTTAAAAATTGAATTAAAAATCTGAATTCCTTACTTGTAAGTATAAATATGCTGGACGATGGTGAACAGTCTCCGATTACAATGTTGGATGGCATTGATGACGACTTTTACGGGGACGGCTGTCAGATAAATACACGGATTGTAGTGAGCAAATTGGCTGACATCTCGTCTGGCGTAGTCGAATCGACCACAGACGGCGATATTGGCCAGTGCCTGATGGCCGACCATCTCCAATGGCAGTTGATATATTTCGCTCATCATGTACTGTACACAATTTACTTCCTGAAAATTATATTATTTATCCAAAAAATGGCCAAGAAAACCTGTAAAAAACAATCAAATTCTTCCAATGTTGCACCCCAACTGCGGACATCACAATCTGTCTGGACTTTGACTGTCTGGATTCGATTTTGAATTTTCTGATAGTGATTGACGACGACGTCGCGTAGCTCAAAACGACCCAGAGCCTGTAAATAATTCATTTTTAATGGAAAAAGGGGATGAAAATTGTCTGGAGCTAGTTGAGTAGGCAAATCGTCGAGGAGTCGCTGCCAACTCGTCCCTCTGGCCCCATGTCTCTCCTACTTCAAAACCCACAGCCTTGGCATATTTATATTGCCAAAGAACGTCGAATTATAATAATTCTTTTTCCGTTTGGATCTGTAACGCTTTGAGAGAGCAATTTCCCAGCCGACATCATCCTCTCGTCGTTTAGATGGCCACGCCAGTCGAGAAGAAGGAAGATGTCAACCCGGTTAACAGCTGCGCCTGCACCCATAAAATCTCTGCATCTTTTCTGCCTTTGGCATTTGGCCACCCAGAAGACGATGCTCAGTACCTAACACGTTGAGCTGACCGGACATGCTGGGCTACGCCTTTATTGAGCTCTGCCTAGCTTTTCCGTCAGAATGCTCAATGCATCCCCGGTAGGAGAAGCTGCTTCTTACTAGTTTTGACTAGTTTGAAGTATAATTTTTGGAAATCCTTCAGGCCGAAGGAAAAAAAGCGGAGGAAATGATTGAAAAAAGACAGCTGACCTTGAAAATGATGAAGAATTCCTGATAAGTGAATGGATTCTCGCGGACGGCGTCTTCTGGCAGCCATCGGACACTGCCATCTTTGGAGTACAAATTGTAGACAAAAGACAAAACGCCATTGTCAACGGTCACGTAGAGCAGCAACATGGGAAAGTTCAGCTGACAACAGGTGGTCATCTTCTCATTCAATTGACGACACGTAGCCGACAGGGCCAAAAAATCCTCCAAATTCATCTTCTCGACCAATTTTTGTAGAACTTTTTCCGGCAGCAGAGACACGTTATCCGGGCTGTCAAGTGGCGGAAACTCGCCCGGATCAAATTCAACTTCACTTAATTGAGTCGAATCGAGCACATCTGAACAAATTGTTAGATTAAAAAATTAGAGAACATACGATCTAATTCGACAGCAGTCGCAGTCGACGAGCGTCGACATCCTCGCATCAAAAGTCCAAAAGAATTGTTGTAGAGCAGCTTTAGAAGTCCCATGTTGACGGGAGGAAGGAGCAGAAAGCGAATGACAACTAGACGGCTTTCGGTTTGGTTTTGGACAAGAATTGACGAGATCGGGACAAAATCTTGTCAAGGCGGGACATTTTTGACGGTAATTACAGAATTTGACACAAATTACTTTGAAATCGAAGGAGACATCAAGGTGGAGAATGAAAGAGGACAACGGAGGTGAAAGAGCCACCCGTCAAGAGGAACTTGATAGTCGACGCAGAGACGACGTGATTTATGCGGCATCTGTCTATCTTTTGACGGAATTTGTCTTCGCATAAAATTCGACACAATATTTGGAAGGCAGCTCATCACAACAGCCGCCGCGCAAGGAAAAAGGGATCGAGAGTCTAGATGGACGACGTCGACTTCGAATCACCACCGAAAGAAAGGCAACCAATGAACACAGGGACATCAGTTGACGGTGTCGACGTCCGGTCATCCGATTTCAGGGTCAGTTCTAGTTGTAGAGCAAGAAAGAAAGCCTCTTCTTCTTCGCCGAACAACAACAAAATCAACACAGATTTATTTATAGTATTGTATTGAATAGTTGCCATCTATTCATTCTTTTTTCTCTTCTTGTTTCCGTCCAAAGCTCGACTTTTTGTATCCTTTCTTTTTGTTGTCATCCTTGCATATCACATATCGCGGATCCTCTTGGACATTCCGATTGCCGAAGCCTTCATCCTTGAATTTTTGAATTTTACGTCCAATCTCCTTCCAGGAATTGTCATCAGCTGCGAGTCGCTTCTTCACTGCCCACTGATATTGACAAATTCGATCGACAGAAATTGTCAGCGACTTTAACCACTCGTCGTTGATCTTCTCTTCCGACGACAGGAGATATGCCACCGCTGGGATACTCGAATCGATGGTGGTGACGACCATTTCTTCCTTCTTTTCTTCTCCTTTGAGAGCAGCTGGTGGGGGGACTTCGGCAGGAGGCGGCGGTGCAGCGACGGGTGCTTGAGGAGCTGGCGCGACGGGCGACGGATCGGGAGTCACATTCTTGGGGGCACTGGGAGCAGCTTCTGGGACACTATGCGAGCTGCTATTATCCTTGTTCGACTTGGCACAAAAGAAGATGACTGCCAGTGGGAGAATGGCTACCAATTGTAGCAAAAACAACAACATCTGGGAGAAATGGCGATGAAGAATGAAGGCAAAGTCGACTGGAGACAAGCGATAATTTGGAGATGACGTGTCTATACAGAAATTGGGGATAGAAAGACAGGCAAAATGACATACAGATAGGCGGAAAAGGCAGATAAGCAGTCGACGGAGAATGTCGAGAAGGTCGAAGAGGACGACGACGGATTACAGGGTCCGAAAATTAAAAAATCCACATAAAAAGTCTCAATCCAGTCAGCCACCACGGCGCCCGGCGGCCTATAATCGAATTTCCGTCTCTTCCAAGTTATCAGTTTCGATTATTTTACACAGCTGACAGCGTGGGTCGTCGTCGTCGTCGTTTTGACCTATTGTGAGCGATGGGAAAAGAGAATAGTCGACGGGGAGAAGGCGGAAGAGAACAGGTGATAGCACTCGATACGGACACGCACTGGTATCGACAAGTTTACTTCTTTCTGGAAAAGGCCCGTCGACGCAGGATGACTGGAATTCTGGAAGCTGTTTCGGTTAGTTTTTGCTCATTTTCACTTATTTATTCCCGGTTTTTCCGATTTTTAAAAGATACAGTGGAAAAATCGAAAGTTCCACAAATTTCTCGCCGATTTTGGCTTCAGAACCTGTTCCATTCGGCTAAAGATAATCCGATGGATATCCCGAAATCTGTGCAACCGTAACATCGGCCGAATGGTCTAGGGGTATGATTCTCGCTTTGGGTGCGAGAGGTCCCGGGTTCAAATCCCGGTTCGGCCCAAACTTTTTCCTTTTCTTCTTTCTTTTCTCCGCCTATCAACAAATTTATCAATTTTTTGTCATAACATTTACACAAAAAAAGTTTTTTAAAAGTACGAGATTGGGTGGAGAATTGTTATCATAAATGGTGGGAGAAATGTGTCGGGGGGCAAAGGGCTGAAAGGCAGAAGAAGGAGGGGGAACGGGTTCTCGCCATTGGCACAGTCTCCTTCTGTTTTCATTAGCATCTTCGCCTACAAACAATCCCCGTACCAGAAGGCAGCAAATTATCTATCAGATTCTGCCGTTTTTTGGCTTAAAAATACTATAATTTTCTATTTAAATCCACGTTTCCTTTAAAAATCCCCGAATTCCATGTCGCACCCGTAAGACCTCGGCAGAAGACTGAAAATTCTCCAAATTCTCCCGATTCTACCAAATTTTTCCCATTTTCTCGTTCAAATTCTCTTCAAGGCCTATCGTAACCTCGCCGTTATTCTCTCTCTCGACCAAATTACCCTATAAACTGTCCATTAACTGTTCCGTCCCCTCTCTCTCCCATTTTCTTCTATTTTAACCAACTGGCCATTAAAACGGAGGCAGAAATGACTTCCTGTTCTTTGGAACAAGGAGACTGACGAGATTTTGAGTCGAAAGTCGAGGAGAGGCGAAAGAGGACGAAGAGTCGACGTCGACGGGACATTGGTCCTCGGTGTCTGATTCAAATTTTGAAGAAGATTCCCCGTCTCGGCAGATCAAAGTTCGATTCCTCACGATTCCGAAGATTTTTGTTTTTCTTTCTAAAAGAAAAGTTCTCCAGAGCCCAGAAATGACCTAAAATGGCTATTTTTCCTCTTTCCTTGGAAGTTACAGTAATCCAAGCGTCTTCTTCCTCCAATTTCCTCGTTTTTTTTCCTTCGGCCTGAAGGATTTCCAAAAATTTTGCTTCCCTTTTTCAGAGAATCAAAAAATGAGCATTCTGACCGAGAAGCTAATCAGAGCTCAACTAGTCATAGTGGCATATAAATTAGATTCTCAGCCCAACGTATCAAGTGCTGAGCGTCGTCTTCTGGGTGGCCAATTGCCGAATTCAGACGAAGTGCCGAGATTTTATGGGTGCAGGCACACCCCTTCTCTAGGAAGAAAACGAAAAATTCGATGGGGATATCGCCTGTTGGATGGCGTGGCGTCGACCAGAAAGAAAGAAATTTGGGGTTAAAACATTGCGTCGACGATAAAAGGACGGATATCTCGCCACTGGGTGGTCCAAATTAGATACTGTAAAGGCTAAAGTTGTTAGGAAGAAGGAGATCAGTCTAATGATTCTAAAATCCAGCAATTTGGTTGCAATTTAAATGAGCTCTGATTAGTTTCTGTATCAGATTGCCCGATTTTTTTCGTTATTCTTTTTCTCCTGGCTTTTTATCCTCTTTCCGTCCATATTCCCTTTATTTTTTATAAAAATTTGGACTATAATCCCGGTGAGTAATCCCCCTCATCAGCCACTGAAGATGTTTCTCCTTTTACGTGAAAAAGACAAGAAGCCGAGTCAAGGCCACCCAGTGATAGAGTCTCCCCTGCCCTTCCCCCTTTTCCCCCATTGGTTATAACTTCATTTTTCTATTAGTCAGCATTTTTTCCGCCTACTTTTAAATAAAAACGAGGCCCAGACGATGACAAATTTGAAAAATTGACGGTTTTCTTCCCAAGGAGCCAAGTTGTCTGGGGTGTGGTCTATCGTACTCCATGTTCCTGTTCTTTGCCAAAATTTGCCATTTCCTTCAAATTTCTACTCTTTTCCATATTAAATTCAACAGATTTTTGATATTTTTCGCTTCGGGACACACCCCAAAGTCCAATTTTACGGAAAAATTCCTAAAATTGTGACCTTTTCCATCGCGCAGTCCGCTCGACGCCGGGGGATTTTTGATCTTCCTTCTTCTTCTTTTTTTCCTTTAAAGCTGCTTTTAATGAAAATACAGTACTCCTTCTCCTTTAATAGAAAACCCTTTAAAATAGCCAAAATTCCGAGAATAATTGCCGCCAATTGTCCATTGATGACATAATTGGGACGCCTCCCTGACTAATGCGCGAAAATCAGAAAACAGCCCCCGTGTACTTTTACTTGGACCTGTTCAGGATGACTATTATGGTTCTTAAAATTTTTTCCGGGATCAAAATTCATTTAAACGAAGTGTAAAAGATGAGCTAAATTTGAAAAATGATAAATCGCGGGCCCTCTTGCCGACTCATTCGACGAAAATGCGTTTTCCTTTCGATTTTCTTCATGTTTTCAAATATTTTAAAGTGCATTTTGGTCAGCAGAAAAATCTACACTTAGTGCAGTTAAAGTTATCCGAGAAGTCCTTTAAATTCTCTTTGAAATTGCCTCTTTTCCTCATTTCGCCGCTATTATTTCGATTTTTCGGTCATCTATGCCCTAAAAGGTCGTCGCCTGGCTGCCAGAAGTGCAAAGGTGGTCCGGAAATTATCACACTCTCCCAGGTGATAGCGTATTTTGTTACACTCGACGAAAAAGGCGAATTTCAGCAAGTTTTGGAAGTTTAGGGCGTCGCCGAGGGAGCGGAAGTCGACTAAAATCCAAAATCATAAAATTTAAAAAGATATCTGCGTTCGGGGGGAATCGAACCCCCGTCGAATGCTTGGAAGGCATCCATGCTGACCATTACACCACGAACGCGGCTGTTTTCCTTTGAAATTGCGAGTATTTTGTACCTGGATCAAGTTTCCCCCTTTCCCGCGGCAAAGTTGCAGCTTCTCCCCCTTCCCACGGTGAAAATCGATGCGATCATTTGACGGCCGAGTGGTCTAGTGGTATGATTCTCGCTTAGGGTGCGAGAGGTCCCGGGATCGATCCCCGGCTCGGCCCAGACCTTTTTTATTTTTTATTTAGTCAAAACCCGCCTTCTCCTCCAATTTCCCCCTAAAAACCTCCCAGATGATCGACAAGTTAATAAAAATTTAGTTTTGACCTTGCCCATCCCGCAACGGCCGTCGGTTACTACAGTAATCATCATAAAACCTCTTGTTTTCCCAATTTATTTGATGTCTTGTTCCTGTCGACCGTCGCCTTTTCCCTCGCAAATCGACGGTTTTTTCCTCCGTCTGGCCGCTTTCCCAAATGTTTTCTCGTCTCTTTTCCGACGGGGTTCAACTCCTAAAAACTGTTGGTCAACGGAGATCTCAGCCTTTGATATTCACACGCCGGGGGTAAATCATCAAAAATCTCTGCTTTTTGCAGGTCTTCCTCAGACCTTGGCTGTCGATCGTCCTGATCTTTACAATTTACCGTATTTTCTTTACCAGAAATTCAATTTATGATTCGAACTTGGTAGAAATCCAGGTGAGAAGCCTGGTACATTTCTGTCTCCCATTATTTGATAGTTTTCGACATTTTCCCTTCATTCTTACGATTTTTTCGATTATTTTCATCTTATTCGTCTTTTCTGTATCAAAAATGATCCTCATTTGATCATTTTTATCCAGTTTGATTGAAAAATAGCCAAAAATTGCCATAAATTCTAGTAAAAATGTCAAAATTCTGATTTGAAAGCGTCGCGGCTCCCGTCGGTTTTGACCTCTCTGGCTGCTTTCCTTCGGCTTTCTATAAATTCCTTAGTTTTTAACTTTAGAACCCACCGAATATCCGTCTCTTGCTTGTTCTCATGATGCCAGACAAGGAAATAATTTCTCTTTTCCTTTTTTTGGTGCTTCCACGGCGCTGGGCGTTCTTTTCAGTGTAATGAATAGACGCCTTCAATGATTTATTACCCTTTTTTTCACTTTTGGAAAGGGAAGTGTTGTCTTTGGGAAATGAGAGGGAATTCTGGGAAAAACTGTCGACTTTGGATTACGATGGCCAGCTCCCATTGACCAACGCCATCTTCTGGGCCAATTCTCGATAAAATCGCAGTCTCATTTTCTTTTTCGGCACCTGATTTTGATCTTTATTGGTTTGGAAAAGAGAGCGGAATGGATCATTTTAGCCTCGAACAAGCGTTGTCCTATCAAAAATGACAGTTTTTGGGAATCTTTCCCATTTTCAGTTCTCCTAAACTTTTGTTATTGTAAGAAAATGGGGGAAAACCCCCAACTAAAAGGGAATTCCAGTAATTTCATCATCATGTTAGGGGAATTTCCCCATTTTTTCACATCTACGCGTGGTATTTCCCTCTTTTTCCTCGATAAAAGGTCGAATGGCATAGAATCGTCCATTTTTACTTTGAAAATCACCACAATTTGTCAAAAAGACGTGATTCTTTTCGACTTTTTCCCTTTTCTGCAAAATCAACCAGGTTTTTTTTGAAAGTCGAGCCATCTTGTCATACAAATTGACTCTTTCCAATCATTTCTTTCGCTTTTTTTCCTTCGGCCTGAAGGATTTCCAAAAATTATACTTCAAACTAGTCAAAACTAGTAAGAAGCAGCTTCTCCTACCGGAGATGCATTGAGCATTCTGACGGAAAAGCTAGGCAGAGCTCAATAAAGGCGTAGCCCAGCAAGTCCGGTCAGCTCAACGTGTTAGGTATTGAGCATCGTCTTCTGGGTGGCCAAATGCCAAAGGCGGAGAAGGTGACGAGATTTTATGGGTGCAGGCGCAGCTGGAAGATGACAGTTATCCGGGTTGAAATTCCCCGTCAGACGTCGACAGTCATGGTCATCGGGATGACGAGTGGCGAATGACAAGAGGAAAGTCGACGAGGGGACGGCCGTTCTAACACGTTCTTGTAAGCGCTACCGATTCTGTCCAAAACGGCCAATTTTTTAGTATAATTCTCATTTTTCCTGTAATCATGACGATGCAAAATGTCCAGTGGCGACGATGAACGTCGACAACTCCGCGACTACGACAGCGGAGATTTGTCGTCGGAAAGAGAGCGCCGGTCGTAATTTGTGCACAAGTGAATAAAAATAGACAAAAATAACCACAAAACAGAATTTATTCCGGCAAAAAATTGGCACGAAACAAAAAGACGACAGAGTTTAAATCAAACGGGACGGCGCTGTTCCATATGTTCGCGTTTTTCGAGTCGCTTGGCCCAGTGACAATCCAAATCGTAGGGCTTGTCATCCACCAAATAATATTCGCCATTGGGCAAAGGCCGATTACACGAGGTGCAAGTGAAACAACGCGGATGCCAATGACGATCCAAAGCCAGGAGACAAGTGTCGACGAGGGTCTCCAGACAACCGGCACACTTGGGATTGTACTTGTGGGCGAAGCAGGTGACACAATAGGCGTGGTTGTCAGCTGCCTGGTAGGTCTGCTTGATGGGCCTCTTGCACTGGGTGCACGTGAAATGATCCGGATGCCAGAGACGATTCAGGGCGATCACAGCCTCGTCACCAATCGAATGATGGCAATTGGCACAAAGACGACGGTCACCACCGGTACGATCCATTGTAGACACACAACCGATTCCGGGGAGAGAATTGACGATTGAATGACTCGACTGGGGGGAATTCTGCTTTTACAGAATTCGAGACAAAACTTGTCAAATCTTCGCTTTTATTTTCTTCCCGGTAAATTTGAATCAGACATTTCCGATGAAGAGAGAAAGTTGTCGACGCGTCGAAGACGACAACTCGTCGACATCCTCTTCTCTTCCCCCGAAAACTATTGCTCTTATCAATTTTTGGTTCTCTGACCATGCCGTGATGATTTTCTCCGTCACTCCATTTGAATTTTTGAATTTCTGCCATTTCAAACGAGTAGAGCAAGATCTCGATGACTTGACGGCGGACGTCTTCGACCTTCTCTCCGCTCGACCCCGAAAACCATCGCTCTTTTCAATTTTTGATCCTCCAAAATACGACCATCCCATGGCCTCTTCCCCCAGTCATCCGATTTGGATTTGACATCATAAACAACGGCAAATTATTCCGTCGAGTGAGCGGATTGCCCACAGTCGACAATTTCCAATGGAAATGCAACCGACGACTCCTCCAGTAGCTGAACAACAGCCGCTTGTTGTAGGTTTTCTTGTTTATTTTTTGAAAAAGAGAATTGTTTTTGAAAAATAGCCGAAAATTCGTCCAGTTTCGCGGTTAATTTGTTTGACACCTCGGCGGGCATTTCTGTCGACCGTCGGCGGTGACCCGGGTGATCTTCTCATTCCTCATTTTCTCAATTTTTTGTCTTTTACGGTATTCTTCTCCCTAAACTAGCTGGTATCTTACTTTTCGACAGTCTCAAATTGCCTCCTCTTCTCGCCTGTCGTCACGTGGTCAATGGCAGCCACTTATCCTCCTCCTGCCACATGTTATAGTTCAATTTTCCAAGTAACATGGTCTTCCCTCTTTCTAGTAGAATTACAAGTGTTTTCCTCACTTAGAACAGACATTTTTGCGGGTTAATTCGACGCAAAGGGGAAGTCAGGGGGCGACCGCAGATAAACTCCAACTGGACTGAACTAGAAACGATTTTTAATGGTAATTGAGCCCTGGAACGATTGTCAGTGGGGGGAAATACTGGGGGAACTGTAATCTGGAGCAAATTCTGTGGTACGGGAGAAAATCGCTTTTTGCCCTGGGTGGGTGTCGGGCATCTCCGTCCGTCGTCGACATTTCATCTCCTTTTGCCCATATCTCCCAGTAATCAGGCCCATTCTAAAAAATTTAAGGACCATCTTAAAGAGGAAATTCTGCTTATTTTAACAAGCTTTATATTAGCTCAATAACACATATTTTCAGATTTCTATGGCCAAAAGCATCGATGTCCTTGCCTCTGACGGCCATCTCCCTGTCCTTTTTCTTATTTCCCCAAAAGTGCGACTTTCTCGCCTTTTTTTCTCTTCCTTCTTGCCACTTTAAATTTCCTTTAAAAGTACATAAAAAGTAGAAGAAACTGATCAGATCTGTTCGTCTTCTTGTCGGTCATAAGTCAAAGTTCTCGATCCATTTCAATTATCTTTTTTCTTCGTCGGACCACCATGTTTTCTCCATTTCTCCTCGTTTAAATTTTGTCTTGCCGAAAAAGGTCCTTTCCCGGGTTAATGTGATTACAAAACTCGGCGTTTAAAAGAGTCTCCACGGCAATTTTTGACTGTCGCCCGCTGCCCAACCCGATCAAAATGATCCAAGCCAATGCTGGTCGACATAAACCGCCGAGTAGCATTTTTATTGTAAGTTTAGGGGCTGTATATAACTTCAGAATATTTAGAACTTTGTGCTGATTATTGATATCTCCTTTAAAAATTTGAAATACACGGGAATATTGGGGAAAACGGCAATTTTTGAATTTTGACCTCTGACTGCTCGTTCTTTCCCCACTCTTTCTCCTATTTTTTTTACTGTAAACGGCAATTTTTGGTATCAAAATACTCAGAATTTTGTGTTAATTAAGAATATTTGCTTTAATAATAAGGAAAATGCTGAAAAACACGCCAAAAATGCTGTTGGACATGTCTCCTCGAATTTCATCCAACGCCCTTTCCGCCCGATGTTTACAAATCGCAGTAGCTGACAAATTCTCCCCTTATTTAAAGAAAAAACTCGTGTTTTTTGAACCATCGACTGGCGACAATTGAATTGTTTGTTGGTTGTCTCTTTCTTTTTCTCTCGGAACACGCGGGGAGAACATTTTCCGACCCGCTTGATCATCGAACCCCAAATTTGGAAACTCGCGAATCAACCAACTCGCCATCGACTTTTTAATTCAGAAAAAGATGTTTATTTCCCTTTTTCACTGGATGAAAAGTAGCAAAAGGAGCAACAACAACTGTTTTCTGTTCTTTTTTATGTTAGCTGCCAATATTTGCTCTTTTCTTGGTCGAATTTTCCTCATTTTATCGTATTTTCTTGGATCTTTTACTGTTTGAAAGCGTTTTCTCGACTTTTTCCTGATTTTTCATATTTCCCGGCCGTTTCAAAGATTTTTAACCAGGTTTCCGCTCTTAAGCGCAGAAAAATGATCAATACAGCACCGTAACTTCCTCCTCCCTGTAATCCCTTTGTTATTGTGGAAAAAGGACCAGTTGCAGCTGTATTTTGAGTAAATTTAAACAAAAAAGGAGGAAAACACCTCTCCTGCGCTCGTCGGACTGGGACGATGATAAAATTCTCCAAAAAATCAAAAAGATTTCTGCGTTCGGGGGGAATCGAACCCCCGTCGAATGCTTGGAAGGCATCCATGCTGACCATTACACCACGAACGCGGCTTGTTCGGATTAATTAGGACATGGGGGACTTGATCCCGATATGGATCTCTGGGCTTTGACATGGCTGCTTTTCCAAGACAAAAAATGCTGTAACTTCTTTAAATCAGCTTCTATTAACTGTAGAAGGCAGTCTTTCTCCTTTCGTATTCCGTTTCTTTTCCCGAAGAGTCAAAAATGTGCATTTCCTTGAATTTTGCCTTCGTTCCAGGACCTCTCCTCAATTTCTTGTCTTTTTTTCATGATTCCCAAGGAAAAAAGTGCCAATCTCTCCAAATTTTTGTCCTTGATGTTGTCCTTTTCCTCTCCTTTTCCCCAACATTCCATACCATATAATCCCATTTAATTTGCCCCGCCGTACTTCCCCGAAGAATTTTTCTCATGACCAGGAGACGATTCTTTTTGTTTTGGTCGACGTCGTCATAATTCGAGATGCGATTAATTTCGGGGCGAGAGCCTCGTCTCGTGATTTTTGGGAACAACTTGGCCAATTTTACGAATTTCTTTTTTTTTCAGCAGCCATACGTCAAACGGCCATCTCAACAAATGGAAAAACACAACACAGACAATTTTGACAGCTCTGAAGAGGATTTGAAAAGCCACGATGATCAGCTGCTCTGTGGATTTGGAAGGTACTGTAATTCTTTGAATTCAATTGAGAAAGATTTCAGTTGTACTCCCAGATGGCTGCAGAAGTTTCACAATGCTAAAATGATGCTTTTGATACTGGGAATATGTGCATTTATTCAGGTAAGTGGGGCAAATCAAAGAAACGGCGAGGGTTTCGGGCTCCTGGGACGAAATTTCCTTATATAAACAGTACTGAAGGCTATTTATTAACTGGAAAACAATTCAAAAAATCTCACATACTCGAAATTTAGCAGTAAATCTCGAAAATGCCTGGAGTTTTGGTGCATTTTGATTAATTTCCTTTCTTACTGTCGGCGATTGAGGTTTGACATTGGTCTGTGCCTCCCGGAACGAAAAGTATTGTTAAAAGGGATACTGTAACCTGTGTATTAAATGAAAACAAATTAGTGGCTCTCTTTGAACTGAAAACTAGCCGCAGAACTGAGGAAAACTTGGAACTTTTGACTCATTTTGGCCGATTTCATCCTGTTTCCAAGTCAATTCCATTCTGGCGCCAGAATTTTAACAAAAATCGGTCTCCTGACCAAAACGCAGAGGCCTTTTGAATTTTATAACCCTCGTGATCTTGAAAATGGTCTTTCAACTTATTTGTGAAGTGGCAATTTGAGGTAATGGGCGACTAAAGCGGTCAAAACACAAGAAACGGGCATTCTCGGGTTCGATTCCCCCAGTACGCAGATTCTTTTCCTTTTTAAATGATTTTTTCAGAGTTTTGTTGTCAATGCCATTTTCCCGGTCGATTTGTCCACATTGGAGCGGCGATTTAAAATGACCAGGTTATTTTTCTGTCAAATTTAATGGAATTTCCTCACTTTCAGTACCCACACAGGAATAATTTCGAGTTGGTATGATTTTGCCGTTCTTCTCGTCGTTTTTCCCGTTTGTCATTGGGGAAATGGCGGTATTTTCGTCTCTTTTAAAGGTCTAAGTCCCCTTCGTTTCAGGACACAAAGGGCGGTGGATTGGCTGGGGAGGAGTGGTCATGTCCCTTGGCTCGTTGATCTGCGCCCTGCCTCATTGGATGATCGAACCCTACGATGTGACGGACATTCACGCAACGAATTCCAGTGAATTTGGTCAATGCACAATACGGTAGCCATTTTCCCCTCAGGACCCAAAAGAGTTTTCAGAGAATTGGAAGAGAAACAATGCTCGAATAACCCGCTTTCAAGTTATTTAAATCCTTATTTTTGGATGTTTATCCTTGGCCAGTCGCTTCATGGCTTCGGGTCGACGCCACTTTTCTCAATTGGGACAACTTTCATCGATGAAAATGTTTCCCAAAAAGCGTCGCCAGTTTACTTGGGTAAATTTCTCCTTTTTCCTAAGAATTCAGCCATTTCCAGCGGTTCACGCCGTCCTAACTTCCTTTGGCCCTGTGATTGGCGTCTTTGTCGGCGGTTTTCTCCTCAATGTCTACGATGATTTCGATCGAGTCGACGTGTAAGTCGAAAAAAAAGGAAAAAAGTTGCCTCATACGCGATTTTTCATCATTCACTTCAAGAGTAGCAAATATTACGTTTTTCAATCATCGGCGGGGAGCGAACTCAACTGTATTCGAATTGCTGGCGTTACACTTGCCATTGCGCCATGCAAACACTTTAGCTAGCGCTCTGGGAGAGGCTACAATGGCGTGCGACCAGTTTCTAATGGATAGGTTCCAGAATCCCAATTGAAAGATCGGATCCTCGATGGATGGGAGCATGGTGGCTAGGATTCTTGGGATCTTCTGTCTCCGCTCTGATCATTGCTATTCCTATCCTCGCCTTTGCCAGGGAACTGCCGGAAGCCAAGAGACATCGGGCGAAGGATATCAATCAGGTTGGTAATTTCATTTTTTTGTAACGTAAAATGGGTTTTTTTCTTGATTTTTGAATTACTGGCAGCTCCGACAGCGACAATTGTTCCCTGGGATAAGGGGAAATGGCGGCCACAAGTTGCCAACCTTCTCGACCTTTGTCGTCGACCTCTCGTCGACATCTCCTCCACGTCGACAAAACGGCATTTCTCTGCGTCTCGTAGAAGAGAAAAACTTTTTCGTTTGTAATGGAACCTCCACGCCTGGATTTCAAAGGAAAAAAGAGATGCTATGATCGTCTTTATTCCCTTTATCTACTTCTCGTCGAAACAATAGAAACAGTGGGCTGAACGGGGCCATTCGACTTCTTCAGCATTCGATTCACCCATCTCGGATACCTTAGCAGCTTCCTCAAAGTGTAATAGATAATAACACAACGGAGCGGAATAATCCAATAGACAATACAAGCAGAGATCTGGAAACTTTTTCCCCGTCTTGTGTCCACCTACCGTAGTCAGAATAACCGTCGCGTTGACTCCAAAAACTTGAGGAATACGTTGCGATAGCCAGTAGACAATTTGAGGAACCATGAAGAAGGCTTGGAGGAAAATCATCCCGCCCCAGGCTTTCATCATTTTCTTTTGGAGGCGAATTGTTCGGGAAGAGAACGCGCCCAGGCGAAACCAGCGATTGAGGATCAGAATACAAGGAACACCAATGACAATGACCAAGGCGTACATAAAATAGTCGAGGGACGTGCTGAAGGTCTGAAAAGCGGGAGATTATGTGATTTTGTAATTGAATTTGAGGGCCAGGATAAATTTTGATTCGGTCAACCCGAAGGCTTCCCGGAGAGTCAACTGGAGATCTCTACAGGCCGATATCTTGGGAATCAGTGGCCCAACTCTCAGCTTCCGTTCATAAATCCGAAATTTCATTCCTCTGACTTCAGTCATCAAGTAGAAGTTCATCTTATCCATCGAAGCAACATCACACTTCCCTACACACATATTTCCCGGTCGAGGAAGTTTTACAAGAAAGCATATAATCCCCAACTGCTCGAATTGGTCATTGGGGAGGTTAATACAGAAGTTTGGAAGTCTACAGGGACTTCCGTCAATGTCTAAAGTTGCCATAAAAGCATAATTTTTGCTAGTTTTCAAGGAGACAGAGACTCAGGGTCTTCCTTATCCTTTTTGAAGCGAAAAATAACTAACCGATTTCTCCGAGACATCTTTCAAATATAATTTTGTTGGATAAGTTGCCTCAGCATCCATACAGATCAAATCACAGGCTCGTTCGATTCTCACTTGGAATTTATTTATCACATAGCTTTGGATAATCGGAATAGGAAAGGCGACACATGACAGAAGGATTCTGGCCGTCGACGCCCATCTCGGCCTGAAATTGGCTATCCGCCTCCGTGTCTAGACAGCCACTCACCGCATGAGAAAGATAACTTTGTAGACCATTGAAATGGCTAGAATTTCTGTTCCCAGTTTCGAGGTTAAATTGGCAAGAGTGGCAAGGTAGAAGACGAGCCAATGGGGATAAAAACGACCGAAGAGGTAGATTACACCGGTGGGGAAGGTCAGAATCTGGAAAAAAACATAGATTTCTCGAATTTTTGGGTCTTTTAGAAAATTAGACAAGACTAGAAAAATTCAGCGCTTTTTTCTGGTTACCCTAACATTTTAATTTTTCGAAATGGAAAACTGGATCGGGAAAAAATTCCAAAGTTTTGTGGAGTGAAAATTACGGTATACCAAGAGTAAAAATGCCAAAATTTTTTTGATTTTTTGAATCCCGGGGCGAAAATGCTTGACCTCCCGCCTGTTGATAAAATTTCTACAGTATTTTTCTTTTCGAGACTCAGCTCAAAAGTGCTCTGTACCGTGACTCCTCCCTGTACTCCCATCTTACCGGAATTAACGGCGCGTAGAAGGCGCATGTCAAGAAATGTGTGACAGTCAGCACCAGAATAATATCCTTATATTTATTGTGATTGTCCATATTCCATGCGAGACCAAGAATTACCCAAAAAGAAAAAAATAATCCGACAAGAGTCGCCGAAAATACACTGGCATACTGTATTCCATTGAATATTTTAACATAGAGAGGATAATTAAAGAAATCTGAATATTTTAGGTGACAGAAAGGGGGAAATACTTACCCAGAGGCATTTTTAGAACAGTAGTTCTGGCAGTTCAACCCGATGGACACTGATGATAATTGGATGTCTACGGTGTCGGATTAAAATCGAATTAGAGACGGATCACTAGATCTCAATGGCTCGGCAAATTTACGCATATTTTATTAATAGAAATTACAAAGTTTTTATGAAAAGATCAACTGACCGTGTACGGGAAGGGGATCGGGTTGAACTGACTACAAGTGTAGTCGGGGGAGATTGCGAAAAGCGTCGTCGACGTCGAACTTCTTTCTCAAAAAAGTTTCAAAATACCTTTTTCCTGAACACAAGCAGATTAAAATCTTTTAAAAATTTGGATCAGGCTTGGTAACTCGTGAAAATCCATAGAAGGCCGGTGGAAGTGGGTGTCGACGGCGAGACGTACAGATGCCATCATCGCCATTGCCCCTCCACTGCCGCCTCCGCTTGACATCAGGCTATTTTTACTAGAAAACATAGGGTTAGGTCTAGTAGAATTTTTTTGACTGTTTTTGCTACAGTTTCCAACAACTAGAGTCACAATAAAATCAGTTGACGCGTGGTGGCGGAGGTCGATGAGACGGTCGTCGTTGACCAGTCGAGTCTCCTCTGCTCGTCAGCAACTGTCCCTAATTTTCCTGCCAGAATTTTCTGTTATCAAGAATTTCTGAATCTACGAAAAAATGGCTGATCCCGGTTATGAGTAGAAAAACGGGTTATCAGGCTGTTTCTATCCTTATATTCTAAATTTCAGTGCCCAGCCACAACAAAAGATGTCAACGAGAAGGCTCCCACCGAGCTCAAAGCCCTGCCAAGTGTCATCTGGAAAATCTGCAGGAATTCCACCTTCATCGTCTGTATCTTCGTCGGAATTTTTGAGTCGATCATCATTAATGGCTTCGCCGCTTTCATGCCTAAAATTCTGGAGACTTTACTGAGTACAACGCCCATTTTTGCTTCTTACCTTTCTTGTAAGTTTTGAGTTTCTACTCAGAAAAGGGAGATGTTTAGCCGTGGTCATATTCGCGGCGGCAACTGGCGTGATGGTTGGGGGAATGGTCATCAGGAAAATGAATCTTCAGGTAATTCATTTCTATTCAATTTTCCCAGTTTTCTCCATTTTCCCATCATAAATTCCTCGATTTCAGGTCGGTGGAATGTTAAAAATGATCGTCGTCTGCCATATGATCGCCCTAATTTTCACCACCGGTCTCCTCGTCCATTGCCCTCAGAGGCAATTCGTCGGAATTAACATGGGCTACGAGGACAAGTAAGATCTCTTCTATCTCGCTTACCGTAATAAAATTCAGTCAAATTCATCGAAATGCCGAGTTTAATATTTCCAATTCGTGTAACAGCCACTGTGTCTGCAAAGATGAATGGAACCCGGTCTGTGATCAGTCGACAGGGAACATCTACTATTCCGCCTGTCATGCGGGCTGTACGACTAGGAAAAATACTGAATTTGTGAGTTATTTAAAAAGGAGTGCTGCGGGCACTTCTTGAAAAAAGATCGAGGTCGGAATTTTACGTTTCGTGAGCAAAAATTCCCTGTTTCCTCGCCCTTTGACGCCTAAAATCGGCATTTTTTCCCGAATTTGATCCTCTTCTCAAAGCTATTCCCATAATTAGAAGAAAAGCCGGGTTTTATAGGATTATTTAAAGAAAAATTTAAAGAAAACAGAAAATTTCAGAACGTAGAATGGTCGGATTGCTCCTGTGTAACGGCCAATGCCACCAGCCACGGGTCGACGCCCCCTTCGACAGCTAAATTGGACAAAGGATATTGCCAGCCGGTAAGTTGGACTATAATCCCCAATTAAAGAGCTAACAATTTTGGAGTACACCAATACGTTATTTTTTCAGGACTGCGGCCCCCGAATCTACATTCTTCTGGTGACGTTGTTCATCACCGTCGTGGCCAGTTTCGCATCAGGAATTCCGACACAGCAGGTAATTTCAGTTTTTTTGTACTCTATTACGCCAATTTTTTCTTTTAAAAATTCAACACAAACGTCCTAAAACAATAAATTGCAGATAATGCTCCGTGTCGTCCCCTTCGACCAGCGGACCTTGGCTCTGGGAATCAACTGGACATTCCTCCGTCTGCTCGGCTTCATTCCAGGTGGAATTCTCTTCGGAATGATGATCGACACGGCCTGCCTGGAATGGGAGACCAGCTGTGGAAAAAATACCAGCTGTAGGGTCTATGACCCAGTGAAATTGTCTTGGACCATCACTGCTGTCGGTAAGTGGGGAGATCTACCGTATTCTGGAAAAAAGACAAGAGCTTGTCCGCTCTTTACACTCGTTTTTTTACAGTAACTCAGAAGCTCGTGGTTTAAATAGTCATTTAAATAAATTTTAATTAAAGAAAGACAATTTTCAGCCATCGTTTGCAAGCTTCTCTCCATTTTGGCTACAATTCTCGGTTACATGACATATCAGCCGACAGATTTGGACAGCGCCCAGTCCATCCATACAAGTAGGCCTCTTTCTATTTTATATCAGAGTTAAACCTTTAAATAACTCTCCCCTTTTCAGTCGACAGTCATGGTGCTCTCCATTTGGTTGTAAACGACGATCGACCGCCGCCCGCCGTCGACCAGCAGAGCAACGGCGCCGTCAAGAATCCAGAAACTTTGGGAGAAGCCTACTGACCCTCACAGTCCTTTAAAATGTCTAATTTACCCCCTCCTCACGCGTATTTTACGGGATTTGCCACAGAGGCCAGCCATTTGGTCGACTAGCAATATTTTCTTCAATTTTACCCCAGTTTTTGCCTCAAATTGTTTATTTTTCACTTGTCCACGGTCTCAAATTATAGAAAACATTGTGAATAGATAAATAAATCTATAAAATATACTGTAATCGAAAAAGAATAAGAAAAAACAAAAGTTTTCTGCGTTCGGAGGGAATCGAACTGGAAGTCCAAGTTTGTCCAGCTTCTATCCGCCGGCTACCCACAAAAATCGAACCGACGAAACATGGCCGAGTGGTCTAGTGGTATGATTCTCGCTTAGGGTGCGAGAGGTCCCGGGATCGATCCCCGGCTCGGCCCGACCATTTTTTTAAAATTTTCGAGCTGTAATTCGGTCATGGCCTCATGGTCGACCAGCGGGGCAGTCCCCCTACTGATAAGAGGACGCGTAATATTGCTCACAGGCTTGTCGACCCTGCTTACTTCCTGTACTCCTCCAACTTCTCGTCGTTTTTACCATTTTCAGGCGAAAAGCGGACTGGCTAATATTTGCCCCCCAATATTTATGTCTTTCCCGCCACGTGTCGTCCTTTCTTCGCCCGTCGACTATTAGTCATCTTCTGAGAAAAAAGTGTCGAGTGTAACTTCCTTTCGTCTTTCACAACAATATCTACGTATGTCCGTGTCTATTTAAAGCGACCACTTGCCGGGAATACTCGCCCGATGACGTAGATTGCGACGTCGGCTGCTCATTTTACTACAGCGGCCGTGTCTCCCAGCTGATTGGAGACGCGGGAAAGAGATCGAAAATCGAGATGCACCTTGGCTATAAAAGCTTTGGGCTTGAGGTTAGGGACGCTTCCGATCCTCGACGCTTTTCTCTTTTCCCATTTCCCGGGTCCTCGTAGCTGCAACCTCTTCCTTTCCCAGTCCAATTTTTAATTTTACTGGAATGTTTAAAAAAGAGCTAGGGAAAAGAAAAATTCCCCCAGGGAACCTGGGCCAGGATCTTTCTAATCGCCGTGTTCTCTAACCGTTCGGCCCAGCTATTGGCAACGATGGGAAAACAGCCAGAAGAGCAGCGGTTAGAAATTGGAAACGGGTTCGTAACTTCGAGATAAGCATCTCTTTCTCACTTTTTTCCCGGATTGTCATTGATGGAAGTGTTTTGTCTCTCGGGCCCGTGACACTTTTGTCCACGTTTTCTGTTGTCTTTTCTTATTTTTATTTCAAACTTTTAGGCTTTGAATGGGTATGGAGGTCACGCTGGTCCATGGCAATCTTTTAAAATAAGTTTTCCGGTTTGAAAATGCAAATCTGACTTTTTTTACCCGCGTTTCCTGATCTTCAGTCGTTTCCCGAATTTTAAAATGGCGTATATTTAGCTCAAAAGTGGCCAGTTTCCGTGTCCACTGCTGTTCCCTCCCCGTGAGAGCGATGGCCATGGTCAGGTAATTAGGAGCCGCTGACTTCTTGTGTTTTAAAGCTCATTTTCTGGTTTTCCCCGAACCCATATGCTTCCAATTTTTTTGAATCCTGTAAAATCTTTCCATTATTCTCCTGGTAATGTGACAGCTGGACCCTGTCAAGGGTCAAAAACCAGCAGTCTCCTCTCTCCGTCCACCCTCCTCATTTATTCAATCTGTTTCGCCGCTAAACAGACGACTCAATTTCCCTTTTGTTTTCAGTTCAATGAATGGAATATCACCAACAGCCAACCCGTTGCCATGTTCGACTGTCGCCCTCACAATCAGCGCCCGGTTAGATATCCTCCTGGTTTATTTAAATGAGAGATTTCCAGAGGGCTAAAAGATATGGATGTCTTTTCTAAAAGTGACCCGATGTGTGTCGTCTATCGCAGTACTCGGACATCTTTGTATCTCAACGAAGAATGGAAAGAAATTGGGCGGACAGAGACCATCATGAACACATTAAATCCAGAATTCACCAAACAAATTGTTTTGGATTATTTCTTTGAAGAAAAACAGCCGCTCAGATTTGAATTGTGAGTATTTCGGGCATATTTTCGATGTCTGCTTCAAGTCCTCTTCAAGCTTTTTGGTTCAAACAAAACAACAATAATTGTTTTCTTGGACTTTGGGGCTCACGGTTATTTCGTTATCAGCTTTCATGACGTGTGGTGATGACTCATCCACACCTCCCATCCGGAAGTGTTCCTTTATCAATTGACCACCATGTTTTGACTCTTATCTGCTTCTTTTTTCAGCTATGACATCGACAAAGATAGTCGCAATTTGGAGAGTCAAGAATTCCTGGGAGCAGCGGAATGCGACCTGGCGGAAATCGTCTCCGTTGGAGTTTTCCGCAAGACCCTAGAGTAAGAAATTTATGTAACCCTTTAAAGAATAAATTATTACAGAGGACTACCAGGATATTGTGGGAAAATGATCGTTTCCTGTGAAGAATGCAGTGAAAATCAGCGGGAACATCTTCAATTCAGCTGCAGCGCTCAGAAATTGGACAAGAAAAGCCTTTTCGGGAAAAGTGATCCATTTTTGAAGGTCTATCGGATAAATGACGATGGAAGGTGAGAGCTTCCCTTTATTTTTGGTCTAAAATATAGAAATTTGTAGCTGTGTCCTCGTGCACAAAACTGAATTCGTCTCAAGGACACTCAATCCCACTTGGAAGCCGTTTGAATTGAAATTAAGCTCGTTGTGCGGCGAGGATCGGACACGGGACTTCTTGGTCGAATGCTGGCACAGCAAGGGACAGTAAGTTGATCGACTGGAAGACGATAAAATGAGGTAGAATTACAGATTTGATCCCAGTCTCATTGGAAGGGCGAAAGTCAACGTCGCCCAGTTGCTGGAAACAAATGCCATCGAAGTGCCGGTAAGCGGTTTTATTCGATTTTTCCGTCCCCTCAAAAGAATTTTGTCTTCTATTGGCCCTTTTTCAGTTAATCAACCAGAAGAAGCAGCAACAGAAAGGATCCAGCTATTCAAATTCCGGCGTTCTCCAAATCCGAACCCAGCTCTTTGTCCTCAACACATTCTTGGATTATGTCACCGGAGGGTACAGCCTCCCCTTTTCCCAATAATTTTTTCTAGCAGAACGGAACTCGAATTCTCAGTGGCCATCGACTTCACCGCTTCTAATCTCATCCCTTCTGATCCAAATTCTTTGCACTTTTTGAGTAATCGACCTAATCAATATGAAATTGCCGTCAGGTAGAGAAAATTCGGAAAAAAAGAAGATAGAATAATTTCAGAGCGGTTCTTGAGATTTGTCAATTTTATAATCGGAGTAAGCAATTCAACGCCTACGGATTTGGGGCGATCGTTTCCCAGTACAGTCAAGCTGTGTCGCATATCTTCTCACTGACTAATCCTCAGGTGGGTTTTATCATATTCTGGGAGAGATCTGACTTCTTTGAAGGCCAGAGACGATGGTCAGACAATTGCCCGTCGAGTGGGATCCGTCTGGTTTCCTCGACGTCGAGGGCGAACATGTGTCGACGGGACTTCTTGAGTTGTCATTCATTTGAAATCAGTCATTTTTGGAAAGAAAGTTTCCATGTCCAAGGCGACTTTTAACAATTCTAATAGATTCCTGCGTCGGGGAAGTCCGTCGACTCGACGACAATCGTCGTCGACGTCTCTTCCCAGTTGACCAAGTCTGGGAGGAAAATCAGCCATTTCTGAGAACTTCTCATTGTCTAAAATGCATTTTTTCAGCCAAAATTGGAAAATTCCCTGGTCTCCGGTGTCGAGGGCGTCATGAACGCTTACCACAGTTGTGTTCGCAGTGTTAAATTCTACGGTCCGACGAATTTCGCCCCGATAATCAGTCAAGCTGCTAAAGTCGCCAGTCATTATACACGAGGAGCCAAGTACCAGGTCAGTCGCCCTTTTCCCTGATAATTGTAGTCTTCTTCCAGGTTCTGTTGCTGGTAACAGACGGAGCAATCTGTGATATGGTTCCGACAAAGAAAGCCATTGTCGAGGCGTCTGCTCTCCCAATGTCGATCATTATCGTCGGAGTGGGACAAGCCGACTTCTCCGCCATGGAAGAACTCGACGGCGATAATGTTAGGGTCTCTTATAATGGAAGATACGCCGAGAGGGACATTGTCCAGGTAATTTTGACCTCACTTTAATGGGAAAACTCTTTTAGTTCGTGCCGATCAGCAATTTCCTGGTGAAAAACATCGTCACAACGGAACATGTCATGGCCGCCTTGGCGAAGGAGGTACTGGCTGAGTTGCCTCTCCAGTTGACATCCTACATGAGAAGTAGAAACATTGCTCCTCTCCCTTTGCCGCCTCCAAGAGAAGAACAATTTCCCGGTAAGATTTGACCGGTCTTTCAATAAACTCAATTTTAGATGTCGTTTACCCAAAAATGGAACAGAATATGGTCGCCACTGCTCCGCCAATCGACATTCCTTGTTGATCTCCCTGCCATTTTCCCTCGTCTTTGTAAATAATTGTTAGCATTTTTGGTACAAAGAGATCTAATTCATATCTAATCGATGTTTTTTTAATAAAATTTAATGTCTACGAGTAAAATTCAAGCTGAAAAATGTAAAAAATCGGGCCGAGCCGGGGATCGATCCCGGGACCTCTCGCACCCTAAGCGAGAATCATACCACTAGACCACTCGGCCATATTTCATCGGTTCGATTTTTGTGGGTAGCCGGCGGATAGAAGCTGGACAAACTTGGACTTCCAGTTCGATTCCCTGAAAACTTTTGTTTTTTCTTGTTCTTTTTGGGTTACAGTATATTTTATAGATTTATTTATCTATTCACAATGTTTTCTATTATTTGAGACCGTGGACAAGTGAAAAATAAACAATTTGAGACAAAAATTTTCTGAATTCCGTAAATTCCCTCTCATAAGCCCCTCGACTTCTTTTCTCTTTAGCAGTATTTTCCGGTTTATTTTCTTTATTCTATGGCTTTTTGTCTATAGATTGTACTTTTCTGAGACTTTTCTGGATTTCCCAACGGATAACAAAGAAAAAGGACTCGACGTCGATGTCAAATGAGGACAGATTACCGTATTTTGGGTTCCATGAATGAGTTGACTACCTCAAAATTTAAAAACTTAAAAATAAGGTGATAATTTTATTTGACATATCTCCTAAAATATTTTCGATACTAAAAACAAGCTACATTTTGTGGTTCAAATATTCTACTTGATTATGTATTATGTACACATGCAATTCTTTATCATTCCCGGTTGGATTATTATGACGGCTTATACTTGTTGGCAAGTGTCGAATGGTAAGGGATAAAAAGTCCACAATAAATGCAGAAGAAAGATAAGACGGAAAACCGCCACTTTATAATTTTATATAAAATTTGAATTTGCGTCCCGTTACGAATTTTACCGAAGGGCCGGGAAATTTTGACACCATTTCCTACTTTTGCATTTTTCCTCTATTCTCCTCGTGTTTGAGTTGCTGTGACAATTTGTCCTTTTTGTCGTGTAGAGAAGCAGTATTCGCAAGCCGTTATTCTCATCTCAAACTTATGGATTGACTAAACTACTTCATTTTGTTATTTCAGGAATATGAACAAGCTTGTAAAACCTGAAGGCGCTGTTATTTCAGCCATTGAGAAGCAAGTATCCCAAGCATTGGGCGAACTTCAATCTACAGGCAATATGAAAGCTCAACTGAATGAGCTATATTTCGTTTCCGCAAAGGTTAGTTCTATTTTATGCTCATGCTTTCGCATTAGCCTTTGTTCTACGAGTATTGTAATTTTTGAATTTCAGGAGGTTCAAGTCGGCAATAAAACTGCGGTCCTTATCTACGTTCCTGTTCCCCTGCTTCGTCAGTTCCAGAAGATTCAGGTCCGACTTGTTCGTGAACTGGAAAAGAAGTTCTCCGGTAAAACGGTGATCTTCCTGGCTAAGGTATGGCTTTGTGATCTACATTATTGACGATGTTTTAGCGCCGAATTCTTCCCAAGCCTCTTCGAGGATCAAAGCATCGTGTAGAAAAGCAGAAGAGACCTCGCTCTCGCACCCTCACTGCTGTCCACGAAGCCTGGTTAGATGAAATGGTTTTCCCTGCTGAAGTTGTTGGTCGTCGGATCCGTGTCAAAGCCGATGGAAAGCATATTCATAAGGTTTAGCTTTGTTACCGCCTGTACTCTTACTTTTTTTTGTAGAAAAAAGCACTCTTTCATTTAAATTTTGCAGATTCATCTTGACAAGTCGTCCGAAACAAGCGTCGAGCACAGGGCAGACATTCTCGCTGAAGTCTACAAGAAGATGACCGGGAAGGATGTCGTCTTCTCTTTCCCAACACCTATTTTCTGAACTGCAGCAGCAAATTGTTGATAATAGTAATAAATTGTTGATTATATTCCATGAATTGTTCTAACTTAGCGGTTGACATCCTGGTGATTTCGTTAACAATTGCGTGTCGTCGTTGAAAGGTAGACGGTTGCTGTGAAAATGCACAAATAGAATCTCCGTACTTAGTGAAAAAGTTTAGAATAATTTTTAGCATGCTACAAATAATAATGTTGCTAATGACTGCAGCTTCGGCTAAAGACGATATAGATTTTCATGGGAAACCTTTGGATGAACTAGGAGAACGATTCGAGGCTAGAAATTATGGATTTGCGCCTCCATTCAGCCCTAACCTTCATTGGTCGCTGGTAGGACTAACCATGATTACACCTCAGCGAGTTATTTTAACGCGAGATATGCCGTCATTATATGGTGGAATTTGGAATAGGAATCGAGTTGATATGCGTGACTGGATGGCTGTGGTATGTTTTAATTTGATTTTTTTTTCTAAAATATGATTTAGGTCGACTTCCGAATTATATCTTCAGCTAATCATCATGCTGATGGATTGGCAATCTGGTACACAAAAGAAACTGGTATGGGTAATGCTTATGGAGCTCCTCATAATTTTTCTGGGCTTGGTGTTGGTTAGTTATAGAGATCCCGCTTTTAAAATTGTGCCTTATAGCATTGGATACCTATTCAAATGTTCACAGCGGTGGCGAGAAAATCACCGTTTTATTTAATCGCGGAAATGAAGAATTTAATGCAGATGATGATGGTAAAAGTGTATCCTTATACGATGGCATAAACCAGATATCTTGCGACCTGATGCGGTAAATGGCTCTGTGCACTGCGTTAATTTGAGTTTTTTACAGGAACAGAATGTTTGCTCATTCTAGTAGTACTGGCACAGCAAAAATTCTTGTCCGTTATTATGAAGAGACTTTATCTGTTTATTACGCTGGTGTCGATGACAAAGTTTGGTCTCGCTGTACGAGTTACGATGGTTTGTTCAATGTTTCTTGTTTAACTTCAAATTTTAGGCCTCCGTCTACCTCTCGGATACTATTTTGGCATTTCGGCCGATACAGGAGAGCTTAGTAGCAGCCATGAAATCATAAGTATCAAGATGTTCTCGTTATCTGGGAAACATGATAGCGATGCTTCGATAGCACCTTCTCTTGCAAATCATATGAAAGCTTCAAGTAAGATTTCCTTTTATAATTTCTTTCATAATAATATTTTAGATTCTGAAGATGCCCATCGTGGCTTGTCCCCTGCATCGGCTTGGTGGACAGCCTTCAAAGTTTCTGCTTATAGTGCTTTCCTCGCCATCATAGGGCTGATACTTGTTCTCGGCTATAAAGAAATAACTCGTCCTAAAAGACGTACGAAGAAATTTTACTGATAATTTAGCTGGTATGTATGTTGTTATTGATTACTCACAAAAGGTCTGTTGTTTAGATGTATAAAATTTTTAATAATTAAATTATTATATATTATAGCTTTTTATAGTGATAATTATTATTTTCCTCTGGTTTCCCACCTGAAACTGATGATCTTTTTGCGCGGTGTCCCTCGAATTGAGGTAATTTTAATATTATAACCGTGATTAGTGTTTCTATTTTAGGTCACTTTCGATATTGATGCCAATGGAATCCTGAACGTCAGCGCCGCCGACAAATCGACTGGCAAATCCAGTAAAATCACCATCACCAACGATAAGGTACGAATTGTTGATTAATCCTGATACAGGTTTTTTTAGGGCCGTCTTTCTAAGGAAGGAATCGAGAGGATGGTGAGCGAGGCCGAAAAATACAAGGCTGACGATGAGGCCCAGAAGGAGCGCATTCAGGCGAAAAATAGCTTGGAGTCTTATGCCTTCAATATGAAGCAGACACTGGACGATGAAAAGGTTCGCTAAATTTATTGTTCATTTTCATTCTCTTTTCAGATCAAAAACAAGATCTCGGATCAAGACCGACAGAAGATCCAGTCCAAGTGTGACGAAGTCCTCAGCTGGCTCGAGGGAAACCAGACTGCCGAAAAGGACGAATTTGAAGCTCATCAGCGCTATTTGCAGTCTGTGTGCAACCCCATCGTAAACAAGATGTACCAAGGCGCTGGAGGACAAACGCCTGGAGCTGGTCCTATGCCTGGATCGACTGGAGGAGCCTCTGCCGGACAAGGGCCGACCATCGAAGAAGTTGATTAGGTTCAAATACTTTTTGTTTTGTGATCTATTTGTGTTTTCAATAAATATTTACTTTTCGTAAAATGTGTGTTCTTTTTGTTTATCTCTGTGGATTCTCCATTAGAAATTTCTACTTTTCTGAAGAAAGCAGTATGTGCTTTATATTTGTCGTTGTTTGAACTTCAATTTTCCAGATCGCCCTTCTGAAAGATGTCGACCATTCCGCCGCCCAGAAATTCAGCTGGAGCAGATCGCGACGATGCCGGGAATCCAGATTTGGTTAGTCTTTAAAATAATTTTAATCTCAGGGGCTCTCAACAACGGGGCTGATCACGCCCCATATTGCGCGCCGCAGTAGAAAACACGAGTTCAAAATCGTTTTGATTAGAGACATTTGACACAAAAATTGTCTCAAATTTTTAATTGAATTGCGCTCTACTATGTGACCGGTGATCCTCCCTTCTCAATCCATTTTTTGTTCCAAACTTTCATTTTATTTCGTTCAGCGTGGGACCCAATTGTTTTTTTTTGCAATAATTTATCAAAAATTAAATGAACTTCTGGAATGGAGATTATCTTGTTATTTTCAGGATATCCGTCGTTTTGATATTCTTAACTGTCCCGCAGACCGGGTAGCCGCGAGAAATGGCATCGCCCTGGCGCCTATCATCAATGTCAACCATGACAGAAGGATGTTCCTGGATGTCCTGGCGCTGGTGATGATGGGCTCAAATGCGAGGGATGTCATTTTTGAAAATTGGATATACAGAGGTGGCATCATTGCGGGAAGACCAAGAAAATCAGTGTATAATACACTGCATCGCAACATTCACGTAAGTTTATCCTTTTATTTATTTAAAAATAAGCATGGAAAATTATTTAAAAAAGATGAACAAACAAGGCCGACTGGATTTCTATGAGATTTTGCAAAACCAAAAAATAACTGCACAAAATGCGATTTGAATTCATTCTGAGCTTGGTATTGGCTCTGTTTGTAGCCGATCCATTCGCTGGTCATTCAAAAAGCCACGCTGGAACCCGTTAGATCCAACATTTTCTGATAATTTCCAAAGAATCCAAAAAAAATTTAATATTTTTTATAAACTATCTTTAAACTTTTTGTTTTTAGCACCTTGACAACGGATGGAAAATTGATCTGGTCGTTGGCTATGTGGAGATATTATTCGACCGGGACTTTCTCCCCCATCCCGAACACGTTCCTTCGATGCAAGACTCCCCTGCCGCATTTGTTCTCAAATGCTTGACTTCATGTTTCTGCAGGGAGTGCGTTGCTTCGCCATATTTCCACGCGGCTATCAATGAGATGTGGCCTCTCTTTGGGGCTCTGAGCCCAAGATGCAAGACAATCCAGTTGACTTGAAGCAACTCCAAGAAAAAAAATTTTCCATGTCATGTAACCTTGTAATTGGAATAAATTCTGCTATAAATTCTGTTCTGCTGTTTTTTTTTTTCTCTTTCGTTTCTTGCGAATGTAGTTGTCTCCTGATCTTCGTCGTCTTGTCTTTCTCTCAATCGATATTTTCACTCCTCTCGGGAAAATTACTCCCAAGTCTCCAAAATAATTGAAGGAATCTTCTTGGTCACAGAGAAAGAAGCCAGAACTTGGTTATTCCACGGAGCTGAAGACTACCGCGTTCACATGAGAAGACAGACAACAGGCGGTGGAAAAACGAAGGCCGCTTTACAATTTGTAATTCCTCAAAACATTACGGGACTCTGCAACCAAATAAAATTTTATAATTAAGCAAATATTATGAAAAGTGTAATGGAGGAGACAAAAAGCAGCAAATTAATTAGCCACTTATTCAAATTTGTCTATGGCGTGCTCAACGACTCTTATGGTTAGTTTATTATTATCGCTAATTAATCTCGTCATAGAATTACGATTTACTGGTCCATACAGCTATGTCAATCATTATCGAGAAGTGGAGCAATTTAAATATCTGCGGAAGACATTCTTCGATGCATTTATTCTTTTCCTTAAAAAATCAGGATACTTTGATGAGGTAAAATATGAATTTATGATATTTTGATGTTTTTAGATAATGACAGCTGTATGTCAAGATCGAGAAGTTGGACAAACACTCAATGGAGCAGATCTTTTTCGATCTGTAGGAATTTTATCGCTTATTTTACTGAATGTTTATTTGCAGATAGAGCAACGTCTTTTCATATTGGAGAAATTGTTTGACTTTCCTGCAGATGAAAATATTCGCGATATGTTGAAGTATATTAGTAAAATTATTGGCGATTATACAAATGTTGAAGATCCTCCAGGAAAACAAGCTATTGACAGGGTAAGTTTCTTGTGAGATGTGTATATTTTTGATTGCAGATCAGTGATGTTCATCTGATTCCATACGCTCTGTCTGCTCTTTTACGTCAGCTGTAAGAACAATCGTTGGCTTTAAAAGAACGTCAGAATATCTTTGATTTAGCCGGAAGAGTTATTGAATATTTCATTGATATGGTGAAGAAATCGCGAATGTAAGTTTACTTAAAAAAAATGAGGCTAATTTTATTTTAGGAAGACTAACTTTCCAGTTGGCACATCATCGTGGGTTCAGAAATTTTTACCGAATATTGAAACACTTGCTGCTCTTTTTGTATCCGAATGGAGATCGCCGTTGCAAAAAGCCGGAATTAAAACTCTTTACTTGAAATACATCGAACTGTAAGTTTTTTTTTATTTTATGACGTAATTGTAAATTCTTCAGGTTGTTGGAATTCTATTTTGAGGAAATAAATACGCGTCCAGATGGAAATACCGTTCTTATAGCCCTTTACAATGCTGGCTTGCCTGAATTTGTTAAGCAGATGGCCGAACAGTATAAGGTTTGTTTCGTGCTGCAGCTGTATGTAATTTTTTAGGATTTCAATGTTCTTTGTAAAGTTTGCTGCGCTGAGGAGTACAACACTCGTCAAGAAGATTTTGACCGATACAAGCAAAAATTTGCCAAGGATGATTTCGAAATGTATCTGCTGAAATTTCTTGACAACGAAGGTGCGCTGCTCTCTGATTTCTAAGTTATCAATTTAGGTTACGATGATATTCTTTTACAACAACAAGGCCAAAGAGCTACAAAATTTATGAAGACTAAGGATAATATCGCGTGGAGGCAAGCTCTCAATGAGGATAATTATTCAGAAGTGAGATTTTATTTTTAACAAGAATCTTTTCTATTTCAGGCTAGTTCTCTTTTATTGCGACAATTGAAACAAGTCAATTCGCTTACAAAAAAAGAACAAATATTATCTCTAGCCAGATTGCTTGCTTTAGCTGGTGACAAGGATGATGCAGCGAAGAAAGTGGATGATTTGGATCTTATTCTCATTGAATATCAACGTTTGCTCCCGATTAACTTCATTCGTGTATGTTTCCACATTTTCTTGTTATTTTTTATAATTTAGAAGAAGTATCCAAATTATTCGGATGATCCTTTGAAGCAGGAAGATTTATTGGAATTATGGAGGGAATATTTAACTGATCCAATTTGTGGCGTAGAAGAATTTAAAAAGTTTTAATTCTTTTTTCCAAATTGTAATAATCTTTCAGTGCTTTATTTTTCATCGGCAAATTAAAGCAAAACAATATTAACGCTGAAGATGATAGTATAAATATTTGGATTCATATTTTACAGCAAGATGATTGGACTAATGTAAGTTTTCTTTTTTTAATTGCCTATAGTGACATTATTTCAGCCGGATAATTTTAATACTGGATTTCTAGCACAACTTATCCGTAGAATGATACATGGTATGAAGATAATTTGTCTGTTTAAACTTTATTTTAGATGATCCAGAGCTGGTTAGAAGTTGCTTGCCGAATAAAGATCGCTTCCGGAAAGAAATCGCCAATCATCTTGTTCTCAGCGACATTACCTACGACTTTCTGAGGACGTTGTTTTCCGAAATTGAAGTCGATATTGATGAGTAATTTTACTATTTTTTGTAAATTTCGATATTATAAAATTTTGTTCATTGAATGTTTTGTTTCTTTTTTTCTTCAATGGACAAGAGTTCGCTCTAATCAGACTGTGCGATCGATTTTTATCCGCTTCCCCGTTTTGTTGTATTCTCTCAGCTGCCCGATTCTCTTCAATTCCTGAATTCAGATGGATCCTCTTCCTTTTGATGTCTTGAAAACTGTTCAGAGTTTCCTTCCGTGGAAGAATCGACTAATTGCTCGTCAGCTTTCTTCGAAATTCATGAGCCCGCCTTATTCGAAGGATGAACTCGAAAGTTTCTTTCTACGGGAAGAAAAGGTAAAAAAGGCAAGCAGACAAGAAAAAAACGGCATTTTCTTTTTAACTCTTCATTGGGACAACGAAGATAGTTTGGAGAACGAAAGGATAATACTAGGTGGCGCCAAAGGTATTAGGAAAACCGGGATAACTCCTTTATTTTCCGTTCTACATGAGCGTGTCCGGGCTCAAAAAATAGCTTGGAATCCGGGGAATAAGCTGGTGTAACTCCCATGTCCCGAAGATGTCGCCAGCGGTTACATGGAGGCGTTGTAGTTTGAGGAAAACGTATTTCGGGCTCTAGCATTTGAGGATCGGAGGATTTTTAGAAACCGCAACCGTAGAAAAAATCTCCGTTCCGAGACGCATATGCTCAGTCAAAAAAATGTCGAAAATCCTGTCAACGCCGGGCGTAGGCCCGGATTGTTAAAAACGTACAAAGTGGCCGAGTGGTGTTCTGAAATTACGGCTAAAACGACCAGGGTTCGATCCCCACAGGTGAGAAAACGATGACAAACCTATTTTTCTTTTTTTTTTGCTTTTGGTCCTGGGTGTCAGGTAAATTACTTCTGGGGGTTTGTTATGCTATCTAGCAAAGATTCTGTTCGAAAATTCCATCATTTCACTGAGTAATCCGCGAAAGTAGTTTTCGCTATGAAGAAATCAGCCAGAAACTAAGGTTAACATCGAGTGTCGACTCGACCCAGGAAATTGGGTGTCGAGTCGAGTCGATCGGTGTCGAGAGAGAAAATTATTTGTATTTGATAAAACTACACTTATTTGTTTTATCTGTCAGGAATATGGATTAAAAATATTAATAAAAGGATTTTTCTTCAGGTTGTGATCAATTTCTGTAAATTTTCAGTATATTATGGGAGACGTCCGCTCATTGGAAAAGACGTTAGCCGGTGTCGACGTCGAGGAGACCGGCTCTCTTTATTTGTTGCCTCCCTCAAGGGGAAGCTATTCCAAAATTCAAATCACAACCGCTATTTCCATAGGGTCGGAAGGCAGTTAGTACCTCAAACTTGGGTAATTAAACCGAAGAGGAATTGTGGCATCCGCTTACAGGTGAAAACAGCTGCAGAGGCCAGAGGACAGCGGAATACTTGCGTCACATGTCTTCGTCTCTGCTTAGACACCGTGTTCATCTGCCTCTCCCGCTCGTCACGTCGAATCCCCTTCATTTTTCTCTCCTTTCTCCATCCATAATTTCACATTTTCTCTTCTTTTTCAATTTCTGCTCGATAATTATTATTTTAGGGCCATAAATGCCTTCAATTTCAAGTTTTTTCAAATGGAAATGAACCTTTATTTGTCCTTCGCGGTAAAGTTTACACTATTGGGACTAAAATAACCTACAATTTTTAGAAATTTCGCTGTTTCCATCCTAAACGGCACCATTCTTCATCTTGCTGGAGATGTCATTGAAGGTAGAGGACCAATTGGAATAGAAGTTGCTGTCGAGGACTTCGTAATTGTTAGCACTACTGAATTTGATGGTCTATTTTAGAACGGGAGAACCTAGCGGACAATGTTGCTGGCCTCTTCGACGCAAAATTCTACAATTTGGATGTCTACACACGAAGCAACTTCAACTTTGGTTCTGAAGAAGAAGAAGATCCGATGGAATTGTTCGAAAGAATGAAGAAAGTGGTAAAAGTGGGCGAAACCAAGATGGTCATAGACGAGGACGGGAATCCGTATCGGACGAATTTGTTCAAATTCCAGTGGAAGTAAGCAATGTTCCAATTGAAGTTAATCAGTATCGCATTTTCAGGAATTTCCGTCTGCTTATGAGGGAGGTTGACAAAATGAAGGCTGCAGAGAAGGAAAAAAGGAGAACTAAGAGGCCAAGAAAGCTGAAGAAACATCCATCCTTTCCCATGGTTCAAACTGGAATATTGAAGAGAACTCCCTCTGTCACAAAAAAGACGACATTTTTGTCAGTCTGTGCCCCCATTGCCATTTGGTTATTTCTAAGTGTTGCTAATATTTTACAACTCTTTTACATTTTCCTCATTAACTCAGCTACCATGCTCTGGCCTATATCTCCTCCAGCGAATAAAGATTTTGACTATTCTTCCGTTCCTGATTACATTGACATGGGCGTCTTCTAATGTCCGCCGTATTCCGATGACCGAGAAGGAGTCATTGATGAATTATCCTCAGAATTACCCAATTTCTTGTCATTTTGTCTTTTCCTGCACCAAAATACAGCAACAAATCAACAAAATATCAGATTAATTTCTTTTCGATCATAAATTTGATAATGGTACAGACGAAGGAACATATCCCCCGCGATGGACACCTGCGTATTAGTGGCCGCCTCGCTTTTTTATCTTCGATTATCTACGTAAAATTCCATTTTAAATCGGGGCGAAGATTTTGAACAGGCCGATATTTTACGTCACAAAAGTGGAGCTTTTTGCAATTATTTTAGTTATTTTTGTGTGATTGGCTACGTAGATGTCGACGTAGATTCTGGGGAGGAGTGGTCGGCGACCGTTCGTCCGTCGTCCCTATCCCCGTCGAGATATGCTCGATATCCGGCGATCTTCTCTCGCTTGTCCAACTTGTGCCGTCTGTGGCACTGCCGGTGCTCGATATCATTATGGAGGACTCGTCTGCAGGTAAAATCCTCTTCTACCGTCCAAAAAATATGGGCCGAGCCGGGGATCGATCCCGGGACCTCTCGCACCCTAAGCGAGAATCATACCACTAGACCACTCGGCCATATTTTGACAATTTGACCGAGAAGAAGCTGGGCTGGAAAGTGTCCAGGGTCATAACCTGTTTCCCCGGATCGTTCAACCCAGGAATAGGATTAATCTCCTTTCCCGACGCAGTCGACCTGCCGCGTTCGTGGTGTAATGGTCAGCATGGATGCCTTCCAAGCATTCGACGGGGGTTCGATTCCCCCCGAACGCAGTTATTTTTTAATTTTTTTCCAGAAGTTGTCGTGTTTTCTTCTTTCGCCACGTCAAAAATAACAAACAACTCGTCTGCAAGGCGGACGGGAAATGTCCCATTGTCCTCGGTGAGTATCCCGGTCTTTTGTTATAAAAAATCTTCAGGAAATTCCCGCCATGCTTGCGCCGCTTGTCGATTTCAAAAATGTTTGGATGCCCAAATGGATTACTCGATCGTCGGTCGAAAGACAAAATCTTGCCCGAGTAATTTTAGCGTCGACTCGCTGGAATCGCAGGTTTCTCCTAAGATCCCTCTAAACTTCAATTTTTTAAAGGAAATTCTCCATCCGGAGCCACTTTACCCCACGTGGCAATTTAAATCGGCGTCGATGGAAATGGAAGACGCGCCAGTTCAATTCTCGACCGCCTCGAGGTAGTCGCTGTAATCTTTCGATGATCTGTCCAATTTAGCCTACCAATATTGTCATCAGCTCTTACCGTACCTTTGGCTTCTTTAATGGATTCTTGGACATCGAGTCTACTGGCTGAATCTTTCTTAAATGGCCTCGACAGCTACACGGAGCTGGCGGCAATGAGCCAGGAGGATAAGGTCAGACATTTTTTTGCACTTTAAAGCCTTTTCTCGACTTTTTTTGGGTATTTCATCCAATTTACCGCCCTCTGCTTATGAGCGAATAACGTAAATTCTTTCAGAAGCTTCTAATCCAGCAAAATTGCCAGCTATTCGGTTATTTCTCCCAGAAATACGCGTCCTGGGAGTTGGAGCGCAGCTGGACGACTCCCTCGACCCAGACGGAAGTCCTCTTCCAGTTGACAAACCTCTCCGACGCCGAATTTGTCATCCTCAAAGTCATTTGCCTCTTGTCTCCAGGTAAAATTCACATTTTCCCAGCTGAAAAAGCAATTAGATTCAGTTTTGTCGCTGTCGTCGACGGGACAATGGCAACTGATGCTGACCAGGACACGCTTCATTCAACTTTTGCTGGAAACGGCGGGGAGGCAGGAGCAAGACTTGAGCCAAGAGGAGAAATGGCTACGAGTCTCGACTTTGCTTGAGATTTTGCCGGCTGTCAAGGTGAGGAGGGGAGATGTCATTGAAGGAGGTCGACGAGAGCTCTCGGATCCTGAAATGATTGAGGAATTTATTGAAAAGTCGAGATTATTTTCAAGAACTCTATTCTGATAAAGAAATTAACAGGAGAAGTACGGCCATTCGACGGAGCCAGGTCGAGTCGAAAGGCGTTCAAACACAGTTTGGTCGACCCTAATTCTGTACAGCTATCGGTCATTCTGGGTCCCATTGACTTAGTTTTGGGAATGTTCGCAAATTTAAAAAATGTGTAAATTTTTAGAAGGAACTCGCTTCAACTGCTGCCATCTCCTCAGAGCCATGAAATCCACGACATTCCCTGGCTGCCTTATTTTCCTGCATATTGTAGGCCTGCAATATTTGTCTGAAATCCATTTATTTGTACAAGTTCTTCATAGTTCAATAAATAAAAGAAAGGGGCGACGCCCTGATTATTAGATTGGTCACTTTTACGTAATAAAATACCCCGTGGGAAAATAAGAAAAATTTAATTATTACGGGGGCGAGTGATCGCCATAATAACCGTGGGAAAAACTGGCCTTCGGCTTTTATAATTTTGGCATTTGACAGACATAATACTGCTGAGTGTAGGGGCAAGGATTGTCATTCCATTCTAACATACTGGCTTGTAGATCGCCATTACCATAATATCGAGATTCTGTAAACATCTAAAAATTTAAACAAATATTAAAAATAGAGGAAAAATTTCTGAAACACAATCTTGGTCACCGCTGGCGTTGTCTGGCTGAATATTCGGCGGATGGACAGCCCAATTACTGTAATCAAACTGAATTGAAAATAGAAAAAAGCGGCCAGACGACTTACTGGAGTGCCATCGTACCAGGCAAAATCTGTAGGGCCTGGTCCAGTTCTATATAAACCGAGGATTATCCTGAAAATGGGAGAGAAATGTGAGGCGGCAACATGGCGTCGACGAGGAGGCATTTCACTCTCCCTCTCGACTCTCCTCGTTTTATTAGACACCGAAAATTAAAAAAAACTTATGGATTGCCATTAGGTGAAAATAAAGCTGAAAATGAACAAAATAATCTTCGTCTGGCTCTTAAAACTCACAAAGTAAGAAGCTATTCACTTGTGCGCTGTGAATCGACGCCAGATGTCCGCCGGTATACGTCTTGCTTTGGAGGTCGGCGTCTGGCTGGGTAATTGTCAGACCGCCAACATCCACAGCCAAATAATAGCTCATTGTCAAAGGGAGATAGCCCATCCAGGAAGGCAAGCAGCTCAAAATAGCTGATTATACGATAAAATGAGATCTGGCCATACGAGTTGTGGTCGTCGTCGTTGGGGAAATACTCGTCGTGGTTTCAGAACTCGTCGTGCTGCCAGTTATAGTATTTCCGCCCGTTATTGTGGTTCCTCCAGTGGTTCCACCGACGGCAGTTGCAGTGAAAAGTCCGGCTTCTTCTGCTGAAAGAGCTGATAGAGCAAAGTTTGTTCAATTACTTACAATTGTAAGTTGGCACACAGCCAAGACAGGAATTAATCATTAAAATCAGATAGAAAGAAAGGGAGGAAATCATTTTGATGATTAGAAATGGAAACCAGCTGGACATCCAAATCACTCCTCGTCAAAATAGCCAGTTTTCGACGAGACTGAGACAATTGCTGCGGGCACAAAATAACACAAAACTTATCTTTCTTACTCTCTGGCAACAAAAATAATAAGCAGTCCGTGAAAAAAGTGAAATGAAGGGAAAGTTTTGACATCAGTCGAGGGAGAGCCCATATGCCTCCTGCTTTTGATTCAAAACACAAAACACAATGATCTTGTCCATTTTCGCCGAGACGGCCAGTTCCCGCCGACCATTTCAGAAATCCTCTCTTTGATTATTACACAACTAGAAATTCCTGCATTATAAAGATTTCATATTTATTCCAATATTAAATCTTTTTCCTGGCTCGTTTCATTTCGCCACTTCTCACGTACTCTCGTCTTGGACATTTACAATAATCCGCGTCTTTTCCTAGTTCTCCAGGGATTCCAGGCTAAATCATTCTATTTTTGTGATCAGGTCAGCTCTTACCTTCCCAGGTGGTCCGTCATTTGCTGTGCGACCAGGATGTCCTGGCGGACCGCGGGGTCCTCTTGACCCGGCCATCCCGGGACGAGCACTGTCTCCAGGAATTCCTGGTTGCCCAGCAGGTCCACATGGTCCTGTATGACCTGGTAAACCTCGAGGGGGTCGACCACGATGTCCATTTGCTCCTGGATGACCGGGGATACCTGGATGGCCATCTTCGCCGGCCGGGCCAGGATCCCCGCCTGGGCCTGGGCGTCCTCTGTCGGCTGGATGTCCAGGAAGGCCTGAAAGATTACTGTTTTTTAAAGGAAGCTGACCAGGAATGATGGATAGTGAACCGGCCACAGTCGTCGGTTATGTTGACAGCCAGGAGATCATCTTTATCAGCTGGAAATAGAGGATCTCTGGGACTTATAAAAGTAGTGGATAAAAGGACAGAGAACTCACGCCAATCGATGTCCTTCAATACGATTTGGGTAGCCACTGGTGGGACGCCTTCTCGACAAAGAATTTGTCCGTCAATCTGAAAGTGGGATGTCCCTTGTTTTTCGGAGAATATTACCCGGATAAATTCAGCGGCCAAAAGCCGACAAGAAGAAGGGAGATGATAGTGTTGATGACTGCCATTTTGAGTGACGATGTCTCGGGAATAAACTGTTTTATAAACGAAAAGTCGAGTCATATTCCGGCGCGGAGAGTACAATCATTATTTTGGTGTCGGAATCACCGACTAATCGACAGCGGCGAAATTTGCTCTAATTCGATTTTTCCTTTGATTTTCTTCCGGTTGGTCTCTGGAGTTGGCTCCGAACCGAACCGAACCGATTGCGAAAGAAACCGAAGCGAACCGGAAACCGATTGAAACCGAAAACCGAAAAGCGGAACCGATTAGAAACCAAAAACCGGAAACCGAAAACCGGCGGTTTCGGTTTTTTTGCAGGTTTCGGTTACCCTGAAACCGTTGGTAGCCCTAGTTGAGAGGAGCCAACTCCAGAGACCAACCATCAGCTAGAGTCCTTTTTTGATTGAATGGCCAGCTACCACCCAAGAAAGGAAAAAGATTTGACTGACCAAAATAATCTTCGCTTTTGTGGACAGGAATCATCGGTCTCCACCAGTCTCGTCATTCAATCATTTGCCCTTCTCGAAGATGGCTGTGGCCGCCAATTCTGATCAAGTAATTTTTACTTTTAATTTATCGAATTTACTTTGTCAGTTGCAGAATGTGCAAACGGCCGACGAGTTTGAGTCGCCCATCCGTCCGCTCGTCGTCATGCTTTCCATTGACGACGTCGCCCTCGCTGGCGAACTCAACCGCGACCAGTGGATCTTCTCCCAGGATAAACTCTGTTTTGTCGTCGATGTTCAAACTATTGTTGTTAGTTGACTCATTACAGCCAAGTGATAAAGTTTAGAAGTTCGAAGAAAAGAAGGAAAGTGCTCGGGGACGGCTGATAATTGACGTCGGAGCAGCGGAGCCAGCTTTTTGGAAACTTCTTTACCAGGCTCGAGTCTACGCCGGCTCGGAAAAGGAGAATCTCGTGTCCGTCGACCAATTCAACGTCGACTTTTTGCCGGGAAGCAAACCTGTTACAGTCGACGTGGCCGACGAGAGTGTCCGTATTGTCCAGCTCCAATTGAGGACGATCAACAAAGTTCGCCTTATTTATAAACTTTCTATAAGAAACTCAGATGTACTGGCCTTTTCCTAGTTTCGACGAAGGCGATGTTTTTCTTCTCTTCAAGGATGAGCCGCCTCTCCGTACGTGGTCTGCCCTTCTCGCCGGTGCATCGCCATACTTGGCCGAGAGACTCGCCTCCATTCCGAACTGCGACGGTCTCGACCTGGGCACTTTTCCTCGTAAGGACGTCGAGCAGATGCTGTACCAGCTGTACCCGACCAATTGGCCTCTCTACCTCAGTTTTGATTCGATTGCCCGTGCTGCTAACGCCTACCGCGTGCCTCTGCTCCTCTACCGTCTCAGCAAACATCTTATCAACTTTCCAATCGTATGGATCTTCTTCTTTCTTTTCCAATTTTTTTGTTTAGAAGTGTCCGGTGGAGAACTGGAAGTACGCAATGGATAAGAATTTGTACATGACCGTGCAAGTGATGGTGTACGAGGATGTCAAGAGCGGTGTCTGGGATAAACAAATTGCCAACGGATTCCAGCCAGAGGCTTTCTTCTCTCCGTCCTTCTACCGCAACGCCATCTGTCCGGTAATCTTGGCTGCTCGTGGAATTACCCATGCGACGGTCCGCCAGGATGACCCGTGGAGACAGCCCGATTACTTCTCTCCTGGCCCGAATAAAGTTGCCCTGGTCTTTCTCAAGACGAAGTTCTACGTGAATCAGGGCGTTCTGGCTGTCCATGGCACTGTTCTGAAGGAAGGCGAGGAGCTGTCGATGACCTTCAGTTCGGAGATGCAATTCTACTGTGGACGGGAGGAGCTGCTTCCTGGCAAGGTGCTCATGGCCGTATTGGATTCTCTTCACCCGGGTGGTCCCGCTGTCAAGGACAGCTACCTCAAGCCGGCTCTGATTCTCTGCCATGATCAAGGCTGGACGAGGGCCAAAGAGAACTTGGAACAGCGTCTGTTGACTGAGACGAGCGAAACCAGCCAGCAGCTTTACGAACAGATCCGCTTCGCCGAGACATTTGGACTGGAGAACTCGTTGCGTGCACTGATCCTGCGTGTCGAGACGGACGACGGAGCCAAGCTGTGTAAGCCCATTTTGGAGAAGAAGTCGGGCATCGCCGAGAAGACCCGCCAGCTGCTGAGCCAGAGAATGAAGGACGGATGGGGCAAGCAGTCGACCGTCGACGAGATGAAGCCGACCGGTCACCGTGATCGCGTCATTGGCAACAAGAAACTGGACCACCGAAACAGGAAGAAAAGTGGGGTTGATCCTCGTCCTCGCCCTCACGTTAGTATTTATTTAATTTTCAATCCCTGGAGACCCCAAACAAAAGACTGCTGCTACTATAAAAAAGACCAAAATATTTTATTTACGACCAAACTTTTATTTTATTTCGTTCAGCGTCGTTCAACCCAATTGTTTTTTTTTTTGCAATAATTTATCAAAAATTAAATGAACTTCTGGAATGGCGATTATCTTGTTATTTTCAGGATATCCGTCGCTTTGATATTCTTAACTGTCCCGCAGACCGGGTAGCCGCGAGAAATGGCATCGCCCTGGCGCCTATCATCAATGTCAACCATGACAGAAGGATGTTCCTGGATGTCCTGGCGCTGGTGATGATGGGCGAAAATGCGAGGAATGTCATTTTTGAAAATTGGATATACAGAGGTGGCATCATTGCGGGAAGACCAAGAAAATCAGTGTATAATACACTGCATCGCAACATTCACGTAAGTTTATCCTTTTATTTATTTAAAAATAAGCATGGAAAATTATTTTAAAAAGATGAACAAACAAGGCCGACTGGATTTCTATGAGATTTTGGAAAACCAAAAAATAACTGCACAAAATGCGAGTTGAATTCATTCTGAGCTTGGTATTGGCTCTGTTTGTAGCCGATCCATCCGCTGGTCATTCAAAAAGCCACGCTGGAACCCGTTAGATCCAACATTTTCTGATAATTTCCAAAGAATCCAAAAAAAATTTAATATTTTTTATAAACTATCTTTAAACTTTTTGTTTTTAGCACCTTGACAACGGATGGAAAATTGATCTGGTCGTTGGCTATGTGGAGATATTATTCGACCGGGACTTTCTCCCCCATCCCGAACACATTCCTTCGATGCAAGACTCCCCCGCCGCATTTGTTCTCAAATGCTTGACTTCATGTTTCTGCAGGGAGTGCGTTGCTTCGCCATATTTCCACGCGGCCATGAATGAGATGTGGCCTCTCTTTGGGGCTCTGAGCCCAAGATGCCTGACGATCCAGTTGACTTGAAGCGACTCCAAGAAAAAAAATTTTCCATGTCATGTAACCTTGTAATTGGAATAAATTCTGCTATAAATTCTGTTCTGCTGTTTTTTTTTCTCTTTCGTTTCCTACGATTTAGTTGTCTCCTGATCTTTGTAGTCTTGTCTTTCTCTCAACCGATATTTTCACTCCTCTGGGGAAAATTACTCCCAAGTCTCCAAAATAATTGAAGGAATCTTCTTGGTCACAGAGAAAGAAGCCAGAACTTGGTTATTCCACGGAGCTGAAGGCTACCGCGTTCACATGAGAAGACAGACAACAGGCGGTGGAAAAACGAAGGCCACTTTACAATTTGTAATTCCTCAAGACATTACGGGGCTGTGCAACCAAATAAAATTTTCTTAGACCAACGACGAGGCTAAAAAGTCGGCCATTTCCAGCTCGACCGTATGCCGCCGCCCCTTATTTTCCTCCCTCTTTTGAACCCGCGTCTCGTCCTTTTTATTCGGGACGATTCAGATCTTCATAAATTTCTATAAAAAGAAATGTGAGGTAATGTTTTGGTTATACGAAGCTCTCGACACTGACGATTGCAAGACTAGTGGACGGAAAAAAAGTGAAAAAAAAAAGAGTCGACTCGTGACCGGCGTCGACCGAAGTTTGTCGATGACCTCGAAATCTCTTCATCTTCAGACAACTTCAAAAACAAGGGAAAACCCCAACAAAATAAATAACAAAAAAACTGCCGGAGACTCATTTATTTCTTTATTTTATTTCATGAAGACGCCATCGTCTGCTGCTGCTACCATAAAAAAGACCAAAATATTTTATTTACGGCCAAACTAAAGCTGATATTTGAGAATGCTTCGCCCCATGAAATTGCCTTTCTTCTGTAAAACAGCCTGCAGTTATTTACTGGAGTTCACTGATTGGCCTAAAAAATTGATACGCATTTTTTGTCGCATTCCGTCTTTCCAAATACACCGTTTCCACTTCCCAATAGGTCGCTGGAGTGCTGGTTTGTTGTTCCGCCTAAGACGAAAAGGCGAAAGAAAATAGAAAAAGAAAAAGTAAATAAGACACCAATTTCAATAAACATCTTCTTTTTTTTGTTTGACCAATTTATTTCCAATTTATTTGTTCTCGTTTGATTTGTCAGCCTTGATCATTTTAATTTGCTTTCTATATTTTTCCTGCAATTATTGACAATCTTGACAAAATAATGAGATTTCGTTCGACGACTAGAGTCCTGCCTGATCGTTTTCATTCCAAATTGTCAAATTTCCATGAATTAACGAATTTTTGAGCCTGCAAAGAAAGAGAGCAGACTATTTCTAACAGAATAAAGTAAAACAAATGAGAGAAGACAATCTGGAGATCGTTAACAGCGCCATTATTCTCCTTTGTCACCAGTTTGTCTCTGACTAGAATATCCCGAGATCTCTCTCTCTTTTCCCGGAACACCGTTTATTCCTCTCAAATGTTTGCGCTGTTAAAATATTTCTTATCCGTCGATGTGTGGATCATTCTTGCATCGTCAGTGGTTGCACACGGCCGCCAGTCCTCCGTCGACGTTTTCGCTTGTCGACGGTCGATCGCCTTCCATCTCCATTATCCTTTAATTCCAATAAAAAAGACGAACTATTTTTCAGAAAACTTGTTAGTTTTCTTCTTGGATCCGTGGTGAAAGTCATCTCCTTCTGGATTGATTTGAGATTTTCACTTGGTCGATGTCATCCACGAGAAAAGATCGAAAAGCTTAGCACGGGCGTCATCCTGCGTTTGTCTGTATGACGATCATCGACCTCCAGGCCTGCGTAATGGCGTGTTTCAATCGGACTACATTACACCCCGCATCTTTCACCAATTACCAATAATCAGCGATTTATTACTCACCGTTTTGTTGTCGTTTATTGTTAAAAGATTTCCTGCAAAAAGTCATAATTGCGCTGATAAATGAGTTTAAATTTGGCCGTCAGCAGGTATTTCTGTCGAAGCTCAGTCGTCGTTTCATTTGTTTCAATTGGTGGACAACTGGATGGGATTCTTGGGTCTTCGAATCAAATTGTAAGTTACAGTATTCCTTCTCCCTTAAATTCTTCTAGATTCGAAGTAGATGAGTCGAATCCCTGGCCGCATCCGACTGAATTTATCATTTTCTTGCATTATACTTCAATAGTTTCCGTCTCCATCACCCTCTTCGCCGCCTATTGTATCATTTATAAAAGTGGCCAGATGGCTAAAACTTATAAACACCTTCTTCTTATTCATTTAACGTGGTAAGTGCTAGATAATTTTGGGCTAATGACTGAAATTTAAAGGACTTTTACCCATGAGCTCAATTGCAACACATTTACCAATCCCGTGATATTTACCCCATTCAAGGCGGGCTATTATAATGGCTTGTTTGAATGGATGGGTGTCCCGCCACGATATACCATCACCTTCAGTTTTGCGCTTGTTGGAGGTAAGTCCTTATTACGGTTTCTATTTAAGCTGTCGGTGTCAACATCTCTCACCGCAGTTCTGTTTCTGTTGATTTCCGGGCGTGATCCAATAATCGCAATTAGTTGCGTGATTACAAAAGCACAAATTGCTGGGAAATCAAAGCACAACACAATTTGCATGGGAGTTTTAAAGCTTCGAAGAAACTCAGTTGAAGGGAGGTCGACAGTCGAGGAGACGGATGATTTTGCCGTCGACGAGGTGACCATGCTGAGATTCTTGGAATAACAAAAAAATCGCTTGACACGAAACGGGGAAAGTCGAGAAAAAAAATGTCGACTAATTTCAGCTAACCTGCTCTCCTTCACCCAACTGTTCGCTTTCCGTTTGTACTCCGTCCTCCCCCCTTCAAGCATATTTCACAAACGTTTTCTGGCCACCTACCTGTTCATCATCCTGTACATCCTCTTAATTATGTTAGTCGCAGCCCCAACTTATATCCTGTACGACGCTGATGCCGATCGACTTGCCGTTGCTACAGAGGTATCATCTTTGAAGAATCAAAAAAAAATAGATCAAATCCAGCAATGGGGTCACATTCCCCAGCAGCTCTACCAATGGAATGTGTTATTTTTTGCTCGAAGTTTCCGGAACAATATGATAGCCGTGGCATTTATTATAATGATCAGTGCTGTCTCCCTCTGCTCTTGTGTTCTCGCCATCTCGACAGGAGTTGTTATTTGGTATAAATTATAGAATTTCTCTGATAGTTCCAGGAAACACAAGGCCATGTCTGCACAAACAAAGCGAATGCAGTGGATGTTATTTTGGGCTCTTCTTACCCAGGTCTTTCCTGTCATTTTCATTCTCAACTCCGATTTTCAGGTAGTTGCCTACGGTGGTCTCATATTTATTCCGTGTTTCATTGTGCTTGCCGGGGCTATGCTCTTCGAATTTTTGCCGATTGTCTTTTCCAATGGCGTTGTCTTTCTGATGTCCGTCTCCGGTACATTTGACACCTTGGCCATGTTGGGATTGACCAAAAATTATCGAATATTTATGGCGCATAATATCAACCGCGTATTGGTATCTCTGGGATTGAGCAAGGGGCTCAACTCGACAGATGGGACGCCAGTGGCATCGACTTCTGGTAGCAATCCAAATCGGAACAACAATCCAGCACCACCCCAACCATAACCTTTAATTAAATTAAATTTTGATTTATATTCTCAGTAAATCCGCTATTTTACCATTTTATATCCGTGCATACTTTCTGTCAAATCAATGAAATCCAGCCATCTGCATAAATTTTGCGTCAACGCTGACATCCTTGCCTCGTATCGCGTTGATTTTTCCCATGTAAAGGAAAAATTCTTCGCTTCTCGATTTCATTCGTCACTTTACTCTCAAAATGTCTACCGAATCTACTGCTCTCCCCAAGAAAAAAGTGGAATTCAACTTGGCCGCCAATGAAGAGAAGACCGTGGATCCTCAAGGCTGGGCGAACATTTCTGTTCTTGGAATGGCTGATGACACATCCGATTTTCATCCAGCACCAAGTTTCAATGATTTTCTGGAGGTGACGGTTATGGAAAAAGCTTGGGAATGGTTCGAACTGGCCAAAGAGAAGATCACAAAGCTGAAGAAGAACTTCGACGAGAAGAAGAGCAGCCCCCGGAAAGGAAAGAGGACCGACAGCCAGCAATCTATGAATTTCCTCCTGTTCAGTCTTTTTGGCTTCATCTCCACTCTTTGTATTCTTTCTGTACTAGCTGCAATTACTCTATAAATCAATAAATATCTCTTTATTGATTATTTTCTTTATGTGTCGCTATTGTCATCGGGTGCTGGCAGATGCAGCGACGATGGCGATAGTCCCTCGACTATCATGTGACTCCTAGTCGGTTGCCGATAATTTCCAATTGGGAAAGGGAAATATTTGTTTCTTATATGTGTATTTCGTGAAATCAAGAGGTTAAAAGATGCTCATGAGTTGATTTTTCAAAATAAACAACAGTTGCTCGACGTCTGCCGCCATGTCAACTAGATCATTTCTACTCCTTCTACTTTCGATCCTCGACAATTTCGTCTAATATTTTTCAACTCAAAATGATTTTGTGCCTATTTCCTGCGTTATTTTTATCTCTAGCATCTTCTCCACTGGTTTATAATCGTAAAATTGAGGTAAGAGATCGAAACCAATTCATTTCCCCCGATTTCAGCTTCCAGACTGCGATAATTTCACCGATGTTGTGATAATTGACCTAATCTTTGCTAATAAAGACCATAATTTGTTTGTAAAAACATTAGAGCGAGACGTAATAGATGATTTTAACCAGGCGGCGGAACTGGTATCCAATTCAGAGAAGTCCCTAGAAAAGAAAACAGCTCAGCTGATGGGAAATGTCACTGAAGTTTGTTTCTCTCCAATCTTTCGAAAAAACTCCTTTAGGAAGAGAAAGAGCAACGTCGAAAAGATGCTGAATCAGTGTTGAATATGACGGCGGAGGCTGCCGCCTATGCTGGTTGTCATAATTTGGACGAGCGACAATTTCCTGGAAAGATGTACTCATTGCTGTTTGAAGAAGAATTCCAAATTGTTAATGATGCTTCCAAAAAAGAAATGATAGCCGAGGCTTTGAATAAAGCCAAGGAGGAACTGAAAATAGAAATATTGGACAGAGAATAAAGTATTGTCTTTTGGTTTTCTGTACAAAAAGTTTCGTCCGATTAGTCGAATAGTCATCGCCATCTGGAGACCAGAAAGCTTGGGCATTTTCTAAAGGAATTGTAAAATAGTAGAAGTTTTGTTCACCAGCAATTTTATTCAAATTTTTCTTCTTTTTCCGGTAGAAATGATTAAAAATTGGAGTTAATTACGGCGTCGACAGTCGACAATCATCACGATGGAAGATGAAGAAGACATGTCGCTCTCTCTGTATTTTCGCCATTTTATTTTCAAGCAGAATATCTCCGTCACCCTCTCCTTTAGGCTTCCTAGTCTATCCGGGTTCATCTGTCCGGAATTCTTTTCCTGTCGTCATTATTTCTTCCCTTTTGCCTTTTACCAAAATAATGATATCATTCCATGCCAGCTCACTGCATTTCAACGGAAAATGACTCCACTAGTTGACTATAAAATAGACGGCCAGTTGCCAATTTTCATTTTCAAGATGGCTCTTACCAAGACCTTTTTCAGTTTCCTTCTCGTCGCCGGTGTCTCCGCTGGGAAGCAGTACACCAGGGTACAGTTTTTCCTAGTTGATGAGACTTTTCCTGTTCAGGTTCAAGGTCAAATTTTCTGTGAAGAAGAACTCCCAGCAATTTCGGCTCAAATCCATCTGATGGAGAGGGATTGGCGTATGTTTTTTTTTCTCTCTTTCTTTCTAATTATTCTATTTTCAGCCGATAAAGATGATGTGATGGCCGTCACTCTGGCCGACAATTGTGGTCGATTCAATATTTCTGGCTCTGAAAGTGAATTCACGAAGATTGAAGCATATGTTCGATTCTCGGCATATTGTCCATCGTCATCTCGAACAAAATCCGTAAGTTTTCTGAAATTACATCAAAATTCTCTCATTTTCAGTGTCTTACGAGGGTACAGCTCAAGGTTCCCGGCGAGTACGTAGTTAAAAGGGAGAGCCAGATGATATCATTCGAAGCTGGCAAACTGATGATCTCCGAGATGCCCGCCGAGAAGAGTCATTGCACTGATGGCGACAAGACCAAGACTGAGCAGACCATCGAAGCGGCGAAAGCAGCCTACAGGTCGCAATGCGTGGTTACACCTGCTCCTGAGACGACCACCACTGAGGAGACTACACCACAAACTGAATCAACTCCAGTGGAAAAGGAATCTGCTACCAAAAAAACTGCTCCTACTACAAGTGAGACGCCTGCTCCTGGAACTGAGCCCACAACAATGGAAACGACACCTGAAAAAGCTGCTCCTACCACAACTGAAGCTCCAGAAACTGAATCAACTACAATGGAAAAGACACGTGGTACCAAGAAAACGGCTCTCACTACCAGCGAAGCACCTGCTCCTGGAACTGAGTCCACTACAATGGAAACGGCATCTGGAAAAGCTGCTCCTACTGAATCTAAAGAATCCACGACAATGAAGGCTACCACTGAAGGGAAAACAACTTTGATTGCAAGGTCTAGCCGTTACCAGCCTGCATCTACTACCGCAACACCAACTGAAGCGACTTCTGCTACCACACAAAAGAAAATGGAGCCAACGAGACCTGTCACTCCAACGCCAGCGACTCCAGCGGAAACGAGATCAACTGCTTCTTCAGTGGAAGAGAAACCTGCATCCAATCCATCGGAGACGAAGCCAGCTCCTCCTGTAGCAAAAACGCCGACTATCTCAACCACAGCTGCCCCTGCTGAAACGGAATCAACTCCTGGTCCACAAGATGAAGAAGATTCTGCCGGAAATGCTAAAATCCCTACTGATGCTGAAAAAGAACCAGAAGAAGAAGACCCAACCAAGAATGAAGAAGGCCAGGCTCTTCCGGCAGCAAAAACTACTCCCTCTTCAACTACACCTGCCACTACTGAATCGGAGCCTAATCCTGATCCATCAGAGGAAGAAGGGAACGGCGCTGGTGATGGTTCTATCTCGAAGAAGTCAACTTCTACAAAAGAATATGGACCTCCATCACCTACCCCGAAAATAACATCGACTACCCAAGATCCCACTGAGATGGAAGATGAAACACTTAGGAAAATCTATGGAGTCTCATAATAAATTGTTAGTCTTTTTGTCTCATGTTTAATATAAATAGGAGACAGTTACAGGGGTTGGAGACAGAATTCTTAAATGTTGAAAAAGCAGTTAAATTAGGAATTTTGCGGCTGCCTGATGACTGTCATTGATTTGATCTGTGAAAATCTTCGACCACAGTTTTTCTATGTCAGAAATTAAATGATTGCCCGCATATTGAAAAACTACAAAGTTTACGAAAGCAGGAAATTCAACGGCTACACGAATTCTGTAGCTTATCGCGGCTTCAAAACGATTGACAATAGGTTTCTCCGTGAAAACACAGAACTTGAGGTCGATGGCTTTTTTAAGGACAAAAGTGCATGGCTTCATTTTGTTTTATGGTTTTTCTCATCAAAATAGCTAATATATAATTGGGAAAAAAAGAAAGAGAAAAGGGGAAAAGATGATAGCCTGACAATGTGTCGAAGGCTATCCTCTGACGATGTGTCGAAAAACACTGATATAGCTGCCTCTAACTTCTTCTCTTCCCAATAATGACTGGATTCATTGCCGACCTTTGTTCTTACTGCCACCGGTAGAAAGTCAAAGGAAAAATCGAATTAGAGCAAATTTCGCCGCTGTCGATTAGTCGGTGATTCCGACACCAAAATAATGATTGTACTCTCCGCGCCGGAATATGACTCGACTTTTCGTTTATAAAATAGTTTACCGTAAAAACTGAATCCGAACCCCCCCCTGTAATAAGACCCCTCCCCTAGTATAACCCCAGGGAAAAGGGGTATATTGAAACTTAAGGCCCCCCCCCTGAGATATAACCCCTCCCCCAAAAATGCCCCCTCCCTGTGCTATAGCCCCCCGATTTTTCGCCAAACTTCATTTCATACCGAATTTGGCTACATTACCTGGGTATTTTTAGACGTAGAATCCGATTTTTCATAATGTAAGAGCTCTAAATTGTCTTTATAGCCTAGCAAAACTGCTTATTCCCACGAATATTAGACGAAACAAATTACACTGCTCATCATTCTATGTTCTGTATGAAGGAAAACAGAGAAGTTCAGCATAAAAAAATACATTTCTCTTGTACTCATCGGTAGGGATGCGCGCGGGCCGGGCCGGGCCCGGGCCGAGATTTCAGGGCCCGGCCCGGCCCGGCCCGCGCACATCCCTACTCATCGGTACTCATTCAACCATTACAATGCAAAATTTACAGCCGGCTTAGATCGAACGTATCCATCATCTGCCCATATCCGGACCGAATCCGGCCATTTTTGGACGGATCCAGGGCAAAGATACCGAATCGAACAAAATTTCGACGATATCTCGATTCGATATGATGGCACGCCTTGGTCTACACGGTTCAAACAGCTCAACCTGGGATTAGGGTTGCCTGCGGGACGGGACGGGACGTAGAGAGCAGGTCCCGGTCCCGTATTGTCCCGTCCCGGAGGGTCCCCGGGACGGGACGAAAACGGGATGCAGATCGGCGAATGATTTCGAGTAATCGTCGGCCTGGGCAGGCTCGGCCCGCTCCTACGAGGCTCGATTGCTCATCACAGGCTCAACGAATAGGAATTATGTTCGCAACAGTGAAGTACTGCGTGAATATCTGTGGTGAAAAGCCTAAAGCTGGTCAGGAATTGATAATGATTGTCTATTTCCACCGTCCAACAGCCGTTTGTCTGTAGGAATAGTTAAACCGAATGATAGAACCATGTTAGTCATGGTTGGACAGGCATTCTGCAAAGATTCTAGCTGAAAACCTTATGAAAACTAAGATTTTCAAAGATCCCGAGCTACAAAATTAGATAAAAATTGGTCAAAAATGAGAAAAAAATTGAGAAAATTTTGAAAAATTTCGCTAAAATTTCTCAAAAAAGTTGCATTTTCTTGATAGCTGAGGCCTGAAAAGCACGTTGAAACTTAGCGCCCCCCCCTATAATAAAACCCCTCCTGTTTTATTGCCCCAGGGGAAAGGGGGGTATTGAAACTTAGCGCCCCATGGGGTTCGAATTCAGTTTTTACGGTATTCCCGACTTTCGCTATTTCTCAAAGATAAGAGATCAACCGGATGTAAAAGAATTTGATGACTTCCCTATTGCTGTGATTGTGTGTCTGTCGAAATGGCGGAGGCGAGCTCCTCGACATCATGGAATTTCTCTGGGTCAGGCGACTAACAGACAGGGAAAAAAACAAAAGCGAGATTAGTGCAGGGAGTATTGGGCAAGGAGAGAAGCAAAGTCAGACAGTATAGGACAAGTCGTTGAAGAAAAGCGGAGAGGTAGACAGGCGGAATGGTATCAGCGAGAGAAACAAGGGCGGAAATTGTCGATAAAAGCGAAAAATTGGTTGAAATTTGTGACAAAAGCCAAAAATTTTGGTCTAATCCTTTAGAAATTGACGTGTAGCCGAAGAAGCCAACAGCTGGTCATTGTCGTCTTCTTCTTTCTCCCAGCTGGTCGCCATGGCAAAGAGCAAGAAATCGCAGAAGTCGCAGAAGTCCAAGAAGTCGAAGAAGTCGCAGAAGTCGAAGAAGGGAGCCAAGAAGCCGACGATGTCCGCCGAGAAGCCCGTGGCTCCAAGAAATGCCGCGCTGATGAAACCGACGACTCCCGAGAAGCAGGCTCCTCCCCAGTCGCTGGCAACTCCACCAGCAGTTGTTGGATCGGCCACCAACGTCAAGGCAAAGCCGTCGACTGAGAAAATGGATCCCGGAAAGAAGCCATCCGCCGAGAAGATTGAGCCGCCCAAGAAGCCTGCTGTCTCCGCCGAGAAAGTCGAACCACCGAAGAAAGCGGCGCCATCGGCCGAAAAGACGACTGCCGGTGGCACGGCTACTCCATCCGCCACCTCGATCTACAATATCGAGAACAACGGACCGGGACAGGCACTGACGGCGGAGGAACTGAGAAAAATGAAGGAAGAAGGAAAGCTGGGAATCGACGTCGACATCAGCATGAATCCAGCCATGTACAAAGTCAAAGACGACCAGGGACGCGAACAAACGGTGGTACGTCGACATTTCTTATTCTCAAAAATTCGACCGCATCGACTCGAAATTAGTCACTGGAAATGGTGACATGTCTTTTTCGCTTTCTGACGCATTTCTACCAAAAGACTCGACAGCAACCGGCCTGATCCAATTGATTTGAATATTTTCAGATTGTGGTCGATGCTCCTCCCTGTGGCTGCCGTAAAGTGATGGGAAAGAAGGAGCGCTGTCGAAAGCATCGTGCCCTCAAGCGTGAGAAGAAGAGATCGAAGCCGAAGAAGGAGAAAAAGGAACCCGAGGTCAAGAAGGAACCGGAAGGCAAGAAAGAAGCCGACGCCAAAAAAGATGGCCCTGAACTAGTAAGGGACGACGACAGCGATAGGAAGAAGGTGGCCCCTCTGAGACACGCCGAAGACTCCGAGGATGAGAATGACCAGTCGATCGACGGCGCCATCACTCCGGACAAGATTTGCATCGTGGGACCAGCTGGTGTCGCAATTCTCATTCCCATCGACACCTTGGATAATCCCAATGCTGGGCCGCGTGCTCCCGCTGATGCTGCCAATGTGACCGGAATTCTCATCAAAGGACCTCAAGGTGACTGTTTTTTTCTTATTAAATCAATTCATTTTGAATTTAGACTGTCCCCAGTTTATTCCCGACAACAAAATTCCCAAGGATCCCCGCGGTGTCCCCAAGTACACGAAGTTTACCGTCGGCAACCTGGTTCGAAATGAGCGAGGCGAGCACGTCTTCTTCCCCGAGGGCGGCTGCAAATTCACCGAGACGGGCAAGCCAATCAACATGAACATGGAAGGAGTCGACCAGAAAGTGGCCGCTGACGTCGCCCAGAAACTTCATTTGGCCGGAGTCGTCGATGTCAATGAGAATGGAATGCCCATCTTCCGTCAAGTGGATCAAGAAAATCCAGCCCCACAGGACAAGCTGGCCACCGTCGGAGTTGTGGCGGAGATCAACGGCGATCAAGTCTTTATCCAGACGAAGGGACAGACTGTCGGCTCTGGTGACAAGGCGGCCGTCATCCCCGTGACCAGGGAAGGACCCCAGCCAATGGGCGCCAGACTCGCCGAGGCAATTGTCAAGGATGGAAAGGTGGAAGTCGTCGCGAGTGGGCAGGCCAAGGAGGCCGATGTCGTCGGCATCGTGGTCCAGGGCAGCTACAATCAGCCCGTCTTGATTGCCAAGAAAGGCGGCGCTTTGGACAAGGACGGCGCTGTGACCTACGACCCGGCCAAGCTGGCTGAAATGACGGATGAGGACTGGAAAAAGCTGGCCGCTGCTCAACAAGAACTGCAGAAGGCAGCTGCTCTGGAAATTGAGAAAAACAACGTGAACATTGCTGCCGCCGTGACCGGAAAGACGCCCGACCAGATCAAAAAGGAAATGGCCGAAGCCAAAGCCAACACCGAAGGGCCGAATGAAGTCATCTCGCAGTCGATTGCTCAAGGATGCTACAATCCGAATCGCAGTGTCTTTGTCTACCGGAAGAATACTGGAGCTGCTGGTCCTGCTGGTGGAGGAGGAGGAAACACCGGAATTCAATACGCCGGAGGAGAAGTCAAGTCGACGTTTGCTGGCCAAGACGATGGCGCCGCCAGGAGCGTCTTCATGAAATAAAATAAAGAAATAAATGAGTCTCCGGCAGTTTTTTTGTTGTTTATTTTGTTGGGATTTTTCTTATTTTTGAGGTGTTCTGAAGATGAAGAGATTTCGAGGTCATCGACAAACTTCGGTCGACGCAGTCACGAGTCGACTCTATTTTTTTTCACTTTTCTTCCGTCCCCTCGTCTTGCAATCGTCAGTGTCGAGAGCTTCGTATAACCAAAACATTACCTCACATTTCTTTTTATAGAAATTTATGAAGATCTGAATCGTCCCGAATAAAAAGGACGAGACGCGGGTTCAAAAGAGGGAGGAAAATAAGGGGCGGCGGCATACGGTCGAGCTGGAAATGGCCGACTTTTTAGCCTCGTCGTTGATCTAAGAAAATTTTATTTAGTTGCACAGCCCCGTAATGTCTTGAGGAATTACAAATTGTAAAGTGGCCTTCGTTTTTCCACCGCCTGTTGTCTGTCTTCTCATGTGAACGCGGTAGCCTTCAGCTCCGTGGAATAACCAAGTTCTGGCTTCTTTCTCTGTGACCAAGAAGATTCCTTCAATTATCTTGGAGACTTGGGAGTAATTTTCCCCAGAGGAGTGAAAATATCGGTTGAGAGAAAGACAAGACGACAAAGATCAGGAGACAACTAAATCGTAGGAAACGAAAGAGAAAAAAAAAACAGCAGAACAGAATTGTTGGCTACGCCAATATCTTTCATATTTTATTATTTTCCCGCCTATTTTGGTTTGGACGCGCGTGCGCGTCCAACGCCAGTCTTCGTGTTGACACCGTCTCGTGCGGTTGTTTTTATTTTCTTGTCTCTGTGATTATTTTGTGTAATAAATTATAGTTATTACAAAGAGACTATTTTACTTTATTTTTTGTTGTGCACCTGGATCAGGAGGACATAACAAATTGGCGACCACGGCAGGACTTTTCTCTCCAAACGAATCTACAGCGATTACCACGTCGCGTTTCGTTCGTCTCTCGCATTATCAGACTTGGAGGATTGTCTGAGAATAGTAGAAGTTTCGGAAACTTCTGGAATAGACACTCAATAAAGCGAATCACCGCCGTGTGTTGAAGGATCACCGTGTCCGTTCGCTAGTTTGTTTAGTAAGTAGTCACCGTACTTTAAGAGATTGCCATATCCGCTTACTATCAAACTTATCATCTACTACCAAACCAATTGTTGATCTCTAATTTTTCAACGGAATAAAAGTGTCATGGCTGGAAAGGAACCCGAAGAAAAACGCTCGGACTCTACTTTATTGAAAATCTTAGAAGCGATGCAGAATACTCAGAATGATTTGAAGGAAATGATAAAGTCTCAGAATGAGCGAATACAAAACATCGAAAATGGAACTGCAAACGGAACAGGAAATACAGCCAATACGAGCATGACTCGTCTAATAGGAGATCTGGACAAAAGAATACCGAAGTTCACACTGGGCTCGGATTCTGAAACATCTTTCGCTGAATGGTATGACCGATATGAATACATATTCATTATCGAGGGAAAAGCCCTGGATGACCAGTCACGACTGCGATTATTGACTGAGAAATTGGAGCAGGAACCATACAAGCGATTCGAATCCCACATTTTACCCAAACAGATCAAAGATCTAAAGTTTGAGGAGGCTGTAAAGATTTTAAAGGATATGTTTGACGATACTGTTTCCATTTTTAGTAAACAATACTCTTCCTGGACATCGGATTTCGATAAGAACCCGCTTGAGACTGACCAAGCTTATGGAGATCGAATCAACGAGCAATTCCACAAGTATATGGGCGATTTGGATGTAGAAGGATATAAAATTCTCCGTTTCCTTGTTGGTTTGAAATGTCATGAAGACCAGGAACACTTACCATTCCTCTTATCGTACGCGAATAAAGCGAAAAAGGAAAACGCTACTTTGAAACTACAGGATATCATTTCTGAACTGAAAAATTTACGAACTTATAAAAAGGAGAGTCAAATGATTTCGAAGACAAATAATAACTCTATAAATCAGGTTACCAAACCTGCTTCCCATCATTATAAAAGGAATTCGAATGGGAAATATGACAGTAATCATGGACAGGATGATTACCAAAGGAGTAAGTCGCAGGGCAATAGATCTAAAACCAGCCGCTGTGCATTCTGTAAGAAAATAGGCCACAATATGGACCAGTGCTACAAGAAGCATCCCAACCTTGCTCGTTATGGTAGAGCTTCCCCCAACTCAAATAAAAAGGATTCTCGCATCAAATTGGTCACCCAAAAGGATAGTGAGGAGTCTTTGTCTGTTGCAGTAAATGCAGTCAGACGTTATACGGATGTCATCGTAAATGGAACACCGTTAATTTTACAATCCGATACTGGAGCGGATGTAACAATTCTGGATAGAAATAGTTGGATCAAAATGGGACAGCCCGAGCTACAGCCAATTTCGAAGCAATTTTTCATGGCTGACAAATCTGAATTGCCTTGTCTTGGCAAATTATCGTGTAATTTTGTTCTAAAAGATAAAGAATTCGAAGGAGATGCATATATTATCGAAGATGGTTCAAATTTACTTGGATTGGAGTGGATGACCAAGTCCAAAGACCACCAGAGAGCACTAAATTTACTTGGCTACGCTGTCGACGTCAAAGCCATTGCAAACCAGGATTCAATAGATTCAATATTGACGAAGAAATATCCTGAAGTATTCACAAAAGGCCTAGGAACATGCACGAAGGAGAAAGCATGTCTAATTTTGAAAAAGGAGGCGATTCCAAAGTTCTGCCCACCTCGCCCCGTGCCCTACGCATCGAGAAATGCGGTTGAAAAGGAGATTGATCGACTTCTGAACATGGGCGTTATTGAACCGATAAATTATAGCAAATGGGCCGCACCTATTGTGTGCGTGAAGAAGCATAGTGGAGAAATGAGAGTGTGTCTAGATTTTTCTACTGGATTGAACCAAGCCTTGGAAGATAATTCTTTTCCGTTACCTCTCCCAGACGATATTTTTGCCCGATTAAACGGAGGTGCATTTTTCTCTCAAATTGATCTATCGGATGCCTACCTGCAAGTCGAACTGTCAGAAGCATCCAAGGACCTTGTCGTTGTTCATACCCACAAGGGACTCTATCGTTATAACAGGCTACCTTTTGGAATTAAAACAGCACCTGCAATTTTCCAGAATATCATGAACAAGATGTGCTGTGGATTGGAAGGCGTTGCCTCGTATTTGGACGACATTCTAATATCGGGGAGAACCCGGCAAGAGCACGACAAAAACCTTTTGGCACTATTTGAAAGAATAGCTGCTTATGGATTCCGTCTAAAATTGGAAAAATGCTCATTTCACAAAGAAGAAATTCGATTTTTGGGATACATTGTCAGCAAGGAAGGTAGACGGCCTGATCCAGAAAAGATCTCGGCATTAGTGAATATGAAAAAGCCAGAAAATCTTCCCCAACTCAAATCTTTTCTTGGAATGATCTCATACTATGGAATTTTCCTAGCCGGAGTAAAACGACTTCGAGGACCACTCGACCAGTTGACCCACAAGGACCAAAAATGGAATTGGGACAATAAATGTGACAAAGCATTCGATGAGCTTATCAAATTACTTTCATCTGACCTAAATTTATGCCACTTTAATCCGGAGTTACCAATTATAGTCTCGGCTGACGCATGTGACTACGGAATTGGAGGTGTCATTTCTCACCGGTTACCAAATGGAGATATTCGACCAATTCATCATATTAGTCAAGCTCTGACCGCCGCTGAAAAGAATTATTCGCAGATAGAGAAAGAAGGACTCGCTCTGGTAACGGCTGTCAAGAAATTTCATAAATATCTCTACGGTCGAAAATTTTTACTCCAGACGGATCACAAACCGTTACTAGCAATATTTGGAAGTAAAAAGGGCTTGCCCATGCATACTCAAAACCGTCTATTAAGATGGGGGACCATTCTCCTAGGATACAATTTCTCGTTAGAGTATGTGAAGACGGACAAATTTGGACAAGCTGATGGATTGTCACGTCTCATGTCGAGCGTAAAAATGGAGGATGAAGATGTCGTCATCGCCCAGGTCGAGCTCGACATCAATGGAAATTTTAACGAAGCTATCCGCTCTCTCCCATTACTAGCAGAACATATTGCAAAATCATCCACTGAAGATAAAATTATATCTCAAGTTCTTCGCTTCGTAAAGAATAATAACTGGCCAAATTATAATACAAAAATGGATCCAGGATTAAAACCATTTTTTGAAATTAGACATCAATTGTCTATTATTGAAGACTGCCTTATTTTTGGAGATAAGATTGTTATCCCAATTGTGCTTCGCCCTCGAGTTCTAAAAGAACTACATCGTGGACATCCAGGAATGCTTAGGATGAAATTATTGGCGAAAAATTTCGTTTATTGGCCAGGTCTAACAAAGGACATCGAATTTTATGTACGCACTTGTACGAATTGTCAAAAGGCAGCGAAAACGGATCGAAAAGTACCTCTCAACCCTTGGCCAACGCCAAGCAAAGTGTGGCAAAGGATACACATTGACTATGCGGGACCCGTAGATGGATCTTACTTCTTGATTGTGGTTGATTCCCTCTCCAGATGGCCCGAAATAATCATGACAAAATCCATCACAGCCACAGCTACTGTTAAAATCATGGAATCTATTCTCGCCAGGAATGGTCTACCAGAAACCATCGTCAGCGACAATAGTACTCAATTCGCATCCAAGGAATTTGCAACTTTGTGTCGAAATAATGGAATCACACATATTTTTACCTCTCCCTATCATCCACAATCTAATGGAAAAGCTGAACGTTTCGTGGACAGTTTCAAGAGAGGATGTCAAAAATTAAAAGGGGAGGAGGGACGTATAGATGACAGAATTCTCAACAAATTCTTGTTATCGTATAGAACGACACCTTGTCCATCACTTCAAGGAAAGACACCTGCTGAAATCTTTACCGGAAGAAAATTGAGGACAACACTATCATTATTGCTTCCAAGCAGATCGGAGCATTCGGATAATTTTTCGTCGAAGATGAAGTATCAATTTGACAAGAAACATGGAGTCAAAGAAAAGTCATTCGACGTAGGAGATCCCATCTTGTATAAAAAGCATCATTACAATGGCTGGACATGGATAAATGGAAAGATCATCGCTATAAAGGGAAAAGCCAATTATCTGGTTGAAGTCGAAGGAAAAACTTATCATGCCCATGCAAACCAGTTGAAAAGACAACTCGACCAAGAGTCGACGGGAGATAGCCCTTGGCTGAATTCAATGATGCACACATTCAACGTATTCCCTCGGATCAAGGGAATACCGGACACGATATCTGCTCCCACAAGTCAAGACCAAGAAGATCAAGGACGACCCGAGTCACCTGTCAAGCCGACGACGACAACAGCTTCCGATGATCGACAGCAAGCTGCGCCAACTCTTCGCCGAAGCTCTCGACCTCGACGCGCCCCGGATCGACTACTCTTCTGATATGTTTTGATAAGTCCCATTACTTTATTTTTTGTTACCCTACTTTTACATTAAAAAGGGGAGGTGTTGGCTACGCCAATATCTTTCATATTTTATTATTTTCCCGCCTATTTTGGTTTGGACGCGCGTGCGCGTCCAACGCCAGTCTTCGTGTTGACACCGTCTCGTGCGGTTGTTTTTATTTTCTTGTCTCTGTGATTATTTTGTGTAATAAATTATAGTTATTACAAAGAGACTATTTTACTTTATTTTTTGTTGTGCACCTGGATCAGGAGGACATAACAAGAATTTATAGCAGAATTTATTCCAATTACAAGCTTCCATCACATGGAAAATTTTTTTTCTTGGAGTTGCTTCAAGTCAACTGGATAGTCTTGCATCTTGGGCTCAGAGCCCCAAAGAGAGGCCACATCTCATTCATGGCCGCGTGGAAATATGGCGAAGCAACGCACTCCCTGCAGAAACATGAAGTCAAGCATTTGAGAACAAATGCGGCAGGGGAGTCTTGCATCGAAGGAATGTGTTCGGGATGGGGAAGAAAGTCCCGGTCGAATAATATCTCCACATAGCCAACGATCAGATTAATTCTCCATCCGTTGTCGAGGTGCTAAAAACAAAAAGTTTAAAGATAGTTTATAAAAAATATTAAATTTTTTTTGGATTCTTTGGAAATTATCAGAAAATGTTGGATCTAACGGGTTCCAGCGTGGCTTTTTGAATGACCAGCGGATGGATCGGCTACAAACAGAGCCAATACCAAGCTCAGAATGAATTCAACTCGCATTTTGTGCAGTTATTTTTTGGTTTTGCAAAATTTCATAGAAAGCCAGTCGGCCTTGTTTGTTCATCTTTTTTAAATAATTTTCCATGCTTATTTTTAAATAAATAAAAGGATAAACTTACGTGAATGTTGCGATGCAGTGTATTATACACTGATTTTCTTGGTCTTCCCGCAATGACGTCACCTCTGTATATCCAGTTTTCAAAAATGACATCCCTCGCATTTTCGCCCATCATCACCAACATCAGGACATCCAGGAACATCCTTCTGTCACGGTTCACATTGATGACAGGCGCCAAGGCGATGCCATTTCTCGCGGCTACCCGGTCCGCAGGGCAGTTTAGAATACCATAGCGGCGGACATCCTGAAAATAACAAGATAATCTCCATTCCAGAAGTTCATTTAATTCTTGATAAATTATTGCAAAAAAAAAACAATTGGGTTGAACGACGCTGAACGAAATAAAATAAAAGTTTGGTCGTAAATAAAATATTTTGGTCTTTTTATGGTGGCAGCAATCTTTTGTTTGGGGTCTCCAGGGATTGAAAATTAAATAAATACTAACGTGAGGGCGAGGACGAGGATCAACCCCACTTTTCTTCCTGTTTCGGTGGTCCAGTTTCTTGTTGCCAATGACGCGATCACGGTGACCGGTCGGCTTCATCTCGTTGACGGTCGACTGCTTGCCCCATCCGTCCTTCATTCTCTGGCTCAGCAGCTGGCGGGTCTTCTCGGCGATGCCCGACTTCTTCTCCAAAATGGGCTTACACAGCTTGGCTCCGTCGTCCGTCTCGACACGCAGGATCAGTGCACGCAACGAGTTCTCCAGTCCAAATGTCTCGGCGAAGCGGATCTGTTCGTAAAGCTGCTGGCTGGTTTCGCTCGTCTCAGTCAACAGACGCTGTTCCAAGTTCTCTTTGGCCCTCGTCCAGCCGTGATCATGGCAGAGAATCAGAGCCGGCTTGAGGTAGTTTTCCTTGACAGCGGGGCCACCAGGGTGGAGAGAGTCCAACACGGCCATGAGCACTTTGCCAGGAAGCAGCTCCTCTCGTCCACAGTAGAATTGCATCTCCGAACTGAAGGTCATCGACAGCTCCTCGCCTTCCTTCAGAACAGTGCCATGGACAGCCAGAACGCCCTGATTCACGTAGAACTTCGTCTTGAGAAAGACCAGGGCAACTTTATTCGGGCCAGGAGAGAAGTAATCGGGCTGTCTCCACGGGTCATCCTGGCGGACCGTCGCATGGGTAATTCCACGAGCAGCCAAGATTACCGGACAGATGGCGTTGCGGTAGAAGGACGGAGAGAAGAAAGCCTCTGGCTGGAATCCGTTGGCAATTTGTTTATCCCAGACACCGCTCTTGACATCCTCGTACACCATCACTTGCACGGTCATGTACAAATTCTTATCCATTGCGTACTTCCAGTTCTCCACCGGACACTTCTAAACAAAAAAATTGGAAAAGAAAGAAGAAGATCCATACGATTGGAAAGTTGATAAGATGTTTGCTGAGACGGTAGAGGAGCAGAGGCACGCGGTAGGCGTTAGCAGCACGGGCAATCGAATCAAAACTGAGGTAGAGAGGCCAATTGGTCGGGTACAGCTGGTACAGCATCTGCTCGACGTCCTTACGAGGAAAAGTGCCCAGGTCGAGACCGTCGCAGTTCGGAATGGAGGCGAGTCTCTCGGCCAAGTATGGCGATGCACCGGCGAGAAGGGCAGACCACGTACGGAGAGGCGGCTCATCCTTGAAGAGAAGAAAAACATCGCCTTCGTCGAAACTAGGAAAAGGCCAGTACATCTGAGTTTCTTATAGAAAGTTTATAAATAAGGCGAACTTTGTTGATCGTCCTCAATTGGAGCTGGACAATACGGACACTCTCGTCGGCCACGTCGACTGTAACAGGTTTGCTTCCCGGCAAAAAGTCGACGTTGAATTGGTCGACGGACACGAGATTCTCCTTTTCCGAGCCGGCGTAGACTCGAGCCTGGTAAAGAAGTTTCCAAAAAGCTGGCTCCGCTGCTCCGACGTCAATTATCAGCCGTCCCCGAGCACTTTCCTTCTTTTCTTCGAACTTCTAAACTTTATCACTTGGCTGTAATGAGTCAACTAACAATAATAGTTTGGACGCGGACGATAAAACGAAGCCCATCCTGGGAGAAGATCCACTGATCACGGTTGAGTTCGCCAGTGAGAGCGACGTCGTCAACGGAGAGCATGACGACGAGCGGTTGGATAGTCGACTCGAATTCGTCAGCCGTTTGCACATTCTGCAACTGACAAAGTAAATTCGATAAATTAAAAGTAAAAATTACTTGATCAGAATTGGCGGACACAGCCATCTTCGAGAAGGGCAAATGATTGAATGACGAGACTGGCGGAGACCGACAATTCCTGTCCACAAAAGCGAAGATTATTTTGGTCAGTCAAATCTTTTTCCTTTCTTGGGTGGTAGCTGGCCATTCAATCAAAAGGGAGTCTAGCTGATGGTTGGTCTCTGGAGTTGGCTCCTCTCAACTAGGACTACCAACGGTTTCAGGGTAACCGAAACCTGCAAAAAAAACCGAAACCGCCGGTTTTCGGTTTCCGGTTTTTGGTTTCTAATCGGTTCCGCTTTTCGGTTTTCGGTTCGGTTCGGAGCCAACTCCAGAGACCAACCGGAAGAAAATCAAAGGAAAAATCGAATTAGAGCAAATTTCGCCGCTGTCGATAAGTCGGAAGTACATAACCCATAATCTGTCCGAGCTCCAGGCGTACGACATTGGTGCAAAACTGTACAGTCAATTGAAACACAAGAAGACTGAATGTACAACGGATAGCGTTCGGGAGATGATTGGAAGTATTATGTTGAGCCAGGGAGACATTAGCCATTGCTTCCCGCAAACTCCAACCCCTATGCCTGCAGAGTGATAGTCTAAATAAATGTCTTGATACCATAATCCTTGTTTGTTGTTCTACCATTTTTTTCTTTTCTAAGTCAGTTGTCTATTTCCTGTGTTAAAAATATGATTCCCGTCACTGCCAGTTGCCTGTTCTTGGGAGAAGACTCTCCTTGTCGACTACAAGCAGCCTTGCCCTCGGTTGCTTCTAATTCCACAAAGTTAGAAAAAAATAGCACGAAGACTGAAAACTATCTCCAGGAATACGTGCAAATAAAGAGAATAAACGTTGACTTTTTCTTTATTTTTCTTTAAAAATTTGAACTTATTACGGTATTCCTGCTGAAATAAGATAATTATTCTTTGGAGCATGGGAATTCTCACGTTTTTGACAGAGACAATATGCACTATCCGTGCCGCCAAGAGTACGCCAAGTCCCGTATCCCGGCTCAATCCAAGCGTGTTGATTTGCTTTAGGAAAACCTATTCCATGTTTGTCTTTTTCTAAATTTCAGATTACCTGGTTCAAAGTTTGAAAATCCCAAAGGAGTACCATCCAGCCATGTGCAACTATTCGTTGTGTTATTGACGCAATAGAGACCAAGCCAAGGACGATGGCTGCTATATTTAGTTCTCAAAAGATTTGAGATAAACTGATTATCCTCGTCGGATCGTATAATTGGCAGGGTGGCATTATCGCTGGCGCAGAATTGTAATGACTTGTTGTAGGCACCGGAACCCATCGAGTAGTACTGAACGGAAGAGAAATTGGCCAATACCTCATATTTTTTGGTAGAAAAGAGCCATTTTCAGTTTTTTCTGCTGTCCAGTGGCTCAGACTGACAGTGAGAAGCAGCAGAAAGTCATTTAAAAGTAGCTCCATCCCATCAACAGAAAGATATTCCCCGGAATTGCTTGACTGACCTTGTAACATTGACAGTTGTTTGGATTCAAATAATAGCCAGAAGTGGGGCAACTCCCAGCTGAAAATTCTATATGAAAAATAGAATTTGAATTTACTGAGACAAGGAATCGGAGCTCGTGGCGTAGGAGCCAGTGTCGACATGGAAATTGAGACAGGAAACGGGGTCGACAAGGCGACAGTTGCAGGAGATGGCGAGGTGCTGGCAGGAACAGCGTTCGGTTCAATTTGACAAGTGTACGGTAACTCTATGTTACACTGAGCTGTCCTAAATATTTTTTATTAATAAATGGCCTCCCTACCTCCACTGATTATCCGCCACGCTGACAGCCCCACAAGAATTACAATTTTGATTTTGAGGTTGGAGAGAAGCCCAGTTTCGATACGTCGACACTTCGCCATTGATCCAAGTCCATTGATTTGACATCAAGAAATTTAACCCGATCCAAAATCGATCCGATGCTTCAAGACCAGCAATTTCCGAAATATAAAGATCCTCATAGATATTCCGCACCGTGACGAGGCTTCCTCCCATGGATTGGCAATTCTTCTCTGCCAGGAGGAAGCTGGCCGCCTGAGCTACGTGTTTATAACATCTAAAGGGAGATTTCAAACGTTTACAGGGACACGAATACTTATTGAATCGATTGTCGAAGATTGTCTCTAATGGACAATTTGCAATGGTCGAGGGAATAAGCCAGAGGAAGAGGAAAGAACGGCTTCTCATGTCGACTGAATGCGATAAAACAACCACAATCGTCACTTATATCCTCTTATGAACCGCCTTATCTGTCGGAGAAGAGCGAATTCCATTGCGACATAATTGTTCAAGGCGCAAAACTATACGCGATTGGATGGTCTGGACACTTCCGGCCATTCTCCGACGTCCGTCTGCTTATTCTGAATTGTTTACTACTCAGGATTCCAACTCTACTGCTGGTGAAAACGTCAAAAAGTGGCCTGTAATTCGCCCTTTCTCAAAGATAAGAGATCAACCGGATGTAAAAGAATTTGATGACTTCCCTATTGCTGTGATTGTGTGTCTGTCGAAATGGCGGAGGCGAGCTCCTCGACATCATGGAATTTCTCTGGGTCAGGCGACTAACAGACAGGGAAAAAAACAAAAGCGGGATTAGTGCAGGGAGTATTGGGCAAGGAGAGAAGCAAAGTCAGACAGTATAGGACAAGTCGGAGAAGAAAAGCGGAGAGGTAGACAGGCGGAATGGTATCAGCGAGAGAAACAAGGGCGGAAATTGTCGATAAAAGCGAAAAAGAGGTTGAAATTTGTGACAAAAGCCAAAAATTTTGGTCTAATCCTTTAAAAATTGACGTGTAGCCGAAGAAGCCAACAGCTGGTCATTGTCGTCTTCTTCTTTCTCCCAGCTGGTCGCCATGGCAAAGAGCAAGAAATCGCAGAAGTCGCAGAAGTCCAAGAAGTCGAAGAAGTCGCAGAAGTCGAAGAAGGGAGCCAAGAAGCCGACGATGTCCGCCGAGAAGCCCGTGGCTCCAAGAAATGCCGCGCTGATGAAACCGACGACTCCCGAGAAGAAGGCTCCTCCCCCGGCAACTCCACCAGCAGCTGTCGGATCGGCCACCAACATCAAGGCAAAGCCGTCGTCTGAGAAAATGGATCCCGGAAAGAAGCCATCCGCCGAGAAAGTCGAACCACCGAAGAAAGCGGCGCCATCGGCCGAAAAGACGACTGCCGGTGGCACGGCTACTCCATCCGCCACCTCGATCTACAATATCGAGAACAACGGACCGGGACAGGCACTGACGGCGGAGGAACTGAGAAAAATGAAGGAAGAAGGAAAGCTGGGAATCGACGTCGACATCAGCATGAATCCAGCCATGTACAAAGTCAAAGACGACCAGGGACGCGAACAAACGGTGGTACGTCGACATTTCTTATTCTCAAAAAGTCGACCGCATCGACTCAAAATTAGTCACTGGAAATGGTGACATGTCTTTTTCGCTTTCTGACGCATTTCTACAAAAAGAATCGACAGCAACCGGTCTGATTCAATTGATTTGAATATTTCCAGATTGTGGTCGATGCTCCTCCCTGTGGCTGCCGTAAAGTGATGGGAAAGAAGGAGCGCTGTCGAAAGCATCGTGCCCTCAAGCGTGAGAAGAAGAAATCGAAGCCGAAGAAGGAGAAAAAGGAACCCGAGGTCAAGAAAGAGCCAGAAGGCAAGAAAGATGGCCCGGAAATTGTCAGGGACGACGACAGCGACAGGAAGAAGGTGGCCCCGCTGAGACACGCCGAAGACTCCGAGGATGAGAATGACCAGTCGATCGACGGCGCCATCACTCCGGACAAGATTTGCATCGTGGGACCGGCTGGTGTCGCAATTCTCATTCCCATCGACACCTTGGATAATCCCAATGCTGGACCGCGTGCCCCTGCCGATGCTCCCAATGTGGCCGGAATTCTCATCAAAGGACCTCAAGGTGAGTCTTTTTTTCTTATTAAATCAATTCAGTTTGAATTTAGACTGTCCCCAGTTTATTCCCGACAACAAAATTCCCAAGGATGCCCGCGGTGTCCCCAAGTACACGAAGTTTACCGTCGGCACGCTGGTTCGAAATGAGCGAGGCGAGCACGTCTTCTTCCCCGAGGGCGGCTGCAAATTCACCGAGACGGGCAAGCCAATCAACATGAACATGGAAGGAGTCGACCAGAAAGTGGCCGCTGACGTCGCCCAGAAACTTCATTTGGCCGGAGTCGTCGATGTCAATGAGAATGGAATGCCAATCTTCCGTCAAGTGGATCAAGAAAACCCAGCCCCGCAGGACAAGCTGGCCACCGTCGGAGTTGTGGCGGAGATCAACGGCGATCAAGTCTTTATCCAGACGAAGGGACAGACTGTCGGCTCTGGTGACAAGGCGGCCGTCATCCCCGTGACCAGGGAAGGACCCCAGCCAATGGGCGCCAGACTCGCCGAGGCAATTGTCAAGGATGGGAAGGTGGAAGTCGTCGCGAGTGGGCAGGCCAAGGAGGCCGATGTCGTCGGCATCGTGGTCCAGGGCAGCTACAATCAGCCCGTCTTGATTGCCAAGAAAGGCGGCGCTTTGGACAAGGACGGCGCTGTGACCTACGACCCGGCCAAGCTGGCTGAAATGACGGACGAGGACTGGAAAAAGCTGGCCGCTGCTCAACAAGAACTGCAGAAGGCAGCTGCTCTGGAAATTGAGAAAAACAACGTGAACATTGCTGCCGCCGTGACCGGAAAGACGCCCGACCAGATCAAAAAGGAAATGGCCGACGCCAAAGCCAACACCGAAGGACCGAATGAAGTCATCTCGCAGTCGATTGCTCAAGGATGCTACAATCCGAATCGCAGTGTCTTTGTCTACAGGAAGAATACTGGAGCTGCTGGTCCTGCTGGTGGAGGAGGAGGAAACACCGGAATTCAATACGCCGGAGGAGAAGTCAAGTCGACGTTTGCTGGCCAAGACGATGGCGCCGCCAGGAGCGTCTTCATGAAATAAAATAAAGAAATAAATGAGTCTCCGGCAGTTTTTTTGTTGTTTATTTTATTTGTTTTTTTCTTGTTTTTGGGATTGTCTGAAGATGAAGAGATTTCGAGGTCATCGACAAACTTCGGTCGACGCAGTCACGAGTCGACTCTTTTTTTTTTCACTTTTTTTCCGTCCACTAGTCTTGCAATCGTCAGTGTCGAGAGCTTCGTATAACCAAAACATTACCTCACATTTCTTTTTATAGAAATTTATGAAGATCTCAATCGTCCCGAATAAAAAAGGACGAGACGCGGGTTCAAAAGAGGGAGGAAAATAAGGGGCGGCGGCATACGGTCGAGCTGGAAATGGCCGACTTTTTAGCCTCGTCGTTGATCTAAGAAAATTTTATTTGGTTGCAGAGTCCCGTAATGTTTTGAGGAATTACAAATTGTAAAGCGGCCTTCGTTTTTCCACCGCCTGTTGTCTGTCTTCTCATGTGAACGCGGTAGCCTTCAGCTCCGTGGAATAACCAAGTTCTGGCTTCTTTCTCTGTGACCAAGAAGATTCCTTCAATTATCTTGGAGACTTGGGAGTAATTTTCCCCAGAGGAGTGAAAATATCGGTTGAGAGAAAGACAAGACGACAAAGATCAGGAGACAACTAAATCGTAGGAAACGAAAGAGAAAAAAAAACAGCAGAACAGAATTTATAGCAGAATTTATTCCAATTACAAGGTTACATGACATGGAAAATTTTTTTTCTTGGAGTTGCTTCAAGTCAACTGGATCGTCAGGCATCTTGGGCTCAGAGCCCCAAAGAGAGGCCACATCTCATTGATAGCCGCGTGGAAATATGGCGAAGCAACGCACTCCCTGCAGAAACATGAAGTCAAGCATTTGAGAACAAATGCGGCAGGGGAGTCTTGCATCGAAGGAATGTGTTCGGGATGGGGGAGAAAGTCCCGGTCGAAGAATAATTCGATATAGCCAACGACTAAATCGATTTTCCATCCGTTGTCGAGGTGCTAAAAACAAAAAGTTTAAAGATAGTTTATAAAAAATATTAAATTTTTTTTGGATTCTTTGGAAATTATCAGAAAATGTTGGATCTAACGGGTTCCAGCGTGGCTTTTTGAATGACCAGCGAATGGATCGGCTACAAACAGAGCCAATACCAAGCTCAGAATGAATTCAAATCGCATTTTGTGCAGTTATTTTTTGGTTTTGCAAAATCTCATAGAAATCCAGTCGGCCTTGTTTGTTCATCTTTTTTAAATAATTTTCCATGCTTATTTTTAAATAAATAAAAGGATAAACTTACGTGGATATTGCGATGCAGTGTATTATACACCGATTTCCTTGGTCTTCCCGCAATGACGTCACCTCTGTATATCCAATTTTCAAAAACGACATTCCTCGCATTTTCGCCCATCATCACCAGCGCCAGGACATCCAGGAACATCCTTCTGTCATGGTTGACATTGATGACAGGCGCCAGGGCGATGCCATTTCTCGCGGCTACCCGGTCTGCGGGACAGTTAAGAATATCAAAGCGACGGATATCCTGAAAATAACAAGATAATCGCCATTCCAGAAGTTCATTTAATTTTTGATAAATTATTGCAAAAAAAAACAATTGGGTTGAACGACGCTGAACGAAATAAAATAAAAGTTTGGTCGTAAATAAAATATTTTGGTCTTTTTATGGTGGCAGCAATCTTTTGTTTGGGGTCTCCAGGGATTGAAAATTAAATAAATACTAACGTGAGGGCGAGGACGAGGATCAACCCCACTTTTCTTCCTGTTTCGGTGGTCCAGTTTCTTGTTGCCAATGACGCGATCACGGTGACCGGTCGGCTTCATCTCGTTGACGGTCGACTGCTTGCCCCATCCGTCCTTCATTCTCTGGCTCAGCAGCTGGCGGGTCTTCTCGGCGATGCCCGACTTCTTCTCCAAAATGGGCTTACACAGCTTGGCTCCGTCGTCCGTCTCGACACGCAGGATCAGTGCACGCAACGAGTTCTCCAGTCCAAATGTCTCGGCGAAGCGGATCTGTTCGTAAAGCTGCTGGCTGGTTTCGCTCGTCTCAGTCAACAGACGCTGTTCCAAGTTCTCTTTGGCCCTCGTCCAGCCGTGATCATGGCAGAGAATCAGAGCCGGCTTGAGGTAGTTTTCCTTGACAGCGGGGCCACCAGGGTGGAGAGAGTCCAACACGGCCATGAGCACTTTGCCAGGAAGCAGCTCCTCTCGTCCACAGTAGAATTGCATCTCCGAACTGAAGGTCATCGACAGCTCCTCGCCTTCCTTCAGAACAGTGCCATGGACAGCCAGAACGCCCTGATTCACGTAGAACTTCGTCTTGAGAAAGACCAGGGCAACTTTATTCGGGCCAGGAGAGAAGTAATCGGGCTGTCTCCACGGGTCATCCTGGCGGACCGTCGCATGGGTAATTCCACGAGCAGCCAAGATTACCGGACAGATGGCGTTGCGGTAGAAGGACGGAGAGAAGAAAGCCTCTGGCTGGAATCCGTTGGCAATTTGTTTATCCCAGACACCGCTCTTGACATCCTCGTACACCATCACTTGCACGGTCATGTACAAATTCTTATCCATTGCGTACTTCCAGTTCTCCACCGGACACTTCTAAACAAAAAAATTGGAAAAGAAAGAAGAAGATCCATACGATTGGAAAGTTGATAAGATGTTTGCTGAGACGGTAGAGGAGCAGAGGCACGCGGTAGGCGTTAGCAGCACGGGCAATCGAATCAAAACTGAGGTAGAGAGGCCAATTGGTCGGGTACAGCTGGTACAGCATCTGCTCGACGTCCTTACGAGGAAAAGTGCCCAGGTCGAGACCGTCGCAGTTCGGAATGGAGGCGAGTCTCTCGGCCAAGTATGGCGATGCACCGGCGAGAAGGGCAGACCACGTACGGAGAGGCGGCTCATCCTTGAAGAGAAGAAAAACATCGCCTTCGTCGAAACTAGGAAAAGGCCAGTACATCTGAGTTTCTTATAGAAAGTTTATAAATAAGGCGAACTTTGTTGATCGTCCTCAATTGGAGCTGGACAATACGGACACTCTCGTCGGCCACGTCGACTGTAACAGGTTTGCTTCCCGGCAAAAAGTCGACGTTGAATTGGTCGACGGACACGAGATTCTCCTTTTCCGAGCCGGCGTAGACTCGAGCCTGGTAAAGAAGTTTCCAAAAAGCTGGCTCCGCTGCTCCGACGTCAATTATCAGCCGTCCCCGAGCACTTTCCTTCTTTTCTTCGAACTTCTAAACTTTATCACTTGGCTGTAATGAGTCAACTAACAATAATAGTTTGGACGCGGACGATAAAACGAAGCCCATCCTGGGAGAAGATCCACTGATCACGGTTGAGTTCGCCAGTGAGAGCGACGTCGTCAACGGAGAGCATGACGACGAGCGGTTGGATAGTCGACTCGAATTCGTCAGCCGTTTGCACATTCTGCAACTGACAAAGTAAATTCGATAAATTAAAAGTAAAAATTACTTGATCAGAATTGGCGGACACAGCCATCTTCGAGAAGGGCAAATGATTGAATGACGAGACTGGCGGAGACCGACAATTCCTGTCCACAAAAGCGAAGATTATTTTGGTCAGTCAAATCTTTTTCCTTTCTTGGGTGGTAGCTGGCCATTCAATCAAAAGGGAGTCTAGCTGATGGTTGGTCTCTGGAGTTGGCTCCTCTCAACTAGGACTACCAACGGTTTCAGGGTAACCGAAACCTGCAAAAAAAACCGAAACCGCCGGTTTTCGGTTTCCGGTTTTTGGTTTCTAATCGGTTCCGCTTTTCGGTTTTCGGTTCGGTTCGGAGCCAACTCCAGAGACCAACCGGAAGAAAATCAAAGGAAAAATCGAATTAGAGCAAATTTCGCCGCTGTCGATAAGTCGGAAGTACATAACCCATAATCTGTCCGAGCTCCAGGCGTACGACATTGGTGCAAAACTGTACAGTCAATTGAAACACAAGAAGACTGAATGTACAACGGATAGCGTTCGGGAGATGATTGGAAGTATTATGTTGAGCCAGGGAGACATTAGCCATTGCTTCCCGCAAACTCCAACCCCTATGCCTGCAGAGTGATAGTCTAAATAAATGTCTTGATACCATAATCCTTGTTTGTTGTTCTACCATTTTTTTCTTTTCTAAGTCAGTTGTCTATTTCCTGTGTTAAAAATATGATTCCCGTCACTGCCAGTTGCCTGTTCTTGGGAGAAGACTCTCCTTGTCGACTACAAGCAGCCTTGCCCTCGGTTGCTTCTAATTCCACAAAGTTAGAAAAAAATAGCACGAAGACTGAAAACTATCTCCAGGAATACGTGCAAATAAAGAGAATAAACGTTGACTTTTTCTTTATTTTTCTTTAAAAATTTGAACTTATTACGGTATTCCTGCTGAAATAAGATAATTATTCTTTGGAGCATGGGAATTCTCACGTTTTTGACAGAGACAATATGCACTATCCGTGCCGCCAAGAGTACGCCAAGTCCCGTATCCCGGCTCAATCCAAGCGTGTTGATTTGCTTTAGGAAAACCTATTCCATGTTTGTCTTTTTCTAAATTTCAGATTACCTGGTTCAAAGTTTGAAAATCCTAAAGGAGTACCATCCAGCCATGTGCAACTATTCGTTGTGTTACTGACGCAATCGAGACCAAGCCAAGGGCGATGGCTGCTATATTTAGTTCTCAATAGATTTGAGATAAACTGATTATCCTCGTCGGATCGTATAATCGGCAGAGTGGCATTATCGCTGGCGCAGAATTGTAATGACTTGTTGTAGGCACCAGAACCCATCGAGTAGTACTGAAAGGGAGAGAAATTGGCCAATGCCTCATATTTTTTGGTAGAAAAGAGCCATTTGCAGTTTTTTCTGCTGTCTAGTTGCTCAGATTGATAGTGAGAAGCAGCAGAAAGCCATTTAAAAGTTGCTCCACCTCATCAAAAGAAAGAGATTCCCTGGAATTTCTTTACAGACCTTGTAACATTGACAGTTGTTTGGATTCAAATAATAGCCAGAAGTGGGGCAACTCCCAGCTGAAAATTCTATATGAAAAATAGAATTTGAATTTACTGAGACAAGGAATCGGAGCTCGTGGCGTAGGAGCCAGTGTCGACATGGAAATTGAGACAAGAAACGGGGTCGACAAGGCGACAGTTGCAGGAGATGGCGAGGTGCTGGCAGGAACAGCGTTCGGTTCAATTTGACAAGTGTACGGTAACTCTATGTTACACTGAGCTGTCCTAAATATTTTTTATTAATAAATGGCCTCCCTACCTCCACTGATTATCCGCCACGCTGACAGCCCCACAAGAATTACAATTTTGATTTTGAGGTTGAAGAGAAGCCCAGTTTCGATGCGTCGAAACTTCGCCGTTTATCCATGTCCATTGATTTGACATCAAGAAATTTAACCCGATCCAAAATCGATCCGATGCTTCAAGACCAGCAATTTCCGAAATATAAAGATCCTCATAGATATTCCGCACCGTGACGAGGCTTCCTCCCATGGATTGGCAATTCTTCTCGGCCAGGAGGAAGCTGGCCGCCTGAGTTACGTGTTTATAACATCTAAAGGGAGATTTCAAACGTTTACAGGGACACGAATACTTATTGAATCGATTGTCGAAGATTGTCTCTAATGGACAAGTTGCAATGGTCGAGGAAATAAGCCAGAGGAAGAGAAAAGAACGGCTTCTCATGCCGACTGAATGCGATAAAACAACCACAATCGTCACTTATATCCTCTTATGAACCGCCTTATCTGTCGGAGAAGAGCGAATTCCATTGCGACATAATTGTTCAAGGCGCAAAACTATACGCGATTGGATGGTCTGGACACTTCCGGCCATTCTCCGACGTCCGTCTGCTTATTCTGAATTGTTTACTACTCAGGATTCCAACTCTACTGCTGGTGAAAACGTCAAAAAGTGGCCTGTAATTCGCCCTTTCTCAAAGATAAGAGATCAACCGGATGTAAAAGAATTTGATGACTTCCCTATTGCTGTGATTGTGTGTCTGTCGAAATGGCGGAGGCGAGCTCCTCGACATCATGGAATTTCTCTGGGTCAGGCGACTAACAGACAGGGAAAAAAACAAAAGCGGGATTAGTGCAGGGAGTATTGGGCAAGGAGAGAAGCAAAGTCAGACAGTATAGGACAAGTCGGAGAAGAAAAGCGGAGAGGTAGACAGGCGGAATGGTATCAGCGAGAGAAACAAGGGCGGAAATTGTCGATAAAAGCGAAAAAGAGGTTGAAATTTGTGACAAAAGCCAAAAATTTTGGTCTAATCCTTTAGAAATTGACGTGTAGCCGAAGTAGCCAACAGCTGGTCATTGTCGTCTTCTTCTTTCTCCCAGCTGGTCGCCATGGCAAAGAGCAAGAAATCGCAGAAGTCGCAGAAGTCCAAGAAGTCGAAGAAGTCGCAGAAGTCGAAGAAGGGAGCCAAGAAGCCGACGATGTCCGCCGAGAAGCCTGTGGCTCCAAGAAACGCCGCGCTGATGAAACCGACGACTCCCGAGAAGAAGGCTCCTCCCCCGGCAACTCCACCAGCAGCTGTCGGATCGGCCACCAACATCAAGGCAAAGCCGTCGTCTGAGAAAATGGATCCCGGAAAGAAGCCATCCGCCGAGAAAGTCGAACCACCGAAGAAAGCGGCGCCATCGGCCGAAAAGACGACTGCCGGTGGCACGGCTACTCCATCCGCCACCTCGATCTACAATATCGAGAACAACGGACCGGGACAGGCGCTGACGGCGGAGGAACTGAGAAAAATGAAGGAAGAAGGAAAGCTGGGTATCGACGTCGACATCAGCATGAATCCAGCCATGTACAAAGTCAAAGACGACCAGGGACGCGAACAAACGGTGGTACGTCGACATTTCTTATTCTCAAAAAGTCGACCGCATCGACTCGAAATTAGTCACTGGAAATGGTGACATGTCTTTTTCGCTTTCTGACGCATTTCTACCAAAAGACTCGACAGCAACCGGCCTCAATTGATTTGAATATTTCCAGATTGTGGTCGACGCTCCTCCCTGTGGCTGCCGTAAAGTGATGGGAAAGAAGGAGCGCTGTCGAAAGCATCGTGCCCTTAAGCGTGAGAAGAAGAGATCGAAGCCGAAGAAGGAGAAAAAGGAACCCGAGGTCAAGAAAGAGCCAGAAGGCAAGAAAGATGGCCCTGAACTTGTAAGGGACGACGACAGCGACAGGAAGAAGGTGGCCCCGCTGAGACACGCCGAAGACTCCGAGGATGAGAATGACCAGTCGATCGACGGCGCCATCACTCCGGACAAGATTTGCATCGTGGGACCAGCTGGTGTCGCAATTCTCATTCCCATCGACACCTTGGATAATCCCAATGCTGGGCCGCGTGCTCCCGCTGATGCTGCCAATGTGACCGGAATTCTCATCAAAGGACCTCAAGGTGACTGTTTTTTTCTTATTAAATCAATTCAATTTGAATTTAGACTGTCCCCAGTTTATTCCCGACAACAAAATTCCCAAGGATGCCCGCGGTGTCCCCAAGTACACGAAGTTTACCGTCGGCACGCTGGTTCGAAATGAGCGAGGCGAGCACGTCTTCTTCCCCGAGGGCGGCTGCAAATTCACCGAGACGGGCAAGCCAATCAACATGAACATGGAAGGAGTCGACCAGAAAGTGGCCGCTGACGTCGCCCAGAAACTTCATTTGGCCGGAGTCGTCGATGTCAATGAGAATGGAATGCCAATCTTCCGTCAAGTGGATCAAGAAAATCCAGCCCCACAGGACAAGCTGGCCACCGTCGGAGTTGTGGCGGAGATCAACGGCGATCAAGTCTTTATCCAGACGAAGGGACAGACTGTCGGCTCTGGTGACAAGGCGGCCGTCATCCCCGTGACCAGGGAAGGACCCCAGCCAATGGGCGCCAGACTCGCCGAGGCAATTGTCAAGGATGGGAAGGTGGAAGTCGTCGCGAGTGGCCAGGCCAAGGAGGCCGATGTCGTCGGCATCGTGGTCCAGGGCAGCTACAATCAGCCCGTCTTGATTGCCAAGAAAGGCGGCGCTTTGGACAAGGACGGCGCTGTGACCTACGACCCGGCCAAGCTGGCTGAAATGACGGACGAGGACTGGAAAAAGCTGGCCGCTGCTCAACAAGAACTGCAGAAGGCAGCTGCTCTGGAAATTGAGAAAAACAACGTGAACATTGCTGCCGCCGTGACCGGAAAGACGCCCGACCAGATCAAAAAGGAAATGGCCGACGCCAAAGCCAACACCGAAGGACCGAATGAAGTCATCTCGCAGTCGATTGCTCAAGGATGCTACAATCCGAATCGCAGTGTCTTTGTCTACAGGAAGAATACTGGAGCTGCTGGTCCTGCTGGTGGAGGAGGAGGAAACACCGGAATTCAATACGCCGGAGGAGAAGTCAAGTCGACGTTTGCTGGCCAAGACGATGGCGCCGCCAGGAGCGTCTTCATGAAATAAAATAAAGAAATAAATGAGTCTCCGGCAGTTTTTTTGTTGTTTATTTTGTTGGGATTTTTCTTATTTTTGAGGTTTTCTGAAGAAGAAGAAATCTTGTTTTCCTGCTTTTTTCCTTTGTCTTGCAATCGTCAGTGTCGTAGAATCTTGTATAACCAAAACACTGCAAACAAGAAGGACGACTAGAAGGACTAGAGGCTGCTGCAAAAGACGGAGAAGAATAAGCGGGCGATGGAAATGGTTATCATTTTTTTTTTCAAATTTTTGGATCAGAAGTTAGAATGGCCTAATTGTTGCGTTCTTCCATTAATATTTTTAGCCTCAAGGTTCGATCCCACCGGTTTATTTTTTGTTATCATTTCACTTTTTTATGCTTTTATTCTTTTCAACCATAATTCGTTGTTTTTTTGTCATCTTCTATTATTCTGTTGTTGCTTTTTATTTATTTCTTCGAAGTAATAGCGTATTTAGGTGTTTTATATTATAAAATATTTGAAAGCAGAATGAGCAACAAGAGCTCATAAAGGGATGATTATCGATAAAGCTAGTAAGTTTATTTTCATTCATAATCTTTTGTTTTAGGTATTGTTTTTATTGACTAGAGTTCAATTCTTTTTATATTGAATAGATTGTTTTCTAATCGGAAATCTATTTCTGTACAGTTTTTCTTCTTCTATAATGCTTGTTTAGTAAACAGTCACTATTATGTAAACACCTACAAATTATTCATTCTCTTTTCTTCTTTATATTTCTTTTTGTAATTTTTTATTTTCACTGATAATCAGCCGTTCAGGCTAACTACTTGGGCTCTTATATTTTGTAATTCGTTTTTATTTAGTATACATCATCATGACTACCAATCAAGGTGAGTAATACACTTCAATATAATTGAGCACTTTATTTTCTCTCGAGAAATAAAAATTACTAATTTTTTTTGTAATTTAGATATTGCAGATCCTAACTCGCATATTATGTATCAAACTTTTGCTGCTTATCCTGCTACTCAAACCATGGGAACATGGGGACAGCCCGCCTCTCAGGTTTCTTTAGCCTAGCTAATTTTTGTATAATTTTTTAGCAGTCCTACACGTTCATACCGTATCCACAAAGTGATAGAGCATCTTATACGGACACTGCGCCATATAGTAATCAGCAATATCAGCCAGTTCCATACGGAGGAGCCGGCGATAGTGGCGATTACTATCGTAGTTCTGGTTATTATGCCCAACAGGTAAATTCTTTCAACTTTTACACTCAGCTGTGTTTTAGCCAACAAACCAGTGGCAAACAGGTTCCTATCCTACATTTAATGCTGCTCCTAGCAATCAACCGTTATTTGGAACTTCTACATATTCGGGAAATGTATTTGGATAGTAATGAAAAAGAAATATTTTGTTTTAGGATCGTGATCAACCGCGTGCCAACACTTATAGTGCTGCAACTGCTCAATTGCCTAACATGTCACAGCCTCCTCCTAATATAAAACGTGAAAATGGATGTAATACATTCCAAGGTTTTTTTAAACATACTTTTGAACTTGTCTCATATTTTGCAGCAAGTCTTTCAGTGCTCGAAACTCCTCCTCAAGCTTCTGCTGCATATACTGCCAGCTGGGTTAGCAATACAACTGCAATTCCGCCTGATTTGAAAGAAGAACCTGAAATAGTAATCTTTTGAGAGATAAATTTAGTTATATATTTAGTTTACTGGATTGGCTCGTGACGATATTGGAAGTACGGTGTTTAGCCCACAAAATTTTGCTGATCAATTTGGCGCCTTATCTTTAGCTGCAGATACTCCTAAAAATGATAAGAAGATCGAAGAGCGCCGTCCTCCTCGTCAGCTTGATCCAGCTCCCAAAGAGTTGACATGGGAAGAGCGTATTAGAAAAGCGGGTGTACAAAAAGAGCGTGCTGAACAAAGGGGGTAAGTATTACATTTTGAGCTCTTTTTTAAAATAATTTTTTTTTGAAACTTTTTACCAACGAAAAACTTTACTGTAAGTAAAAAAAAACGAAAAACTTAATCTATAAGTAAACGTATTCAGATCTGTCGAAAAAGCCGCAGTAGAACATGAGAGACCTGAAAGGCAAAATATTCGCGGAAATGGTCGAGGCTCTCGTGCTAATGGAACTGGTGGTCGTGGTAATGGTGGACCCCGTGATTCCAGGGATAATCGCCAGCAGCGGAACAATGTGCAAAGCGGAATGATGTGGAAAAATGAGATAATAAAAAAGAGGTAATAAATCTGTAATCATAACTTTAACTGAAATTTGCAGAATGGCGAAAAGGAACACGACTCAAATCATCAGAATAATCATAATGGTGCAAATAATATGCCTGTATTGCCTGGAATTATGAGAGGCCCTGATATGCAATTGATGCTGCATCCTGGTAAGTTTATTGACCTTAATATAGTTTTTACGTTAACTTTTCTAACATTACAAAGGGTTATTACTGACTTTCCTGTAGGTTCATTACTTTCAGGGCTGCCACCTATGATGATGCCACCAAGAGGAATGCCTTTTATGGGTCAACCTCGTTATATGGGTAATGTGCAGGACGAACGTTTCAAGAATACATGGCTCGATGCTTCCGCTTATGCTTTTCCGATGCCGTTTGCTCCAATGACTGTAAGTTATTTATTTACAAATTTTGCATGAATTGTTTAGTTTCCCATGGATAATAGAGGTTTTCGTGGTGGTCGCGGACGTGGTCGTGGTGGATATCGTGGCCGACGTGATTACCAGAGACGATTCAACGACAGGAAAGATCAAGAGCAGCGGTCTGAAGATCAGTCTCAAGAGAATTCTTCTGCTCCTGGAGCTTCCAGTGAAAACAACACTTCTGTTTCTCCTGTAGCTGAATCGCAGTCGACGGCATAAAGTAATAATTTTTCTAATTTATTTTTAAAATTTAATTCATAGATGCCTCAATTGCCAGATCAAGATGATGTTGCCTTCTCTCATGTTGAGAACAATTATTCCACTTTATTCTCACCTCCTAGTTTTTGGCTTAATGGCTCAGATATATCCTCCTTTTTTTCTTTTTTGAAGCTTATCTTCTTTTCCCATAAGATAGTAGTTTTTTCCAAGTATTATCATTTTCTTCCTCCTCCCAAGCGCACACATTTCGAACTGCTTCCGCTTCGATCCGGTTTTATTCTTTTTTTCCTTTTGTTATACCGTATCGTTCGAAATGCGGGAATCATTTACGAGGCAGTATAATTATAATATAAAATATAAAATAATAGAAAGCAGAATGAGCAACAACATCTCGTAAAGGGATGATTATCGATAAAGTTAGTAAGTTTATTTTCATTCATAATCTTTTGTTTTAGGTATTGTTTTTATTGATAACTGGCTGTTTTATATCTATAATTTCCCCAAATATAGGAGAAACTCTGCGCAATTTTTTTTTGCGAAAAAGACTTGTAATTTTTTCATTTCTTCTGCTTATTATCATTCTCTCTTTTCTTTCAAATTTCCTAAATTTTTATAACTTTCAAGTTTCTTAAATTTAGAAAAGCAGCAAACAATTGTAAGTTGTAAAAAGATTGATAAAAGAATTCTTTAGGAATCTACGATTGAAACGCTGCAATCTATCGCCGGAATTGTACCGTGACGTGTCCCTTTCCAGTAAATAAAACCATGGAAATCGAAATATATGAATGAAAAGTGATAGCAGCAAACATTTCCAGCTCTAGTCGCTCTCTATTGACCATCAGATTAACCCCATTGTCTTTCATTGTCTTTTTTAGAGAAAATAACATTTTAGAGAGTAAGGAACAAAAAGAAAGGAAAAAAATTAGCCTAAACTGGCTATTGGGCAAAAAATCCCCGTTGAGACGAAATCTACGTCCCGTTTTCGGCCCATCCAGGACCTAGATCCCGTTATGTCCCGTCCCGCAGGCAACCCCGACTTCTTTTTCTGTGACCATGTAGATTTGTTCGATTATCTTGAAAAATTGGAAGCAATTTTGACAAAGAGGAATGAGAATATCAATTAAGAGAAAGACAAGACGATGAAGATCAGGAGGCAACTAAATTCGTAAGAAACGAAAGGGAAAAAAAAAACAAGAAGACAATTAACAAAAAGTCATTGAAAAGTTTATTATTTTTCTGTGTTTAAATATCACATCAGATCACATTCTGCCGTGTAGGTTCCAATTTTTCTTCCTATTGGAGGTTCAGTTCCTTGCAGGCCGGGCTGATAGCCACCAAAAGACTCCAAAATTGGTTGATTTTCTCGGCAAAGTCGGGCGATGACAGGCACGCACTGCAGAAGAAGCAGTTGACCATCTTCGCGACGAAATCAGCCGTTGACTCTGTCATTGTCACCATGTGGTGAGGATGACGCAGGATATGTCGGTCAAAGAAGACTTCGACATATCCGGTGACCAGGTCAAGGCGCCAACCGCCCGGGATATTCTGGAAACAAAAAGTTTAAAGAAAGTTCGCAAGAGCTTATTGTTTAATTTCTTTTCGAAGCGGATAATATCAGAAAATGTTGGTGTAACAGCAAAAGGATCGAAATGCGAAGAGAATACAAGGAGCTTGCGATCTAATGGATCTGAGCGCGGCGTTTTGAATAACCAGCGGATGGATCGGCTACAAGCAGAGCCAATACCAAGCTCAGAATGAATTCAAAGCGCATTTTGAGCAGTTTCTTGCTTTTGTAAAACCTAATAGGCTGTTGGCGGGCCTTATTTAATCATCTTTTTTAAATAATTTTCCACGCTTATTTTTAAATAAATAAAAAAATAAACTTACGTGGACGTTTTGGTGGAGGTTATTGTAGAGGCATTTTCTTTGTCGGCGGCCGATCATACCATCCCTCAATATCCATAACTCGAACAAGTTATTTCGAGCCTTTACGCCGAGAAGCGCCAACATCAGGATATCCAGGAATTTCCGGACATCAGGGGAAACGTTCTGCAGCGGTTGCAGACGCTGACCATCCCGAGCGGCAAATCGATCGGCGGCGCACGGGAGGATACCCCAAATATTGGGGTCCTGAAAATAATGAGATAATCTCCATTCCAGAAGTTCATTTAATTCTTGATAAATTATTGCAAAAAAAAACAATTGGGTCTCACGCTGAACGAAATTTAAAAAAAAGTTTGGAGCAAAAAATGGATTGAGAAGCGAGGGCCACCGGTCACATAGTAGAGCGCAGTTCAATCAAAAATTTGAGACAATTTCTGTGTCAAATGCCTCTAATCAAAACGATTTCGGACTCGTGTTTTCTACTGCGGCGCGCAAATATGGGATATCAGCCCTGTCGTTGAGGGCCCCAGAGATTAAAATTATTTTAAAGACTAACCAAAGCAGGGATCCTAGCAGCGGCTTGATCCACTCCAGCTGAATTTCTTGGCGGCTGGACGGTCGATTCGTCTGCCATCAGTACATCCTGAACAATAGATTATAAATTGAAAGAAAAAATCACTAGACAAGAAAAAGAGAAACAAAGTCAGAAAGTGCAGACATTATAGGACAAGTCGGAGAAGAAAATCGGACAAAACGACAGGTTGAATGATGTCAGGGAGAGAAACATGACAGAAAATTGTCGATAAAAGCGAAAAATTGGTTGAATTTCGTGACAAAAGCCAAAAGTTTTGGTCTAATCCTTTAAAAATTTGACGAAGTTGACATTTGCTGGCCAAGGCGATGGCGCTGCCAGGCGCGTCTCCATGAAATAAAATAAAGAAATAGATGAGTATCTGGCAGCTTTTTGTGTTCTTTTTATGGCGTTTTACTTGTTTTTGGGATTGCCTGAAGATGAATTAGAACGCAAGTTAAAAGAAAATAACAAAAATATTTAAAAATTCTCTAAGGTAAAAAGATATTTGGGGCAAAATGCTGTTTCGGCTCTGAACTTCCGACATCATTTTGTTAGAGCCAGTTAATTTTAATCGAATAACTAAATGTTTCTGATAGATCTGAGCAGAATCACGACACCGCCTTGCGAGAGAAAGTTTAGATTCATAGTTTGACAAATCCTTATGAAGCGAAAGTTTTTAACAAACTTATTCTAAAATCTATTTACTAAAGTGTATATATGAAATTTACAGTATTTACTAAGAAATACTGGCAAAAGAAGAGATAGTTGCAGTGCGCTGCAGTTTATTTAGCAGTATTTTTGTTGAAACGCAAAATATTGAGAAATTTTGAGGAGAATTTTAGTAAGCAAAATACAATGCAAAACGAGCCAGAAGGAATAGATTAAGTTAACCTAAAAGCAATAAAAAATGTAATAAAATTATAAAGAAAGAAAGAAAGAAAGAAAGAAAGAAAGAAAGAAACTGCTCTTTTAAAGGAACAGTCCAGGCTAGGGGGACGCTCGAGCTCGCGTGTGCACATGAACCTCGAAAATGCGGTCGAATTTGAAAAATTCAAAATTATTTTTAGCACTTTCTTTGATTTTCTACATTATTTACTCTAGTTTTTTTGCTGTTTCTACTTACAATATTATGGCGATTATTTTGCAAGTAAAAATAATGAGAAACAATGCATAAATTACAAATTCCAAAAATGCACGCTGTTCCAAATTACAAAATACGTAATTTGCGTGCTACGTACTCTGCGTACGCATGCTCTTCCTACCGTAAGCCCGGACTGTTCCTTTAATGAAATTCTTTAGCTTATAAGATTGGATTATTGTCGGGAACGTTCTTCTATTATTTCCATATTATTATTATTATTATTATATTATTATTATGGTATTATCATTGACTTGAGTTGATTTATCGAATTCTTCTTATCCGGCTGTATTATTTCGGTAAGAATATAATCGATAAGAAAGGATAATTACGGGTTTGTCCTAGTTTTGATTATATAGGAACATAGAGCGAACGCAATTTCAAAAAGGACTGTAGACAGGAATAAAGAGATTAGCATATTTGAACACCACGATTAGATTATTTTGCATGGTTCAAGTAAAAATTTTACTAAAAATTTTAGAAAATACTACTGTAAAATAAACAATAAAAGAATTAGGAGAGTGTTAATTATTCTTTTTTTCGTGTTTCAACTGTAAACAACGTGAACATGTAATTTAGTAGCGGCTGTAGTTTAAAATTAAAAGTTTGTGGTTAGAGGTGAATATATCAGTCGTGTTTGCTTCCACATTTGTTTCGTCGCCGTTCAATCGACACTCTCGTTCTTTTTTTTGTATTCTATCTGGAAAACAAAAGTGCCGCTGATAAATTGACCAGCTTTCTTCGTTCCATTTCAGCGGTTTCACTCATTGTCTCCCCAATTTCTAGACCAAAACATGGATCCTTTATAACCGCAATACTTCCCTCTTCCGCCCCACCAATGTTTTCTCGACCTTCTTTCCCTTTTCTACGTTTCGGCATTTCTATTTCCGGCCTTTTTATCATTTTCCTAATCATTGCAATAAGCAACATCTCCTATGAGATTTATCTCTTCGAGAAGGAAATCTACAAAGAAATGGAAGAATTCAAGGCAATCCCTTCCTGTTTTCTTAAAATAACTGGGTTCAGGTAGAGACCAATGAGGCTTGGAGAGCTCTTCAGCCGACATCTCGATCGAAAAGAAGTTTCTATGTTCAGGAAGGAGGAGGCGCCCCGCCACCGCTATTTGAAACTGTCGTTATTGGACCTCCTCCATTGATTGTCTGTCCTCCAGGCCCGAGAGGACTTCCAGGATTTCCTGGTCGACCAGGGGATCGAGGGTAAAGATTGGCTGCAGCCTAGAAATAATCAAAATTTAGTGATGACGGTTTCCCGGGGCAACCAGGAGCTCCCGGGGTTTCGCAATATGTCCACGAGAGGCCAGGCTGCATTCAATGTTCTGTCGGACCTCCTGGACAAGAGGGGCCACCTGGAGAAATTGGATTTTCAGGAGAAGATGGACTACAAGGATCTCCTGGTCAGTTTCCTTTAAAAAGCAGTAATCTTTCAGGCCTTCCTGGACATCCAGGCGACAGAGGACGCCCAGGCCCAGCCGGGGATCCTGGCCCGGCCGGCGAAGATGGCCATCCAGGTATCCCCGGTCATCCAGGAGCAAATGGACATCGTAGTCGACCCCCTCGAGGTTTACCAGGTCATACAGGACCATGTGGACCTGCTGGGCAACCAGGAATTCCTGGAGACAGTGCTCGTGCCGGGATGCCCGGGTCAAGAGGACCCCGCGGTCCGCCAGGACATCCTGGTCGCCCAGCAAATGACGGGCCACCTGGAAAAGTGAGACTAACATGAAAAAATCAACAAATGATTTAGCCGGGAATCCCTGGAGAAGCAGGAAAAGACGCGGATTATTGTAAATGTCCAAGACGAGAATACGTGAGAAGTGGCGAAATGAAACGAGCCAGGAAAAAGATTTAATATTGGAATAAATATAAAATCTTTATAATGCAGGAATTTCTAATTGTGCAATAATCAAAGAGAGGGAGGGGATTCCTGAAATGGAAAGCGGGAACTGGCCGCCTCGGCGAAAATGGACAAGATCATTGTGTTTTGTGTTTTGAATCAAAAGCGGGAGGCATATGGGCTCTCTGTAGACGCGCATCCCTCGGCGGTGTAAGGGCTGGACCGAAGGGACAGTGGATTGCTCGCCTAATAGGAGAGCCTCCAAGAGAGGCTGCTCCTAGCCACGCGGGAGTGAGGCCGAATGCGGGAGTGCGGACTATTAGGGCTATCGAAGGATTACTAGAGAGAGCAAGAGTGAGAGAGAAGAGCAAGAAGTGTTTCTATGAGAATAGAAGAGAAAGTAACAGTACAAGAATATTAGAGAAGAGAGTTTATTATAGATGAACTCTATACACAATATACTGGGACAATAACTGCTGGCACAGATAACACTGGAGGAAGTGTTACTGGGAGAGCAATACAACGGGCAACATCTCTGTGGCAGCACAGAGATGAGACTGATTTGACCGGGGCGATAGCGCGGGCGAATGACGCCGTTGCAATGGGGCGCGGTTACTCACCGCACGCTGGGCCGGAAGCCTGGACCATTCGGGACGGGCGCAAACACTCCCGGGGGCGAGAAAAACCCACTAACGAGTTGGGTTCGAAATAAAAGAAGTGTGTGGTGGGGAACCAAGGCGGCATGCAAGGGTCTGAAGAGCCTGTCGACGACGGGAAAGGGCCTTAATTCCCTACTTCCGACGCGACTGGGACGACACCACTGGGCTTGTCCAGTGGGCGGCTCAACTTCCCTGGTTCAAGACCGTATCGACTCGGTAAGTTACCCGTCACATAAAGAAAAAATAATCGCCTCCTTTGTGTTCACATCCCTCGGTCTCTTTTGCTGTCTCCAGGAGACGTGCTAGGCTTCTGGATCTTTTCGCACACTGGGTGAGCAGTGTGGTCCAGCTGTACCCTCTTAGCCGTGGTCTGGGGTACAGACAAAATAGAGGGCCATACAAACAAGAACCTAAGTGAAAGACAAAAAGAAAAAGCAAAATAAATAAGAGAAAAAGCATACTGTGGGAAAAAACTTTGTAGATTTCTTCTTTGGCTGCTTGTGGATCTTGCTTTCTTCTTTCTTGGGTGGTGTTGTTGTACGACTGTTGATTGTGACCATAGAGCGTGGTGTTGAGTGCGACCATTGAACTCTTGTGTGGCTTCATCGGTACGTGATGTTGTTCTTCTTCATCGGATAGACTGCTTGGACTTCTTTTTGGGAGACAGAACTGGCCGATGGAATAATGTGTGCGAGTTTCTACAAGAAAACTCTATCTCGAAAGAGACAATGTTTGCTTGCTCTGGGCAAGCTTCTCGATAAGCGAGAGAAAAAAAACAAAATAAAATGACTCAGCATTTATTTATATTACTGGAACAATATAAGCTGGTCGTATAATTGTAAAATAATTTACAAGAAATGGATCTATAAAAGTAGATCACTGGCACAGGATGAATTGGCTACTGGCCCAAGCCTGCTGGGACGGAAAGGCTGGGGCGAGACGATGGAATTGGAGACGATGCTCTTCATTCGCTTCACAACGTATGACGTTGGATGCCCTCTTCTCCGGCTCTTTGTCCTCTGGCAAGTTGGGCTATGTCGCTATCTAAATTAAGAAATAGATAGAAAACTTTACAATACATAGAATTAGCGAAGAATGTTACGTGCTGTTTGATTAACAGACAAAATGGAAAAATTTTTCCGAGGTGAGTAAATTCACGCTAATTCCATGATTGCAAAGAATATTAATTAATATTTTTGAATCATACCCGGCACTGGCGTAGCTGGTATTTACCAAGCATAAACAATACTACTGGGAATATATTAACCAATACTAGCTTAGCAGTATACAACCTAAAAAAAAAGATTCTAAATTGCAACTTACTTTGCTAGCTGTAGCTAATAACTGGCTTGAATTATCTGGCTTCGGATTGGCTTAGTATCTCTGAAATTAGAGATTGTGAACGGAATCGATGTTTGAATGTCGACCCCTTTGTTCAGTTACTGGACATTGTCCTGTGACAGAACGGTTTACTGGAATGTTACGTCTATTTTGTGTATTTGACGTATTACTGGGAAAGAATGGACTGGAAGACTGGTACAAGGAACTACTGGGAACGAAAGCGCTGGGATTTTGCGTTGGTTTGGCTAATGCTCCGTCATTGGCGGAGGAGCCTTGCGAAAACCCTCATTTCTATCGCATGTTTTGGTGCACACGATAGCAGCGTGTTTCTTCGATCCACAATATTTGCATGTTTTGTCTAAATGACAATCTTCCGTTCTATGTCTTGCGCTGAAACAGAGAAGACAACGTTTCCATTGCTTCGCCATAGCTAGTCTGTGTTGCGGCGTAGAAGGTACAGGACAATCTCGCGCCTTGTGGTCTTGCCTAAGGCAAATGAAACAGACTGGAACGTAATTATTCTGGCTGTGTCTGTCTGGCTGTTCTTTCTGTCTGGTGTCTGATTCTCCACCCGATTCGCTGGAGGACTCTTTATCAGACTGTTCACTTGAGGTGTTGTGCCTTTCGTTGTCGTAACCGCGATTGACACTCAAGTCGCGCAATTTTTCGGTTTCCCGAATGTAGGCGTAGTTGTTCAGTAACGAGTCAACTTCGTTGATGTAATCTAAAGGTAGAAAGCGAAAACCTGTTGATGATTCCAGCCCATCGATGTTCCTGTTCACTTCACGTGGAAATTTTCCTCGAACCAACAGTATGAAGAACTCGGAGCGGAGCATATTTGGATCAACACTTTCTAAATCTACTATTAGTTGACGCAAAAATATTACTGTTTTTTCAATGCTTTTGAAATGCATTGTTGCTACTGGCTCAATGTCAATTATTTCTGCCATTATTGCAGCGCTGGATTTATCGCGCACTTGGAATTTTGCGACGAGAGCATGGATGGCGGCTATATATCCCCCGCCGCGAGAACGTTGCAGCATGGGGTACACCATTTGTAAGGCCATGCCTCTGAGATATGAAACCAAGTAATGCTGTTTAATTCCCACAGATATCTCATGATTTAAGTGAATCATCGCTCGAAACGCGTTCCAGAAGGGGGCCCACTTTTCCCTTGACCCATCGAAATGAGGGATCTCCAGACAAGGTTGTCGAACCTTGTCCAAGGGAAAGCGTTTATCCTCCTCCTGTACTAACAGTTGCTTATTGAGCTCTTCCCGATATCTGACTTCCCTTGAGGGAAGCGCCGTAAATGCTGGGGCTACATACTGGTAATAGTTATTTGTAAAATTTTCATCCTGAATTAACGGAGATGAAAATCCTACCTGTCCTCTATTTGAAGACACTGGCATCGATTCTTCTGGCACACCAAGGTTGTTTCCTTCTTCCTGTTCTCTGGGTTCCATCCTGGGAGAATGGTTCTGGGCAAGAAATCCTGGCACCGCAACAACTGGCTCTGCTTCTTCAACACCTAAAGAACGTTGATTAGACATCACGGCACGAGTTACTGGAATACCCGTGGCCCCGTATAATTGGGTAATTGGTTTTTTAGCGGTGCTCATTAACCCAATGCGTTTTACGTTAGCGGGTGTATGATAAGCAGAAAGCTGCTGTTGGCCTGGATTATGATCAAACTGGGAAGAATAACCTGGCGTTCTAAAGGCGAGCGGTAAACTTCTGGGTGTCACAAGAGCTGGGAACAAGCGATTTTCCACTCCAGCTCGCTGGATAAGCTGTGTGTTGTAATCACGTATAGTGATGAAAAAGGCCCGATCATACTCTTTAATGCTACCCTGAAGCAACTCAAAGCTACTAACCTGAAGTCGAAGACTCTCTTGCCAAGTGCGGTCATAGGGACCGTTGGCATTGATGCTCTTCTGGTACTCGGACTTGGCACACTCCAGCAGTTCTTCCATATCTTCTTTGATTTCCTGGATGTTGTATTGGAAATCACCGTAGATAGTTCTCAAATCTGCTGCTTCACTGAGAAATCCTGGAGTGGCTGTCTTTTCCTTCATCTGCGCAAAGCGTTTTTCGATGGATATTCTCTCCTGGTCCATCTTCTGAAGAGCAGAAGCTCTGCGCTGGAACTCCTGGCTGGGACGGATTGCTGCTGGCTGACTATCCCTGGAACTGTCATCAGGAGTTCCATCTTCATGTTCGCCATGTGTGGCTGTATTGTTTTCGTCAATAGCTGACATTGTTCGCAATAGGCTTACGAATTACCTGAAATAAACACTCTATATATGTTAAAAAAAACAAAGAGAGAGATATAGAGATGAAAATTTGCAGTGGCCTAAAATTTGCGAAATAGGACGAAATTGAACTGGTTTGAAAATTATGCTTCCGTGTCAAACAATTACTGGTAATATCGTTTTTAGAGCTGTTTAGTGTTTTCACATTGCACCATGTATGAGCTTACACTTGTATGGTAAAACTGTGTGCGAACTACAACAAATAATGCAAAATGTGTGAAAAACAAAATAACAACGTGGAGCGGCGCGACAAGGTGGAAAGAATGAATCTTTCGCGCATTGGAGCACGCCGACTCTTTGGTCTCGACACGCTTGTTCGGGCGCTCATTCAAACGCTGTTTTCGAGCTCTTTTAGCAATATACCAATAATTGGTGAATTTTACTGGGAAAATGGTTAGTTCCCTATGAACTATTCTGGGCACCAAGTACTTTTGTCTCTACTTGAGCAATGTATCGGTACTGCGATAGCTGGTAAGGGTTTTGTGAGTTATCCCTTGTAAAATATGACTGGTATTTTTCAGAAGCTAATTTTCTGATGTTTTCACTGTTTGGGAATCATCTTGTTAGGCCTTTTTGCACCCTGTATTGTCTTCCTTCGACCTCATGAGTGGGTTATATTCAGGCGATGATTCTTCTAATTGTTCTGTACAACTTTGGGTGAACAGTGGCACCTGATGTTTTGTTTTTTGGGTAAAATGATACACCATGTAATTGGATTTATTTTGAACACCATGTATTGGATCACCATGTAATCCAACGATGTATTTGAAGTACAATTTGGGTTCTGTATCATGTATTCTGGTTTTTTGTTTCTTTTTCTTTACATTCCTTTTTCTTCTCTTTTCATCTCTCGGCGCTCTGATTTTCATGTAGTCGTTTGGGCCTACCGAGAGAGGGAGAGAGAGGGGAATGGAGAGGTAGCTGGAGAGATCACCACGTAGCTACAGCTCTCTACGTAGAGAATTACTGGGAGGATGTTTGTTTTACCCTGGGATTTTCCAAATAGTTTTGAGGCTATTGGAGTTGAAATGTGCCTATCCATATCAGGATCATTACCCTCTGATCGGACTGGATAGCGAGTCTAAATTACACTGTTGTAATTTTACCTTTTACGAATTCTTTCTACAGCTTTCCGGGAGCTCGCAGAGCAACGAGACGGGGTATGCGGCGAGTCTGGGTAATGACCCTTTACCTCTGTGTCTCCGAAGCTCTGGCCCGTTCTACTGGGAACCTAAATTCGTCAGTATTTCTGTCTGGCTAGGATTTCAAGATTACTGGGACAGTTGAAGTTTTAACCTTACGTAAGTAGCTTTTCCCTTGCCTTGCCTACAAGAGATCGGTTACTTCTCTTGAGGATCCGCGGCTGATTGTGTTTTTGGATGACAGGAATTTACGTCTGCCTCCTTTGCGACATGTCGACTGTTCGAACGTTGGTGTTTCCGTTCGCAGGGATCTCTATCCTCCCCGTGCGGATATCATCACAATCATTTCCTTACGTTTTGAATAGTGATGTGCGGTGGAGAAAGGTCAGCCAAAACCTTTTCTCACTCCCTATTCCTGGACTTTACAAACTGGCAGCAAGCTGGCTGGAATGCTGGGCAGCTTGGATCTGTTTATACGTTAATCGGAACGAGTCGCCTCCATCAACCTCTTATTTGATGAAGAGAGAGAGTGCGGAATCTGAGACCTTTGCTCAGATTTATTCGGCCAAGTCTTCTACGCTCGATTCCCTGATAACCCTGACATTTTCCAACAGGATTTTTTCACAAGTAACGTATTGCACATCGAAAACTGTATAACTTTTGTCCTAAAGACATAAAAAAATACTGGATACTCTAAATACTGGGAAGGAAAACACTGGAAAAAAAACTAACGGTTTGGAATGAAGCACCATATACTCCTTTGGAATAATTGATCTTTTCCAAGTTCCACTGGTTGTATTCGCTTCAGATTCAATCTTCTCAATCGTAAGTCTATCATAGTGTTGTAGGACACTTCCTCAACTCGATGCTCCGACTTGTTGAATATGAATCTCTGAAGGAAAAAGTCTTTGAACTAACCGCAATGTTTCTCCTGTGTCTACTTCCTTTTCTCCACTAACTGGTTCTTCTAACATCTAAGCGGCTGTGCTTTTGGATGTTCTAACTGCAAAATGGGTTGAGATCTTTCAGGAAACATCAGTACTCGTCGTCGTTTTGGGCTGTCAGACCTCTTGTGGGATTCAAAGATGGCCCCACCCCAGTGGTTGGCAGATCTAAGACCGATTCTTCAAGAGCTGGACCTCTACTGGCGAACGACTTTTCTGGTAATTCAAGAAGATTTCTAGCCAGACAATTCTGGCTGTCAAGTTTGGAAAGACTCAAGGAAGGAAAACTTTCAGAGCTCGGCTCAACGATTACGAGTCGCTCTGAACACTACCGTTGTGTTCTGCCTATCGTCGGCAACGAGGAGGCAATCGAAGACAATCAATCCAGTACTGTCGGGCATGATTGTAGTCTCCGAATCTCTGACTATCAAAATAATAGAAAAAGTTCCGACCTGATCTTCCTATGTGCTTTCGCAATCATTTCTTGTAGAAAGACTGACTACTTGAAATAACACGAATATCTGTATGAGCTTTATATAAGCAATTGTAATGTTGGCACAGTATACTGGGACGGATATCACTGGGAATTGCACTGGTACAAACTACAATACAATCTGGAAGTTTCAATGTTAAAAACAAGTTGTAAAGTGTAAATGAATACAGGCCTGGGACTTATAGCTGGCTTCTTCTCGGCTGGCAAACGGTGTCTTTTTAACTTGGCATTCTACTTCCTTCTTCTGTTTTCTCTTTCCTTGGCACTCTACTTCGCACCATGTAGGGCATATAACCATGTAGACGCTTGAGCTACCAAGAGATATAGAGATAGAGCGAGATTGGAAGAGGGTTTGTATTACCAATAAATGCTAAAATGAAAAATCAAAGACTAACCACCGATGCAATTTTTCCAAGAAGAATTTGACCATGTAAACAACTCATGTCGACCAATACTATAATCCATCTTCTTTCGTGTAATCTTCTTTGAATGAAAACTATGAATAAGAGACCGTGCATCATGTATACTTGCTAGAAAAAATGCTGAAATAGCTGAAACATTAGTTTAGCAACATGTAGTAACATGAAAGATTGTGAAATAGCAAAATGCACCATGTAATAACAATGAAACATTGTAAAATGGCAAAATGTACCATGTAAACTTGTACAAGTCCCTGGATAGTATATCCTGGCTCCTAGCATACTGGCAAAAGCTCAAACTGGCAAACACTTCGATGGTAACATCGGAGAATCTGGCAAGCAAAATTTTCTGGGAAAAATTCTACTGGCAATTCTCTCTTGGATCCGTATATTATTTCTATTGAAATAATACGGCCGATGCACCATGTAGACGCGCATCCCTCGGCGGTGTAAGGGCTGGACCGAAGGGACAGTGGATTGCTCGCCTAATAGGAGAGCCTCCAAGAGAGGCTGCTCCTAGCCACGCGGGAGTGAGGCCGAATGCGGGAGTGCGGACTATTAGGGCTATCGAAGGATTACTAGAGAGAGCAAGAGTGAGAGAGAAGAGCAAGAAGTGTTTCTATGAGAATAGAAGAGAAAGTAACAGTACAAGAATATTAGAGAAGAGAGTTTATTATAGATGAACTCTATACACAATATACTGGGACAATAACTGCTGGCACAGATAACACTGGAGGAAGTGTTACTGGGAGAGCAATACAACGGGCAACATCTCTGTGGCAGCACAGAGATGAGACTGATTTGACCGGGGCGATAGCGCGGGCGAATGACGCCGTTGCAATGGGGCGCGGTTACTCACCGCACGCTGGGCCGGAAGCCTGGACCATTCGGGACGGGCGCAAACACTCTCCCTCGACTGATGTCAAAACTTTCTCTTCATTTCAATTCTTCCTAATGTTTCTTATTTTTGTTGCCAGAGAATAAGAAAGATAAGTTTTGTGTTATTTTGTGCCCGCAGCAATTGTCTCAGTCTCGTCGAAAACTGGCTATTTTGACGAGGAGTGATTTGGATGTCCAGCTGGTTTCCATTTCTAATCACCAAAATGATTTCCTCCCTTTCTTTCTATCTGATTTTAATGATTAATTCCTGTCTTGGCTGTGTGCCAACTTACAATTGTAAGTAATTGAACAAACATTGCTCTATCAGCTCTTGTAGCAGAAGAAGCCGAACTTTTCACAACAACTGCCGTCGGTGGAACCACTGGAGGAACCACAATAATGGGCGGAAGTACTATAACTGGCAGCACGACGAGTTCTGGAACCACGACGAGTATTTCCCCAACGACGACGACCACAACTCGTATGGCCAGCTCTCATTTTATCGAATAATCAGCTATTTTGAGCTGCTTGCCTTGCTGGATGGGTCTATCTCCCTTTGACAATGAGCTGTTATTTGGCTGTAGATGTCGGCGGTCTGACAATTACCCAGCCAGACGCCGAGCTCCAATGTCAGACGTATACCGGCGGACATCTGGCGTCGATTCACAGCGCACAAGAGAATAGCTTCTTACTTTGTGAGTTTTAAGAGCCAGACGAAGGTTATTTCGCTCACTTTCAGCTTTATTTTCACCTAACGGCAATCCGTAAGTTTGTTTTTTTTATTTTGGGTGTCTAAGAAAATGGGGAGAGTCGAGAGGGAAGGTGAAATGCCTCCTCGTCGACGCCATGTCTCCGCCTCACATTTCTCTCCCATTTTCAGGATAAACCTCGGTTTATATAGGACTGGACCAGGCCCTACAGATTTCGCCGGCCAACATGCAATGTCACACAACACTATTTTTGGGTGCTGCGGCGCGTAGGTCGACGCTGAAGCTCTAAAACTTTCCAAAATAATAAAATAGGCTCTACTAAGCCTAAGCCCACATTTTAACAGAATTAGAATGAGAGAAAATTTTTTTAGAGAGCATTTTAGTGAGAAAGTAGGGGAAATGTCACACAAAAAGGCCAACTTTCATCGCGGTGTAGCTCACCAGGTGAACTTTTAAAATCGGTTTAAACGCTGGCAATGGGCACTACTAAGCCTAAGCATTCCTATGATAGAAAAAAATCAGAAAAAAATTGGTGCTGAAGGGGTGTATCAGCCATGTGTGACATTTGTGTGTGTGACATTGCACGTTCGCCGATTTCGCCTGGTACGATGGCACTCCAGTAAGTCGTCTGGTCGCTTTTTTTCTAATTTCAATTCAGTTTGATTACAGTAATTGGGCTGTCCATCCGCCGAATATTCAGCCAGACAACGCCAGCGGTGACCAAGAAGCCGAAGGCCAGTTTTCCCACGGTTATTATGGCGATCACTCGCCCCCGTAATAATTAAATTTTTCTTATTTTCCCACGGGATATTTTATTACGTAAAAGTGACCAATCTAATGATCAAGACGTCGCCCCTTTTTTTATTTATTGAACTATGAAGAATTTGTACAAATAAATGGATTTTCGACAAATATTGCAGAAAATAAGGCGGCCACGGGAAATGTCGTGGATTTCATGGCTCTGAGGAGATGGCAACAGTTGAAGCGAGTTCCTTCTGAAAATTTTTGCGCTATTAAAATTAGTTGCCATTCCCAAAAGCAAGTCAATGGGACCCAGAATGACCGATAGCTGTACAGAATATGGGTCGACCAAACTGTGTTTGAACGCCTTTCAACTCGACCTGGCTCCGTCCAATGGCCGTATTTCTCCTGTTAATTTCTTTATCAGAATAGAATTCTTGAGAATAATCTTGACTGCCACCCTTTTCAATAAATTCCTCTTTTTCAGGATCCGAGAGCTCTCGTCGACCTCCTCTAATGACATCTCCACTCCTCACCTTGACAGCCGGCAAAATCTCCAACAAAGTCGAGACTCGCAACCATTTCTCCTCTTGGCTCAAGTCTTGCTCCTGCCTCTCCGCCGTTTCCAGCAAAAGTTGAATGAAGCGTGTCCTGGCCAGCATCAGTTGCCATTGTCCCGTCGACGACAGCGACAAAACTGAATCTAATTGCTTTTTCAGCTGGGAAAATGTGAATTTTACCTGGAGACAAGAGGCAAATGACTTTGAGGATGACAAATTCGGCGTCGGAGCGGTTTGTCAACTGGAAGAGGACTTCCGTCTGGGTCGAGGGAGTCGTCCAGCTGCGTTTCAGCTCCCAGGACGCATATTTCTGGGAGAAATAACCGAATAGCTGGCAATTTTGCTGGATTAGGAGCTTCTGAAAGAATTTACGTTATTCGCTCATAAGCAGAGGGCGGTACATTGGATGAAATACCCAAAAAAAGTCGAGAAAAGGCTTTAAAGTGCAAAAAAATGTCTGACCTTATCCTCCTGGCTCATTGCCGCCAGCTCCGCGTAGCTGTCGAGGCCATTTAAGAAGGATTCAGCCAGAAGACTCGATGTCCAAGAATCCATTAAAGAAGCCAAAGGTACGGTAAGAGCTGATGACAATATTGGTAGGCTAAATTGGACAGATCATCTAAAGATTACAGCGACTACCTCGAGGCGGTCGAGAATTGAACTGGCGCAATTTTCTCGTCTTCCATTTCCATCGACGCCGATTTAAATTGCCACGTGGGGTAAAGTGGCTCCGGATGGAGAATTTCCTTTAAAAAATTGAAGTTTAGATGGATTTTAGGAGAAACCTGCGATTCCAGCGAGTCGACGCTAAAATTACTCGGGCAAGATTTTGTCTTTCGACCGACGATCGAGTAATCCATTTGGGCATCCAAACATTTTTGAAATCGACAAGCGGCGCAAGCATGGCGGGAATTTCCTGAAGATTTTTTATAACAAAAGACCGGGATACTCACCGAGGACAATGGGACATTTCCCGTCCGCCTTGCAGACGAGTTGTTTGTTATTTTTGACGTGGCGGAAGAAGAAAACACGACAACTTCTGGAAAAAAAATTAAAAAATGTCGAACCCCCGTCGAATGCTTGGAAGGCATCCATGCTGACCATTACACCACGAACGCGACAGGTCCACCGCGCCGGGGAGGGAGGTTAATCCCATTCCTGGGTTGTACAATCCGAGGAAACAGGTTCTGACCCTGGACACTTTCCAGCCCAGCTTCTTCTCGGTCAAATGGTCAAAATATGGCCGAGTGGTCTAGTGGTATGATTCTCGCTTAGGGTGCGAGAGGTCCCGGGATCGATCCCCGGCTCGGCCCATATGTTTTGGACGGTAGAAGAGGATTTTACCTGCAGACGAGTCCTCCATAATGATATCGAGCACCGGCAGTGCCACAGACGGCACAAGTTGGACAAACGAGAGACGACCGCCGGATGTCGAGCATATCTCGACGGGGATAGGGACGACGGACGGACGGTCGCCGACCACTCCTCCCCAGAATCTACGTCGACATCTACGTAGCCAATCACACAAAAATAACTAAAATAATTGCAAAAAGCTCCACTTTTGTGACGTAAAATATCGGCCTGTTCAAAATCTTCGCCCCGATTTAAAATGGAATTTTACGTAGATAATCGAAGATAAAAAAGCGAGGCGGCCACTAATACGCAGGTGTCCATCGCGGGGGATATGTTCCTTCGTCTGTACCATTATCAAATTTATGATCGAAAAGAAATTAATCTGATATTTTGTTGATTTGTTGCTGTATTTTGGTGCAGGAAAAGACAAAATGACAAGAAATTGGGTAATTCTGAGGATAATTCATCAATGACTCCTTCTCGGTCATCGGAATACGGCGGACATTAGAAGACGCCCATGTCAATGTAATCAGGAACGGAATAATAATTAAAATATTTATTCGCTGGAGGAGATATAGGCCAGAGCATGGTAGCTGATTGAATGAGGAAAGTATAAAAGAGTTGTAAAATATTATCAAAAATAGAAATAACCAAAGGAATGGGGACACAGGCTGACAAAAGTGTGGTCTTTTTTTGTGACAGACGGAGTTCTCTTGAATATTCCAGTTTGAACCATGGGAATGGATGGATGCTTCTTCAGCTTTCTTGACCTCCTGGTTCTTTTTTTTCCTTCCCCGCAGCTTTCATTTTGTCAATCTCATAAGCAGACGGAAAAAAGAATGGTGCCGTTTGGGATGGAAACAACGAAATTTCTAAAAATTGTAGGTTATTTAGGTCCCAATAGTGTAAACTTTACCGCGAAGGACAAATAAAGGTCTATTTCCATTTGAAAAAACTTGAAATTAAAGCATTTATGGCCCTAAAATAATAATTATTGAGTAGAAATTGAAAAAGAAGAGAAAATGTGAAATTATGGATAGAGAAAGGAGAGCAAAATGAAGGGGATTCGACGTGACGAGCGGGAGAGGCAGATGAACACGGTGTCTAAGCAGAGACGAAGACATGTGGCGCAAGAATTCCGCTGTCCTCTGGCCTCGGCAGCTGTTGTCGCCCATAAGCGGACGACACCCTTCCTCTTCGGTTTAATTACCCAAGTTTGAGGTACTAACTGCCTTCCGACCCTATGAAAATAGCGGTTGAGATAAGAATTTTGGAATAGCTTCCCCTTGAGGGAGGCAACAAGCGAAGAGGGAAATTCTCGTCGTCGTCAATGCCGACTAACGTCTTTGTCAATGGGAAAGGCAGCCATGTGGCGGGGTGGCGTCAGAGATGGAAAAGGTTGGAAATGGCTGATGGAAAAGTCGTTTTGACCAATTGGAATAAGGGCGAGCCAAATAAGTAAGTCACTTTATTTTAATTTAACCCATTAATGCTCATGTGTTCATTTTTGAACATTTTTTGTCTTGGTTCCCCCTTTGGTGATTTTTCGGTCGAAATTTTTTTTTCTTTCAAAATTGGTATCAAAAATTTCGCCTCTTTGAGCTGATCACAGATATGTGACTCTCATTGAACTATGCTTTGTATTTCTAGCAAAGGTTGAAAAGAAAATTGTATGCAAATTTACACTGGAGGAGGAGAAGGTCGTCACTTTGGACAATGGAATGTCAACTTCTGTGCTACGATATCGAGAATCATCGACATTTTCCTATGGTTCAGACACGACCACGTGACCAAAGGTGGTGTATGAGCTAAATTCTTTTTCTGTCGAAATTTGGTAAGCCTAAATCCCCGGGAATTTTTAAGCCTAAGCCTAAATCCTTTTTCTGTCGAAATTTGCTAAGCCTAAATCCCCTGGAATTTTTAAGCCTAAGCCTAAGCCTAAATCCTTTTCCTGTAAAAATTTGGTAAGCCTAAATCCCCTGGAATTTTTAAGCCTAAGCCTAAATCCTTTTTCTGTCGAAATTTGGTAAGCCTAAATCCCCTGGAATTTTTAAGCCTAAGCCTAAATCCTTTTTCTGTCGGAATTTGGTAAGCCTAAATCCCCTGGAATTTTTAAGCCTAAGCCTAAATCCTTTTTCTGTCGAAATTTGGTAAGCCTAAATCCCCTGGAATTTTTAAGCCTAAGCCTAAGCCTAAATCCTTTTCCTGTAAAAATTTGGTAAGCCTAAATCCCCTGGAATTTTTAAGCCTAAGCCTAAATCCTTTTTCTGTCGAAATTTGGTAAGCCTAAATCCCCTGGAATTTTTAAGCCTAAGCCTAAATCCTTTTTCTGTCGAAATTTGGTAAGCCTAAATCCCCTGGAATTTTTAAGCCTAAGCCTAAATCCTTTTTCTGTCGGAATTTGGTAAGCCTAAATCCCCTGGAATTTTTAAGCCTAAGCCTAAATCCTTTTTCTGTCGAAATTTGGTAAGCCTAAATCCCCTGGAATTTTTAAGCCTAAGCCTAAATCCTTTTTCTGTCGGAATTTGGTAAGCCTAAATCCCCTGGAATTTTTAAGCCTAAGCCTAAATCCTTTTTCTGTCGAAATTTGGTAAGCCTAAATCCCCTGGAATTTTTAAGCCTAAGCCTAAATCCTTTTTCTGTCGAAATTTGCTAAGCCTAAATCCCCTGGAATTTTTAAGCCTAAGCCTAAGCCTAAATCCTTTTCCTGTAAAAATTTGGTAAGCCTAAATCCCCTGGAATTTTTAAGCCTAAGCCTAAATCCTTTTTCTGTCTAAATTTGCTAAGCCTAAATCCCCTGGAATTTTTAAGCCTAAGCCTAAGCCTAAATCCTTTTCCTGTAAAAATTTGGTAAGCCTAAATCCCCTGGAATTTTTAAGCCTAAGCCTAAATCCTTTTTCTGTCGAAATTTGGTAAGCCTAAATCCCCTGGAATTTTTAAGCCTAAGCCTAAATCCTTTTTCTGTCGAAATTTGCTAAGCCTAAATCCCCTGGAATTTTTAAGCCTAAGCCTAAGCCTAAATCCTTTTCCTGTAAAAATTTGGTAAGCCTAAATCCCCTGGAATTTTTAAGCCTAAGCCTAAATCCTTTTTCTGTCGAAATTTGGAAAGCCTAAATCCCCTGGAATTTTTAAGCCTAAGCCTAAATCCTTTTTCTGTCGAAATTTGCTAAGCCTAAATCCCCTGGAATTTTTAAGCCTAAGCCTAAGCCTAAATCCTTTTCCTGTAAAAATTTGGTAAGCCTAAATCCCCTGGAATTTTTAAGCCTAAGCCTAAATCCTTTTTCTGTCGAAATTTGGTAAGCCTAAATCCCCTGGAATTTTTAAGCCTAAGCCTAAATCCTTTTTCTGTAAAAATTTGGTAAGCCTAAATCCCCTGGAATTTTTAAGCCTAAGCCTAAATCCTTTTTCTGTCGAAATTTGCTAAGCCTAAATCCCCTGGAATTTTTAAGCCTAAGCCTAAGCCTAAATCCTTTTCCTGTTAAAATTTGGTAAGCCTAAATCCCCTGGAATTTTTAAGCCTAAGCCTAAATCCTTTTTCTGTCGAAATTTGGTAAGCCTAAATCCCCTGGAATTTTTAATCCTAAGCCTAAATCCTTTTTCTGTCGAAATTTGCTAAGCCTAAATCCCCTGGAATTTTTAAGCCTAAGCCTAAGCCTAAATCCTTTTCCTGTAAAAATTTGGTAAGCCTAAATCCCCTGGAATTTTTAAGCCTAAGCCTAAATCCTTTTTCTGTCGAAATTTGCTAAGCCTAAATCCCCTGGAATTTTTAAGCCTAAGCCTAAGCCTAAATCCTTTTCCTGTAAAAATTTGGTAAGCCTAAATCCCCTGGAATTTTTAAGCCTAAGCCTAAATCCTTTTTCTGTCGAAATTTGCTAAGCCTAAATCCCCTGGAATTTTTAAGCCTAAGCCTAAGCCTAAATCCTTTTCCTGTAAAAATTTGGTAAGCCTAAATCCCCTGGAATTTTTAAGCCTAAGCCTAAATCCTTTTTCTGTCGAAATTTGGTAAGCCTAAATCCCCTGGAATTTTTAAGCCTAAGCCTAAATCCTTTTTCTGTCGAAATTTGCTAAGCCTAAATCCCCTGGAATTTTTAAGCCTAAGCCTAAGCCTAAATCCTTTTCCTGTAAAAATTTGGTAAGCCTAAATCCCCTGGAATTTTTAAGCCTAAGCCTAAATCCTTTTTCTGTCGAAATTTGGTAAGCCTAAATCCCCGGGAATTTTTAAGCCTAAGCCTAAGCCTAAATCCTTTTTCTGTCGAAATTTGGTAAGCCTAAATCCCCTGGAATTTTTAAGCCTAAGTCTAAATCCTTTTTCTGTCGAAATTTGGTAAGCCTAAATCTCACCGAAAAAAAAACTTTTGGTGAATAACGCAAAAGCTCGTTGGCAGCGGCTCACACCCCAAACATTTCCGGTCATAAACACAAACGGTAGTAAAAACACAATGCACCAAGCAGGGCTTTTACGCCTGTTAGTGCGAGAAAAAAAGGGGATAGATCACAAGCAAGAATGAGGTGGCCGACGGGGGCGAGAGACGGCGACAGAGAAAACGAAAAGCTGAAAATAATAAAGATTAGAACATCCAAAAATAGGCTAACATGTAGATTACCGATCCCATGATAATGAAAAGAGCCAAAAAATAAAGTAATTAACCTTCTGCTCTTCGGCGTACGGGTCGCAGTCGACTGGATGAAGAGGGCGGCAAGGCGAGAGAACGGAACGGATGGACGGCAGGAGGGTAGCCGACAGAACGAGGCGACAACGAGATAGACCTTAAAAATTGAAAATAACTAACATTGCTTTCAGGAATTTTTGTTTGATTATTGCGTGCGAAAAACATTCGACAACGTCGACACTTCGAGCTTCTCGATTTCATTGCAGATGGAAATATTTAGCCAAAATTGAATAAATTTGAATCAGCAAAATATTGCAAGTGAATTTAAAAAATAAAAATAATTACAAACCTCGTTGGCTTCTAGCCACTTCCAAAAGACGGCTGCTCATGGCTACACTGGGTTGACGGAGAGTTTGGCTGCGGTCGGGGAAGGCAAAGTCCTGGAAAATCAAAAAGAATATACAAAACACGATAGGACAGAAGCTGCCACAACTAAGAATTTTTCGACTTTTCAATATCATTTCAGAATAATTAATGATCTCCATTTGACTCGTCCTTTTTGCCGTCTCTTTTCCCAATTTCGCCGAAAAGGTTGCGCAAATTGCAAAAAAGTGCAGTCTTTTTCAATTTTTAAAAGTAAAAGTAAAAATTGGTTTAAAAAAAGTAACGTGACCTTGTTTTGAAGGAGACGCCTGGCCACTGCCGTTGCAGAAGGAAGGCTGACTGACGAGAAGCGATGACCGACCTGACAGAATTCGACCGGTTGACGGCGTCACTTTTCTGTCAACTTGACACAATTTGGTAAACTGGGTGGAAAGTGAATATTTTGCTGGAAAAAGAGAGAATTTTAGATGAGATGAAAAAGACAGACAAATTGCGCAAGAATTCCGCTGTCCTCTGGCCTCGGCAGTTGTTGTTGCCTGTAAGCGGATGCCACAATTCCTCTTCGGTTTAATTACTCAAGTTTGAGGTACTAACTGCCTTCCGACCCTATGAAAATAGCGGTTGTGATTTGAATTTTGGAATAGCTTCCCCTTGAGGGAGGCAACAAGCGAAGAGGCGACAACTGCCGACTGGGAAGACGAAAGTGGCAAGCACACATGCCACAGCTGGGTCAGAAACATGTGGAATGCCATTCTCTTTCCACTTTGGTTGAATAGAGAACATAAAAATATCACATAAAGCAGGGAATTTCGGCTATCCATTCTCCCGGTTCCCCCTAGTTTTTCACACACTGGGCGGTCGGCTATTTATACCCCCAGTTACCACTGCTACTTTGTCATCTAGCGGGAATCCGGATCCAGTACTGTGTCCCAGAGGATCCGTCACGACAGTCTCATGTCCCGAGGTCTACTCCAAGTCTGTAACCTCAACTGCCGCTCCATCTCAACGAAGACGCGCCTACTCGAGCTTGAGGAAGCACTGATGAAGGTCAACTTCGACGTGGTAGGATTGTGTGAGACATGGAAGAAAGGAAATGGCCAAGAGCTCCTCACGAAGACCGGATGCCTGCTCCTCTACAGCGGCGGAAATTATGGTCGACGTGGAGTTGGATTCATCGTAGCGCCACATCTCGTCACTGCCATCCATCGGTTCACCCCGATCAACGACAGATGCTGTGTGCTCGAGCTCAAATGCCACAACTGGGAAATCAAATTGGTCCAAGGCTACGCCCCGACATCGGAAGCCGACGACAACGAGTACCAGACCTTCCTCCAAAGCATCCAAAGAGCGTGCAACCTAGCCGGTGGATCCTTGTGGTGGAGAAGAAGAAAGGGGACGCCAGCTGGGGCCCGAACCGGCGGTACGAGCTCGGGGCTGGCCAATAGCGGTCAGCGTAACTTGTTCGGAAACCGGCGAAGGTGCACGATACTCATGGGTGACTTCAATGCTGCCGTTGGACATCGCGCCCATCCTTACGAGCCAGCTGTTGGAATCTATGGCTACGGTACCCGAAACCATAGAGGAGACCAGCTCGTCAACTTCTGCTCTTTGCACAACTGGAAGGTTGCTAACTCCTTCCGAAAGCAGAGGATGGGTCGCAAATGGACTTGGAGATCTCCGAATGGGGCAACCCGAAAGGAGTATGACCTTTTCCTAGTCCAGCGGACAGATATCGTACGCTCCGTGTGCTGTATCAACCAGTTCGACTTCCGTTCCGATCATCGTCTGTGCCGGATGACTGTGGACATCAACGCCTGTGTCCCTCGACGCCGTCCACCTGTGCGCACGACAAAGTTGAACTGGCCACTCTACAAGCACACAGTCCAGGAGTTAAAAGAAGCAATGGACGACGACGATCCCTCGACCCAATACCATGGCATATGCGAGACTCTTAATCTTGCAAAGGAAATTGCCACCGAGGACGTCCAGACACCCGCAAGAATCTCTCCGACTACCAGAGATCTCTACAGTCAACGCCGACTTCTTCTGGCCAAAGATGACCCAACATCTCGTCTACAATTGGTCCAGTTGAATAAGGCTCTACGGGTGGCCCTAGCTTCCGATATTGAGAAGAGACTCTTCCTCCGTTACCAACAGACGCTTGCGTCTAGAAGACTCTTCGAGGATGTATCAACTCCTGTGATGTGGCAACTGTTGAAGGACGATGGCTCCCGGACCCAAACGCTGCCCCAGCTAAAGGAAAGGGTACAAGAGTTCTTCAACAAGCTGTACGAGAAGTCAACCATCGTACGACCGGATGCTGCTCCACTTCCTGCTGATGTCCCTCCAGTGCTCAACGAGGAAGTATGGAAACAGCTTCGCCACATGAAGAAGCGTACAGCTCCTGGGATCGACTCGATCACGACCCTGATGCTCCGAGCTGCAGAAGAAGAATTGGTGCCCTACCTTGCCCATCTCTTCTCTCGGATGCTACAACTGCGTGTCTTCCCTCCTGCCTTTGCGGATTCCGTCACCACTTTGATCCCGAAGAAAGGAGACCTCGAAGACTTGGCCAATTACCGCCCTATCTCCGTGTTGCCAGCTCCTTACAAGCTCTTCACCCGTGTGATCTTGGCCAGAATACAGGGAAGTCTCGAGAACAACCAGCCTGTCGAGCAAGCCGGCTTTCGTCGGAACTACTCGACCGTGGAACATCTGCACACCATCCGCCAGCTGATCGACAAGGCCTACGACCACCGCAACCACCTCTACCTGGTCTTTGTGGATTATCGGAAAGCCTACGAAGTTGAACTGGCCACTCTACAAGCCACCGCCACTTTGTATACCTTGGATGTTCCGTGACGTGCACCAGAGATAACCGGGAGCTGTCGAGAAGAATAGGAGCAGGATGGGCCGCCTTCAATCGACATCGGATGTTTATGGCACGACGAGCCGTCCCGATGAAGATGAAACGCCGCGTCTTTCTCACCTGTGTCGTCCCAAGTCTACTGTACGGATGCGAGCTTTGGAGTCTCAAGGCGGAAGAGAGAAGGAAGCTGTCGACCCCGTGCAACGACGTATGGAGAGAGCGATGCTTGGCCTGTCTCTGCTGGATCGAGTGCCCAACGACGAAGTCAGACGACGAACAGGAATGCCGGATATCCTAGATATCGCCTGGCTAAGAAAGTTGAGATGGAGTAGTCGACTGGCCTCGATGGAAGACGGAAGATGGTCGAAGACAACGACTGAGTGGTACCCCCCGCCGAAGATACCCTGGCCGACCGGAGCAGCGCTGGGAAGACGATCTCCTCGCCGCCTCTTCCAACCTCGGATGGGAGCCGGTTCTATGGATGCGATGGGCAAGAGAGGGAGCAGTTGAATGGATAAAGGACATGAGAGCGGCGAGACCCTGGGATATCCCTTGAGATCTACGATACCGTTAATAAAAATTAAATTAAATTAAATTAAATTCTCCCGGAATGGCTGATGAAATAAAGGAAAAGATACAGGCGTCAAGATGTCCGCCTTCCTCGGCAGTGTTCATATAATCGGACATTGGCCTTCAGGCAGTTTGAGGTACTAACTGCCTTTTGACCCTGTGAATAGAAAATATTGAGATAAGAAGTTTGGAATAGCGAATAGGGAGGCAACAAGTCAACAATTTGGAACAAGAACAAATTTTGCAAGAAAAAAGGAATCTCCGATGTTCGCCCCAATTTTGTCGACGAAAGACGGAAATCCCAGAATATCTATTCAATTTTTTATTATTCAACGGTCGATGCTTATTTTTCCTCTGTAACATTCATAATCACAATTAATTTCAAATATTTCGTTGGTAATGATTACAATGATTTGATCAGGATCATATCCACTTTTCGTTTGACGAGTTTCTATAATACTTCCTTCGCCTTTTCTTATTGATCGAACATCTACAACTTTTGCCAATTTGACGGCGGAACTATTTCCACAAATTGTTAGAAATCCATCAGCATATAACCGATCCTTTAATGAACTTATGTCACTGGGGCTAAATCTGTGAGCCAACGATAAACAAAACATAATGTCGTATCCTCGCACATAAGCTTTCTGAAAATGTGTAGATATGTTGTGCGTCGACTCGAGTCGAGTTGGGTCGAGTGTCGAGTCAGTACAAGAAAGAAAAAGATGTGTAGAGTCGAGTCGATCGAGCACGTATTTTTCTCTTCGACTTTCTTGACTTGACACACAGGGTCGATTCGACTCTCTTCGACGGCACAGATCGACTCGACTCGACTCGACACCCAATTTCCTGGGTCGAGTCGACACACAACCCAAATTTAACTGGATACCTGGCAATATTTGATTATAAAATTTGTCGAGACGCTTGAAATGTTCATTGCTCTAAAGCCAAGTTGTTCTTTTCCCTTCGTTGCCATTCGTTTTGAGATGAAATCGTCATTTATGCCCAAGTCGACGTCCAGCACCACTCCTTTGCGATATAATCCACCAAAATCCAAAGTTAACTGTAATTTTTAGCAGAAGGAAATGGTGAATAACTTACGTGGTTAATGCTCACAATATCCCAAAAATCTGGTGTCACTTGGAAATTGACAGGCGAAACGAAATGAAGATTGTAATTTTCTGCAAATTGACGGATATTTTTTGCACAAAATTTGTGAAGCTATCACTTTTCAATGAAATAAATCTATCTCGTCTCTGGAGATTCCTAACACAAGAACAAACTTGCGAAAAGAAATCTCCGAATTCTTTAAAAAAGCAGTGATCCATCTCGTGTTCTGATCATTTGGTCAAAACTTTGACCAATAAATTCAGGTTGGCAAACAAGAAATGTCACACATGCTGGTTACACTTTCTGCATGATTTTTTTTTAGATTTTTTTCTACCGTAGGTATGCTCAGGCTGAGTAGTGTCCATTTCATTTGTTTAAACGGATTTTGAAAGTCCCCCGATGAGCTACACGATGTGCAAATTGGAGCATTTTGTGCGACGTTTCACAGACTTTATCACCAAAACGCTATCTAAAAATGTTTTCTCCCATTCTTTTCTTGTTAAAAAGTGGGCTTAGGCTTAGTAGAGTCTACCTTACTATTTCCGAAAGTTTTAAGGCTTGAACCAGTGCGCCACAATATCCAAAAATGACAATGTATGACGTTTCTTGTCGGCCACTCAGGATGGCAATGCTTTCTAGCGTAAAATTTACGAAAAAAATTACCTTTGCTCCAATCCAATAGTTGCTTTTCTTCAGTTGTCAATATTGTATTGGGCGTGTGAAATTACAGGTCGTGTGTCAGTCTCGGATGGACATTGTCCCGTAATCGAGAAGCATCGATTTTAGTCAAAAAACGGGAGCTAAGATTGAACTGAAACCCTAATAAAATCTTCATAATAGCGGGATTTACCAAGTAGAGTGACCAAATGGAAAAATGAGAGAAAATAAGTTGAATGTAAGTGTCGACGAAGCCGTGATATTGTTCAATTGTGGGACAAATAATCGTCGTTTTGAGGAGAACTATTCCCTTTTCTTCTGCGGTTGTTTGTAAGATGACAATATCTCTTGACATTTCAGCCGGAGGCATGAATATTTCAATTGCTCGTCGTTTTTCTTCTGATTTTATCTCTTCGCTTTCTATTATCCTTTCGTTCTCGACATCATCTTCGTTGTCCCAATGAAGAGTTAAACAGAAACTATCCTAAATGCCGTTTCTTTCTTGTCTGCTTGCCCTTTTTTACCTTTTCTTCCCGTAGAAAGAAACTTTCGAGTTCATCCTTCGAATAAGGCGGGCTCAAGAATTTCGAAGAAAGCTGACGAGCAATTAGTCGATTCTTCCACGGAAGGAAACTCTGGACAGTTTTCAAGACATCAAAAGGAAGAGGATCCATCTGAATTCAGGAATTGAAGAGAATCGGGCAACTGAGAGAATACAACAAAACTGGAAAGCGGATAAAAATCGATTGCACAGATTAGAGCGAACTCTTGTCCGTTGAAGAAAAAAAGAAACAAAGAATTGAATGGTCAAAATTTTATAATATCTAAATTTACAAAAAATAGTAAAATTACTCATCTATATCGATTTCAATTTCGGAAAACAGCGTCCTCAGGAAATCGTAGGCAATGTCGCTGAGAACAAGATGATTGGCGATTTCTTTCCGGAAGCGGTCTTTATTCGGCAAGCAACTTCTAACCAGCTCTGGATCATCTAAATTTGAATTTAAAAAGTGAAATTATCTTCATACCAAGTATCATTCTACGGATAAGCTGTGCTAGAAATCCAGTATTAAAATTATCAGGCTGAAAAATGTCAATATAGGCAATTAAAAAAAGAAAACTTACATTAGTCCAATCATCTTGCTGTAAAATATGAATCCAAATATTTATACTATCATCTTCAGCGTTAATATTGTTTTGCTTTAATTTGCCGATGAAAAATAAAGCACTGAAAGATTATTACAATTTGAAAAAAAGAATTCAAACTTTTTAAATTCTTCTACGCCACAAATTGGATCAGTTAAATATTCTCTCCATAATTCCAATAAATCTTCTTGCTTCAAAGGATCATCCGAATAATTTGGATACTTCTTCTAAATTATAAAAAATAACAAGAAAATGTGGAAACATACACGAATGAAGTTAATCGGGAGCAAACGTTGATATTCAATGAGAATAAGATCCAAATCATCCACTTTCTTCGCTGCATCATCCTTGTCACCAGCTAAAGCAAGCAATCTGGCTAGAGACAATATTTGTTCTTTTTTTGTAAGCGAATTGACTTGTTTCAATTGTCGCAATAAAAGAGAACTAGCCTGAAATAGAAAAGATTCTTGTTAAAAATAAAATCTCACTTCTGAATAATTATCCTCATTGAGAGCTTGCCTCCACGCGATATTATCCTTAGTCTTCATAAATTTTGTAGCTCTTTGGCCTTGTTGTTGTAAAAGAATATCATCGTAACCTAAATTGATAACTTAGAAATCAGAGAGCAGCGCACCTTCGTTGTCAAGAAATTTCAGCAGATACATTTCGAAATCATCCTTGGCAAATTTTTGCTTGTATCGGTCAAAATCTTCTTGACGAGTGTTGTACTCCTCAGCGCAGCAAACTTTACAAAGAACATTGAAATCCTAAAAAATTACATACAGCTGCAGCACGAAACAAACCTTATACTGTTCGGCCATCTGCTTAACAAATTCAGGCAAGCCAGCATTGTAAAGGGCTATAAGAACGGTATTTCCATCTGGACGCGTATTTATTTCCTCAAAATAGAATTCCAACAACCTGAAGAATTTACAATTACGTCATAAAATAAAAAAAAACTTACAGTTCGATGTATTTCAAGTAAAGAGTTTTAATTCCGGCTTTTTGCAACGGCGATCTCCATTCGGATACAAAAAGAGCAGCAAGTGTTTCAATATTCGGTAAAAATTTCTGAACCCACGATGATGTGCCAACTGGAAAGTTACTCTTCCTAAAATAAAATTAGCCTCATTTTTTTTAAGTAAACTTACATTCGCGATTTCTTCACCATATCAATGAAATATTCAATAACTCTTCCGGCTAAATCAAAGATATTCTGACGTTCTTTTAAAGCCAGCGATTGTTCTTTCAACTGACGTAAAAGAGCAGACAGAGCGTATGGAATCAGATGAACATCACTGATCTGCAATCAAAAATATACACATCTCACAAGAAACTTACCCTGTCAATAGCTTGTTTTCCTGGAGGATCTTCAACATTTGTATAATCGCCAATAATTTTACTAATATGCTTCAACATATCGCAAATATTTTCATCTGCAGGAAAGTCAAACAATTTCTCCAATATGAAAAGACGTTGCTCTATCTGCAAATAAACATTCAGTAAAATAAGCGATAAAATTCCTACAGATCGAAAAAGATCTGCTCCATTGAGTGTTTGTCCAACTTCTCGATCTTGACATACAGCTGTCATTATCTAAAAACATCAAAATATCATAAATTCATATTTTACCTCATCAAAGTATCCTGATTTTTTAAGGAAAAGAATAAATGTATCGAAGAATCGCTTCCGCAGAAATTTAAATTGTTCCACTTCTCTATAATTATTAACATAGCTGTATGGACCAGTAAGTCGTAATTCTATAATTAAATTGATTAACAATAATAATAAACTAACCATAAGAGTCGTTGAGCACGCCATAGACAAATTTGAATAAGTGGCTAATCAATCTGCTGCTTTTTGTCTCCTCCATTACACTTTTCATAATATTTTTGGCTTCATTCTAAAAATCTTTATAAAAAGAAATTGAACTAATTTACTTCTTCTTCTAAGCAAAAAGAATCAAATGCCTCGTAAAGCTTTCCAATGTCTTCTTTTCGATCTTCTAGGATAATCTCCACCAAAACATACAGCGGCAAAGATTTTCGGTAAGTAGGACTGCTCTCTGACATTCTCTAAAACTAAGAATTGCAGCAATATGATCATAGTTAAAATAATAATGATCGACGTCAGTGTGTCACAGAAAGTTACAATAAAAATCTCCCTTCTGTTGTGATGAGGTAAAAATACGGTTCATTCGTATTAGAAATTTTTATACGACGAACCCATCACAGCAGAAGGGCCTTTATTTTTGTTGTCACTTTATCACAGCTCGCCGTTGTATTGGAGCGCGCGGCACTTAGCAATAGAGCAACATGCAATTTTGCCATATAACTATTTACACGTCTTTCTCAAAATCGGCCCAACAGAAATTCATGATTTTTAGTGAAAAAATTGCATATACCTTGGAGATGTCACAGCAATTCTTTCAGCTTCCTACGCGATTTCTTTGATGGTAAAAAATCAACTTTTATATCGTTTTTGTAAGCAATCAGGCTGAAAGAATTGCTGTGACATCTAGAACTATTTTGGAGTGTTTTGCTATAAAAATCTCGAAATTTGGCTCGGCCAATATAGAGAAAGACGTGTAAATAGGAATTCTATTTTACAACAAATTTCAAAAATGTGCCATTTTGCGCCAAAGTCTATGTGCCGCGTCCGGCGAGCTGTGTTATGCACAGCTCGCCGGTTCAAATGAAACATCGGCGCCGCGCAAAAATAATTTCAAATTTCCAATTAAAATTCCAACAAACTTGTCGAGATTGGGGAGCAAAAACGACAAATTTTTAGCTTTTTCTGTAAATTGCATTCGATTCAGCACCTCCATGGCACCCGGAAGTAATTTTTTGGGTTCATATAACTCATCCATTAAAAAGATATGGAGTTTTTCGCATTTTTTTCCATGAAAAACTGGACGGCGCATCATGACAAAATTACTCTCGGGTCTCCATTGAATTCTGCATCTTTTAAGCCCAAGAACGTCAAAAATGATGCAGTGGTTAGTAAGTGCCGATCTCGACAAAGTGGCAGACCATATTTTCCCAAGTAAAAACTCGGTTTGCTCGATGTTTACGCGTATTTCTTCCAACGAGAAAATTTTGCGAAATTTATGATAATTTCTAAAAATTTAATTCTCGAAAATGTGATTTCCTGAGCTTATGATTTTTAGTGTATTGTCTTAGTCTCGTTGAGAGGATCATTTTAAGTATAAGCATGAACACTTTTCATGACAAAAAGTAATTTTTGAGTCTTTACTGTTGAAATGGCCCTATAACATTTTTCTCGTCTATTTGCTGTGTTTTGCTACTTTTTCCTTTTGCATTATAGTAATTCGGGCCTAGTAAAACACGAGAAAACAATAAAAAATCACAAAAATGCTTAAAAACGCTATTAGCATTGGAGCACGGCATGCATTTTTAGACCTTTAAGGTGCCTGCACCGGCGAGCTGTGTATCCCTTACTACTAAAACGCTATGGTGTCCGTCTGTGTGTCTGTGCGTTGACATGTCGAGAAAATTATGGCCGAGTGGTAAGATGTCGGTCTATCATCCAGGAGGTCGCGGGTTCGAACCCCACCGGTGACATAAGTGCTCAAAACATTTTTGCTTTTTTGTTTATGGCTCCACTATAATTATTTCGCAATATAAGTGTGACTGAGTATCAAATGTCACATTTGGCTGCGTATTTCTTATTTTCCATCGTTACGCAGCGAAATTAGTATCATTCAACTGCTCTTAGTCTGGCGAGTCAGAAGCTGCAACTTATTTTTCATTAAACGAGACTGAGTATCAAATGTGCCATTTGGCTGCGTATGCTTCAATTTTCGCTCTCTCTCTCTCAACAAAATTGGTATCATTCGACTCCTCTCAGTGTGAGGAAGCCGATTACTGTAATGGTTTTCCATTAAAACGAGACTGAGTATCAAATCCCACATTTGGCTGCGTAGCTAGGGAATTTCGCAATTCACCGCGAAGATAGGTGTCATTCGAGTCCATTAGATGAGGGAAATCTAATTTTTTTGGTTTTGAGTTTCCTAGACGGACGCCCCGCGAAGTGGGGCGCAGCCATCTGGTGTGACAGGCTACACTGTCTAGCTAAAAAGCAAAAGAACTTCAAAAACTTTCATGACTGCGCGGAAACAAACAGAAAGCAGATATTGTTTTCTTCAGACGAGAAGATATTCTAACCACCCAAAGGGATAAACAAAAAGAACACGCATTTTACAAAGAGTAAATATTTATTGAAAACACAAAAAGATCACAAAACAAAAAGTATTTGAACCTAATCAACTTCTTCGATGGTCGGCCCTTGTCCGGCAGAGGCTCCTTCAGTCGATCCAGGCATTTGTCCTCCAGCGCCTTGGTACATCTTGTTTACGATGGGGTTGCCCCCAGACTCCAAATCCCGCTGATGGGCTTCGAATTCGTCCTTTTCGGCAGTCTGGTTTCCCTCGAGCCAGCTGAGGATTTCGTCACACTTGGACAGGATCTTCTGTCGGTCTTCGTCCGAAATCTTGTCTTTGATCTGAACGTACCCTGGAGCGCACAGGTGGGAAAGTGTGGCATCCAGGGCACGTTTAAATGTGCCCCGGTGGACAAAAGTGTGGCATCCAGGGCACGTTTAAACGTACGTTTAAACGTGACCCGGTGGACAAAAGTGTGGCATCCAGGGCACGTTTAAACGTACGTTTAAACGTGCCCCGGTGGACAAAAGTGTGGCATCCAGGGCACGTTTAAACGTACGTTTAAACGTGACCCGGTGGACAAAAGTGTGGCATCCAGGGCACGTTTAAACGTACGTTTAAACGTGACCCGGTGGACAAAAGTGTGGCATCCAGGGCACGTTTAAGCGTGCCCCGGTGGACAAAAGTGTGGCATCCAGGGCACGTTTAAACGTACGTTTAAACGTGACCCGGTGGACAAAAGTGTGGCATCCAGGGCACGTTTAAACGTGCCCCGGTGGACAAAAGTGTGGCATCCAGGGCACGTTTAAACGTACGTTTAAACGTGACCCGGTGGACAAAAGTGTGGCATCCAGGGCACGTTTAAACGTGCCCCGGTGGACAAAAGTGTGGCATCCAGGGCACGTTTAAACGTACGTTTAAACGTGACCCGGTGGACAAAAGTGTGGCATCCAGGGCACGTTTAAACGTACGTTTAAACGTGACCCGGTGGACAAAAGTGTGGCATCCAGGGCACGTTTAAGCGTGCCCCGGTGGACAAAAGTGTGGCATCCAGGGCACGTTTAAGCGTGCCCCGGTGGACAAAAGTGTGGCATCCAGGGCACGTTTAAACGTGCCCCGGTGGACAAAAGTGTGGCATCCAGGGCACGTTTAAACGTACGTTTAAACGTGACCCGGTGGACAAAAGTGTGGCATCCAGGGCACGTTTAAGCGTGCCCCGGTGGACAAAAGTGTGGCATCCAGGGCACGTTTAAACGTGCCCCGGTGGACAAAAGTGTGGCATCCAGGGCACGTTTAAACGTGCCCCGGTGGACAAAAGTGTGACATCCAGGGCACGTTTAAACGTGCCCCGGTGGACAAAAGTGTGACATCCAGGGCACGTTTAAACGTGCCCCGGTGGACAAAAGTGTGACATCCAGGGCACGTTTAAACGTGCCCCGGTGGACAAAAGTGTGACATCCAGGGCACGTTTAAACGTGCCCCGGTGGACAAAGGTGGAAAAGTGTGGCATCCAGGGCACGTTTAAACGTGCCCCGGTGGACAAAAGTGTGACATCCAGGGCACGTTTAAACGTGCCCCGGTGGACAAAGGTGGAAAAGTGTGGCATCCAGGGCACGTTTAAACGTGCCCCGGTGGACAAAAGTGTGACATCCAGGGCACGTTTAAACGTGCCCCGGTGGACAAAAGTGTGACATCCAGGGCACGTTTAAACGTGCCCCGGTGGACAAAGGTGGAAAAGTGTGGCATCCAGGGCACGTTTAAACGTGCCCCGGTGGACAAAAGTGTGGCATCCAGGGCACGTTTAAACGTGCCCCGGTGGACAAAAGTGTGACATCCAGGGCACGTTTAAACGTGCCCCGGTGGACAAAAGTGTGACATCCAGGGCACGTTTAAACGTGCCCCGGTGGACAAAAGTGTGACATCCAGGGCACGTTTAAACGTGCCCCGGTGGACAAAAGTGTGACATCCAGGGCACGTTTAAACGTGCCCCGGTGGACAAAGGTGGAAAAGTGTGGCATCCAGGGCACGTTTAAACGTGCCCCGGTGGACAAAAGTGTGACATCCAGGGCACGTTTAAACGTGCCCCGGTGGACAAAGGTGGAAAAGTGTGGCATCCAGGGCACGTTTAAACGTGCCCCGGTGGACAAAAGTGTGACATCCAGGGCACGTTTAAACGTGCCCCGGTGGACAAAAGTGTGACATCCAGGGCACGTTTAAACGTGCCCCGGTGGACAAAGGTGGAAAAGTGTGGCATCCAGGGCACGTTTAAACGTGCCCCGGTGGACAAAAGTGTGGCATCCAGGGCACGTTTAAACGTGCCCCGGTGGACAAAAGTGTGACATCCAGGGCACGTTTAAACGTGCCCCTGTGGACAAAAGTGTGACATCCAGGGCACGTTTAAACGTGGCCCGGTGGACAAAAGTGTGACATCCAGGGCACGTTTAAACGTGCCCCGGTGGACAAAGGTGGAAAAGTGTGGCATCCAGGGCACGTTTAAACGTGCCCCGGTGGACAAAAGTGTGACATCCAGGGCACGTTTAAATGTGCCCCGGTGGACAAAAGTGTGGCATCCAGGGCACGTTTAAACGTGCCCCGGTGGACAAAAGTGTGACATCCAGGGCACGTTTAAACGTGCCCCGGTGGACAAAGGTGGAAAAGTGTGGCATCCAGGGCACGTTTAAACGTGCCCCGGTGGACAAAAGTGTGACATCCAGGGCACGTTTAAACGTGCCCCGGTGGACAAAAGTGTGGCATCCAGGGCACGTTTAAACGTGCCCCGGTGGACAAAAGTGTGACATCCAGGGCACGTTTAAACGTGCCCCGGTGGACAAAAGTGTGGCATCCAGGGCACGTTTAAACGTGCCCCGGTGGACAAAAGTGTGGCATCCAGGGCACGTTTAAACGTGCCCCGGTGGACAAAAGATTGGCATCCAGGGCACGTTTAAACGTGCCCCGGTGGACAAAGGTGGAAAAGTGTGGCATCCAGGGCACGTTTAAACGTGCCCCGGTGGACAAAAGTGTGACATCCAGGGCACGTTTAAACGTGCCCCGGTGGACAAAGGTGGAAAAGTGTGGCATCCAGGGCACGTTTAAACGTGCCCCGGTGGACAAAAGTGTGACATCCAGGGCACGTTTAAACGTGCCCCGGTGGACAAAAGTGTGACATCCAGGGCACGTTTAAACGTGCCCCGGTGGACAAAAGTGTGACATCCAGGGCACGTTTAAACGTGCCCCGGTGGACAAAGGTGGAACAGTGTGGCATCCAGGGCACGTTTAAACGTGCCCCGGTGGACAAAAGTGTGACATCCAGGGCACGTTTAAACGTGCCCCGGTGGACAAAGGTGGAAAAGTGTGGCATCCAGGGCACGTTTAAACGTGCCCCGGTGGACAAAAGTGTGACATCCAGGGCACGTTTAAACGTGCCCCGGTGGACAAAAGTGTGACATCCAGGGCACGTTTAAACGTGCCCCGGTGGACAAAAGTGTGACATCCAGGGCACGTTTAAACGTGCCCCGGTGGACAAAAGTGTGACATCCAGGGCACGTTTAAACGTGCCCCGGTGGACAAAAGTGTGACATCCAGGGCACGTTTAAACGTGCCCCGGTGGACAAAGGTGGAAAAGTGTGGCATCCAGGGCACGTTTAAACGTGCCCCGGTGGACAAAAGTGTGACATCCAGGGCACGTTTAAACGTGCCCCGGTGGACAAAAGTGTGGCATCCAGGGCACGTTTAAACGTGCCCCGGTGGACAAAAGTGTGACATCCAGGGCACGTTTAAACGTGCCCCGGTGGACAAAAGTGTGACATCCAGGGCACGTTTAAACGTGCCCCGGTGGACAAAGGTGGAAAAGTGTGGCATCCAGGGCACGTTTAAACGTGCCCCGGTGGACAAAAGTGTGACATCCAGGGCACGTTTAAACGTGCCCCGGTGGACAAAGGTGGAAAAGTGTGGCATCCAGGGCACGTTTAAACGTGCCCCGGTGGACAAAAGTGTGACATCCAGGGCACGTTTAAACGTGCCCCGGTGGACAAAAGTGTGACATCCAGGGCACGTTTAAACGTGCCCCGGTGGACAAAAGTGTGACATCCAGGGCACGTTTAAACGTGCCCCGGTGGACAAAAGTGTGACATCCAGGGCACGTTTAAACGTGCCCCGGTGGACAAAAGTGTGACATCCAGGGCACGTTTAAACGTGCCCCGGTGGACAAAGGTGGAACAGTGTGGCATCCAGGGCACGTTTAAACGTGCCCCGGTGGACAAAAGTGTGACATCCAGGGCACGTTTAAACGTGCCCCGGTGGACAAAAGTGTGACATCCAGGGCACGTTTAAACGTGCCCCGGTGGACAAAAGTGTGGCATCCAGGGCACGTTTAAACGTGCCCCGGTGGACAAAAGTGTGACATCCAGGGCACGTTTAAACGTGCCCCGGTGGACAAAAGTGTGACATCCAGGGCACGTTTAAACGTGCCCCGGTGGACAAAGGTGGAAAAGTGTGGCATCCAGGGCACGTTTAAACGTGCCCCGGTGGACAAAAGTGTGACATCCAGGGCACGTTTAAACGTGCCCCGGTGGACAAAAGTGTGACATCCAGGGCACGTTTAAACGTGCCCCGGTGGACAAAGGTGGAAAAGTGTGGCATCCAGGGCACGTTTAAACGTGCCCCGGTGGACAAAGGTGTGGCATCCAGGGCACGTTTAAACGTGCCCCGGTGGACAAAGGTGGAAAAGTGTGGCATCCAGGGCACGTTTAAACGTGCCCCGGTGGACAAAGGTGGAAAAGTGTGGCATCCACGGCACGTTTAAACGTGCCCCGGTGGACAAAAGTGTGGCATCCAGGGCACGTTTAAACGTGCCCCGGTGGACAAAGGTGGAAAAGTGTGACATCCAGGGCACGTTTAAACGTGCCCCGGTGGACAAAAGTGTGGCATCCAGGGCACGTTTAAACGTGCCCCGGTGGACAAAAGTGTGGCATCCAGGGCACGTTTAAACGTGCCCCGGTGGACAAAAGTGTGGCATCCAGGGCACGTTTAAACGTGCCCCGGTGGACAAAAGTGTGGCATCCAGGGCACGTTTAAGCGTGCCCCTGTGGACAAAAGTGTGACATCCAGGGCACGTTTAAACGTGCCCCGGTGGACAAAGGTGGAAAAGTGTGGCATCCAGGGCACGTTTAAACGTGCCCCGGTGGACAAAGGTGGAAAAGTGTGGCATCCAGGGCACGTTTAAACGTGCCCCGGTGGACAAAAGTGTGGCATCCAGGGCACGTTTAAACGTGCCCCGGTGGACAAAAGTGTGACATCCAGGGCACGTTTAAACGTGCCCCGGTGGACAAAAGTGTGACATCCAGGGCACGTTTAAACGTGCCCCGGTGGACAAAGGTGGAAAAGTGTGGCATCCAGGGCACGTTTAAACGTGCCCCGGTGGACAAAGGTGGAAAAGTGTGGCATCCAGGGCACGTTTAAACGTGCCCCGGTGGACAAAAGTGTGGCATCCAGGGCACGTTTAAACGTGCCCCGGTGGACAAAAGTGTGACATCCAGGGCACGTTTAAACGTGCCCCGGTGGACAAAAGTGTGACATCCAGGGCACGTTTAAACGTGCCCCGGTGGACAAAGGTGGAAAAGTGTGGCATCCAGGGCACGTTTAAACGTGCCCCGGTGGACAAAGGTGGAAAAGTGTGGCATCCAGGGCACGTTTAAACGTGCCCCGGTGGACAAAAGTGTGGCATCCAGGGCACGTTTAAACGTGCCCCGGTGGACAAAAGTGTGACATCCAGGGCACGTTTAAACGTGCCCCGGTGGACAAAGGTGGAAAAGTGTGGCATCCAGGGCACGTTTAAACGTGCCCCGGTGGACAAAGGTGGAAAAGTGTGGCATCCAGGGCACGTTTAAACGTGCCCCGGTGGACAAAAGTGTGGCATCCAGGGCACGTTTAAACGTGCCCCGGTGGACAAAAGTGTGACATCCAGGGCACGTTTAAACGTGCCCCGGTGGACAAAGGTGGAAAAGTGTGGCATCCAGGGCACGTTTAAACGTGCCCCGGTGGACAAAGGTGGAAAAGTGTGGCATCCAGGGCACGTTTAAACGTGCCCCGGTGGACAAAGGTGGAAAAGTGTGGCATCCAGGGCACGTTTAAACGTGCCCCGGTGGACAAAGGTGGAAAAGTGTGGCATCCAGGGCACGTTTAAACGTGCCCCGGTGGACAAAAGTGTGACATCCAGGGCACGTTTAAACGTGCCCCGGTGGACAAAAGTGTGACATCCAGGGCACGTTTAAACGTGCCCCGGTGGACAAAAGTGTGACATCCAGGGCACGTTTAAACGTGCCCCGGTGGACAAAAGTGTGGCATCCAGGGCACGTTTAAACGTGCCCCGGTGGACAAAGGTGGAAAAGTGTGGCATCCAGGGCACGTTTAAACGTGCCCCGGTGGACAAAGGTGGAAAAGTGTGGCATCCAGGGCACGTTTAAACGTGCCCCGGTGGACAAAAGTGTGGCATCCAGGGCACGTTTAAACGTGCCCCGGTGGACAAAAGTGTGACATCCAGGGCACGTTTAAACGTGCCCCGGTGGACAAAAGTGTGACATCCAGGGCACGTTTAAACGTGCCCCGGTGGACAAAGGTGGAAAAGTGTGGCATCCAGGGCACGTTTAAACGTGCCCCGGTGGACAAAGGTGGAAAAGTGTGGCATCCAGGGCACGTTTAAACGTGCCCCGGTGGACAAAAGTGTGACATCCAGGGCACGTTTAAACGTGCCCCGGTGGACAAAAGTGTGACATCCAGGGCACGTTTAAACGTGCCCCGGTGGACAAAGGTGGAAAAGTGTGGCATCCAGGGCACGTTTAAACGTGCCCCGGTGGACAAAAGTGTGGCATCCAGGGCACGTTTAAACGTGCCCCGGTGGACAAAAGTGTGGCATCCAGGGCACGTTTAAACGTGCCCCGGTGGACAAAAGTGTGGCATCCAGGGCACGTTTAAACGTGCCCCGGTGGACAAAGGTGGAAAAGTGTGGCATCCAGGGCACGTTTAAACGTGCCCCGGTGGACAAAAGTGTGACATCCAGGGCACGTTTAAACGTGCCCCGGTGGACAAAAGTGTGACATCCAGGGCACGTTTAAACGTGCCCCGGTGGACAAAGGTGGAAAAGTGTGGCATCCAGGGCACGTTTAAACGTGCCCCTGTGGACAAAAGTGTGACATCCAGGGCACGTTTAAACGTGCCCCGGTGGACAAAGGTGGAAAAGTGTGGCATCCAGGGCACGTTTAAACGTGCCCCGGTGGACAAAAGTGTGACATCCAGGGCACGTTTAAACGTGCCCCGGTGGACAAAAGTGTGACATCCAGGGCACGTTTAAACGTGCCCCGGTGGACAAAGGTGGAAAAGTGTGGCATCCAGGGCACGTTTAAACGTGCCCCGGTGGACAAAAGTGTGGCATCCAGGGCACGTTTAAACGTGCCCCGGTGGACAAAAGTGTGGCATCCAGGGCACGTTTAAACGTGCCCCGGTGGACAAAAGTGTGGCATCCAGGGCACGTTTAAACGTGCCCCGGTGGACAAAAGTGTGACATCCAGGGCACGTTTAAACGTGCCCCGGTGGACAAAAGTGTGACATCCAGGGCACGTTTAAACGTGCCCCGGTGGACAAAGGTGGAAAAGTGTGGCATCCAGGGCACGTTTAAACGTGCCCCGGTGGACAAAAGTGTGACATCCAGGGCACGTTTAAACGTGCCCCGGTGGACAAAAGTGTGGCATCCAGGGCACGTTTAAACGTGCCCCGGTGGACAAAAGTGTGACATCCAGGGCACGTTTAAACGTGCCCCGGTGGACAAAGGTGGAAAAGTGTGGCATCCAGGGCACGTTTAAACGTGCCCCGGTGGACAAAAGTGTGACATCCAGGGCACGTTTAAACGTGCCCCGGTTGACAAAAGTGTGACATCCAGGGCACGTTTAAACGTGCCCCGGTGGACAAAAGTGTGACATCCAGGGCACGTTTAAACGTGCCCCGGTGGACAAAGGTGGAAAAGTGTGGCATCCAGGGCACGTTTAAACGTGCCCCGGTGGACAAAAGTGTGACATCCAGGGCACGTTTAAACGTGCCCCGGTTGACAAAAGTGTGACATCCAGGGCACGTTTAAACGTGCCCCGGTGGACAAAGGTGGAAAAGTGTGGCATCCAGGGCACGTTTAAACGTGCCCCGGTGGACAAAGGTGGAAAAGTGTGGCATCCAGGGCACGTTTAAACGTGCCCCGGTGGACAAAAGTGTGACGTGCCCCGGTGGACAAAGGTGGAAAAGTGTGGCATCCAGGGCACGTTTAAACGTGCCCCGGTGGACAAAAGTGTGGCATCCAGGGCACGTTTAAACGTGCCCCGGCGGACAAAAGTGTGACATCCAGGGCACGTTTAAACGTGCCCCGGTGGACAAAAGTGTGGCATCCAGGGCACGTTTAAACGTGCCCCGGTGGACAAAAGTGTGGCATCCAGGGCACGTTTAAACGTGGCCCGGTGGACAAAAGTGTGACATCCAGGGCACGTTTAAACGTGCCCCGGTGGACAAAAGTGTGGCATCCAGGGCACGTTTAAACGTGCCCCGGTGGACAAAGGTGGAAAAGTGTGGCATCCAGGGCACGTTTAAACGTGCCCCGGTGGACAAAGGTGGAAAAGTGTGGCATCCAGGGCACGTTTAAACGTGCCCCGGTGGACAAAGGTGGAAAAGTGTGGCATCCAGGGCACGTTTACACGTGCCCCGGTGGACAAAAGTGTGACATCCAGGGCACGTTTAAACGTGCCCCGGTGGACAAAGGTGGAAAAGTGTGGTATCCAGGGCACGTTTAAACGTGCCCCGGTGGACAAAAGTGGAAAAGTGTGGCATCCAGGGCACGTTTAAACGTGCCCCGGTGGACAAAAGTGGAAAAGTGTGGCATCCAGGGCACGTTTAAACGTGCCCCGGTGGACAAAAGTGTGACGTGCCCCGGTGGACAAAGGTGGAAAAGTGTGGCATCCAGGGCACGTTTAAACGTGCCCCGGTGGACAAAAGTGTGGCATCCAGGGCACGTTTAAACGTGCCCCGGTGGACAAAAGTGTGACATCCAGGGCACGTTTCAACGTGCCCCGGTGGACAAAAGTGTGGCATCCAGGGCACGTTTAAACGTGCCCCGGTGGACAAAAGTGTGACAAACAGGGGCACGTTTAAACGTGCCCCTGTGGACAAAAGTGTGGCATCCAGGGCACGTTTAAACGTGCCCCGGTGGACAAAAGTGTGGCATCCAGGGCACGTTTAAACGTGCCCCGGTGGACAAAAGTGGAAAAGTGTGGCATCCAGGGCACGTTTAAACGTGCCCCGGTGGACAAAAGTGGAAAAGTGTGGCATCCAGGGCACGTTTAAACGTGCCCCGGTGGACAAAAGTGTGACGTGCCCCGGTGGACAAAGGTGGAAAAGTGTGGCATCCAGGGCACGTTTAAACGTGCCCCGGTGGACAAAAGTGTGACATCCAGGGCACGTTTAAACGTGCCCCTGTGGACAAAAGTGTGGCATCCAGGGCACGTTTAAACGTGCCCCGGTGGACAAAAGTGTGGCATCCAGGGCACGTTTAAACGTGCCCCGGTGGACAAAGGTGGAAAAGTGTGGCATCCAGGGCACGTTTAAACGTGCCCCCGTGGACGTTTGTGTGACATCCAGGGCACGTTTAAACGTGCCCCGGTGGGCAAAAGTGTGACATCCAGGGCACGTTTAAACGTGTCCCGGTGGACAAAAGTGTGACATCCAGGGCACGTTTAAACGTGCCCCGGTGGACAAAAGTGTGACATCCAGGGCACGTTTAAACGTGCCCCTGTGGACAAAAGTGTGGCATCCAGGGCACGTTTAAACGTGCCCCGGTGGACAAAAGTGTGGCATCCAGGGCACGTTTAAACGTGCCCCGGTGGACAAAGGTGGAAAAGTGTGGCATCCAGGGCACGTTTAAACGTGCCCCCGTGGACGTTTGTGTGACATCCAGGGCACGTTTAAACGTGCCCCGGTGGGCAAAAGTGTGACATCCAGGGCACGTTTAAACGTGTCCCGGTGGACAAAAGTGTGACATCCAGGGCACGTTTAAACGTGCCCCCGTGGACGTTTGTGTGACATCCAGGGCACGTTTAAACGTGCCCCGGTGGACAAAAGTGTGGCATCCAGGGCACGTTTAAACGTGCCCCGGTGGACAAAAGTGTGACATCCAGGGCACGTTTAAACGTGCCCCTGTGGACAAAAGTGTGGCATCCAGGGCACGTTTAAACGTGCCCCGGTGGACAAAAGTGTGGCATCCAGGGCACGTTTAAACGTGCCCCGGTGGACAAAAGTGGAAAAGTGTGGCATCCAGGGCACGTTTAAACGTGCCCCGGTGGACAAAAGTGGAAAAGTGTGGCATCCAGGGCACGTTTAAACGTGCCCCGGTGGACAAAAGTGTGACGTGCCCCGGTGGACAAAGGTGGAAAAGTGTGGCATCCAGGGCACGTTTAAACGTGCCCCGGTGGACAAAAGTGTGACATCCAGGGCACGTTTAAACGTGCCCCTGTGGACAAAAGTGTGGCATCCAGGGCACGTTTAAACGTGCCCCGGTGGACAAAAGTGTGGCATCCAGGGCACGTTTAAACGTGCCCCGGTGGACAAAGGTGGAAAAGTGTGGCATCCAGGGCACGTTTAAACGTGCCCCCGTGGACGTTTGTGTGACATCCAGGGCACGTTTAAACGTGCCCCGGTGGGCAAAAGTGTGACATCCAGGGCACGTTTAAACGTGCCCCGGTGGACAAAAGTGTGGCATCCAGGGCACGTTTAAACGTGCCCCGGTGGACAAAAGTGTGACATCCAGGGCACGTTTAAACGTGCCCCTGTGGACAAAAGTGTGGCATCCAGGGCACGTTTAAACGTGCCCCGGTGGACAAAAGTGTGGCATCCAGGGCACGTTTAAACGTGCCCCGGTGGACAAAGGTGGAAAAGTGTGGCATCCAGGGCACGTTTAAACGTGCCCCCGTGGACGTTTGTGTGACATCCAGGGCACGTTTAAACGTGCCCCGGTGGGCAAAAGTGTGACATCCAGGGCACGTTTAAACGTGTCCCGGTGGACAAAAGTGTGACATCCAGGGCACGTTTAAACGTGTCCCGGTGGACAAAGTTGGAAAAGTGTGGCATCCAGGGCACGTTTAAACGTGCCCCGGTGGACAAAAGTGGAAAAGTGTGGCATCCAGGGCACGTTTAAACGTGCCCCCGTGGACGTTTGTGTGACATCCAGGGCACGTTTAAACGTGCCCCGGTGGGCAAAAGTGTGACATCCAGGGCACGTTTAAACGTGTCCCGGTGGACAAAAGTGTGACATCCAGGGCACGTTTAAACGTGTCCCGGTGGACAAAGTTGGAAAAGTGTGGCATCCAGGGCACGTTTAAACGTGCCCCGGTGGACAAAAGTGTGGCATCCAGGGCACGTTTAAACGTGCCCCGGTGGACAAAGGTGGAAAAGTGTGGCATCCAGGGCACGTTTAAACGTGTCCCGGTGGACAAAAGTGTGACATCCAGGGCACGTTTAAACGTGCCCCGGTGGACAAAAGTGTGGCATCCAGGGCACGTTTAAACGTGCCCCGGTGGACAAAAGTGTGGCATCCAGGGCACGTTTAAACGTGCCCCGGTGGACAAAAGTGTGACATCCAGGGCACGTTTAAACGTGCCCCTGTGGATTCCCATTTCATTTTCACAGCCCTGCGGTTGTGTATTTTGACTGGGAAACCGAGACCAGAACTGCGACTCAGCGGTCTCGTAGTCAACCCACATGTGGAGAGGCTCGCTCAACGTCTGTCTAATCAACTGCCGGTCCATTGCCACCGAGAACCGCCGAGTCGAATTCGAGGAGGCATTGATGAAAATCAGGTTCGACGTGGTTGGACTGAGCGAGACGTGGATAGCCGGTAGTGGTCAGGACCTCTTCCGCAAATCTGGATGCATGCTGTATTACAGCGGCGGACAGTACAAGCGGAGAGGCGTCGGCTTCATCGTTGCCCCGCATCTTGTCAATCACGTTTATCGGTTCACACCGATAAACGACAGATGCTGCACTTTGGAGATACGAACCGATCGTTTCACCGTCTGCTTTGTAATGGGCTATGCCCCTACATCAGACGCGGACGACCGGGACTACGAAAGCTTCCTGAGCTGTCTCCAGCGGGCGTGCAACCAGTTCTGCGGATCAACTACAAGATTTGGGACGCAGAATTGGGCTGGAAGGAGGAGTAAAGGTATGGGCCAGGTCAATAGCGGCCAGACGGCACCGCCAAGAAACTCAAGAAAGTGCACAATCCTGCTGGGCGACTTCAATGCCTCCGTCGGTACCCGCGCCCACCCCCAAGAGCCAGCTGTAGGACCTTACGGTTACGGTATCCGGAACCACAGGGGAGAACAGCTGGTGTCCTACTGCTCGTTGAACGGTTGGAAGGTTGCCAACTCGTATTGCAAACAGCGGGGCGGCCGCAAGTGGACCTGGAGAGCTCCAAACGGGGCAACCCTGAAAGAGCTCGACTTGTTCCTGGTCCGACGACATGATGTAGTGCGCTCCGTCTCTGTCGTGAATCAGTTCAACTTTCGATCTGATCATCGTCTCTGTCGCCTCGTTCTAGACATTGAGGGATGTCTTCCTCGACGTCGATCTCAGGCACAGCAGACCAAGTTGAACTGGCCCCTCTTCCGACATGCGGTACATGAGTTGAAAGACGATTTGGAGAAATCGGGTGATCTCTCATCGCAATATCTCGATATTTGCGAGGTCCTCCAGCACGCCAGAGCTGTGGCCACTGAGAAGATACCGCACGCAGAGAGGCTTTCCACCAACACCAGGAACCTCTTCGCCGAACGACGAAAACTGCTGGTCAAGGGCGATCCGTCTTCCCGAATCCAGTTAGTCCAAGTCAATAAGGCTCTGCGAATTTCCATTTCGTCCGACCTGGAAAAGAGACATCTCCTTCGATACTACCAGACGCTTGCGTCTAAGAAGCTCTTTGAAAAGGTCACAACTCATGTCATGCGACAAGTGTTGAAGGAGGACGGATCCCCAACTACAACTCCCCAAGAGTTGAAGGCAAGGATCCAAGAATTCTTCAACAAGCTGTATGAGAAGTCGGTTGCAGTTCAACCGGCAACTCTTCTGCCTTCTGCCAATGTCCCCTCGATCCTCGAGGACGAAGTGCGGAAACAGCTTTGTCGTATGAAAAAGCGCACTGCCCCTGGTCATGACTCCATTACCACCATGATGCTCCGCTGTGTAGAAGACGATATCGTCCCTGCGCTTGCGCAACTCTTCACACGGATGCTCGAATCCCGCGAGGTTCCGCCTGGGTTTGCTGATTCTGTCACAACCCTTATTCCTAAGAAAGGCGACCTCACAGACCTAGCCAATTACCGTCCTATTTCCGTGTTACCAGCTCCCTATAAGCTGTTCACATGCGTGATATTGGCCAGGATTCATGGTTGGTTGGAGTCGAACCAGCCCGTAGAACAAGCCGGCTTTCGCCGAAACTATTCTACAGTCGAACACCTTCATACTATCAAGCAGCTCATCGACAAGGCCAACGATTACGGCAACGACATCTACCTCGTATTTGTCGACTTTCGAAAGGCCTACGATACGATAGAGTGGGACGCCGTCTGGACTTCGTTGCTTCGGCACGGAGTTCCTCCCCTCTATGTCGAAATGTTGCAGAAGGTTTACGACCAGGCTGGTTCCAAGATCAAGGTGCAAGAAGAACTAGTAGAGGTCCTCATCCAACGAGGAGTCCGCCAAGGATGTGTCCTGTCCCCTCTGCTGTTCAATGCTGTACTCGAAGACATCTTCCGCCAAGTCCATTGGGAACGATTAGGCGTCAAAATCGATGGTCGACGACTTTCCCATCTACGATACGCCGATGATGTCGTTCTCATAGGAAGAGGTCTGCCGGCAGTACAGCGGATGGTCACGGAGTTAGAAGAGGCGAGTCGTCGCGTTGGTCTGGAAATCAACCGCTCCAAAACAGTAGCGATGACCAACTCCGACGAAGGCAACCTGCTGATCAGTGGTACGCCTGTTACATTCGTCCGCCACTTCACCTATCTTGGTTGCTCCGTGACTTGCACCGAAGATGACCAGGAAATCACCAGGAGGATCGGAGCTGGATGGGCAGCCTTCAATCGGCACCGTCTGTTCTTTTCCCAAAGAACAATGCCAATGAAGATGAAACGCCGCGTCTTCCTAACATGCGTCGTCCCAAGTCTCCTGTACGGCTGTGAAGTGTGGCACCTTCGCAAATCCGACAGACGCAAATTACAAAGCGTACAACGACGCATGGAAAGGGCGATGCTGAGCCTATCCCTCCTGGACCGAGTAAGAAACGAGGAAGTACGCCGTCGGACTGCTCTCCCTGACATCGTGGATCTCGCCTGGAGAAGGAAGATCAACTGGGCAATCAACATCGCTCAAATGAATCCCTCCAGATGGTCGACAGCCACCACTATTTGGCACCCACGACAGAGGAAACGCAGGCCTGGACGTCCACCGATAAGATGGGACACCGACATCCGGAAGTCAAACGAGACGGCATATGGACCTCATTCTCCCTGGGATCGGCAAGCGAGAAGCGACGCGAAGCGATGGTTTCTCGACATGTGGGCGGCAAGACCGACGTAAATCAACACGTCATTACTTGATACCGAAAAATAAAACTTGAAACTGTGGACAAAAGTGTGGCATCCAGGGCACGTTTAAACGTGCCCCGGTGGACAAAAGTGTGGCATCCAGGGCACGTTTAAACGTGCCCCGGTGGACAAAGGTGGAAAAGTGTGGCATCCAGGGCACGTTTAAACGTGCCCCGGTGGACAAAAGTGGAAAAGTGTGGCATCCAGGGCACGTTTAAACGTGCCCCCGTGGACGTTTGTGTGACATCCAGGGCACGTTTAAACGTGCCCCGGTGGGCAAAAGTGTGACATCCAGGGCACGTTTAAACGTGTCCCGGTGGACAAAAGTGTGACATCCAGGGCACGTTTAAACGTGTCCCGGTGGACAAAGTTGGAAAAGTGTGGCATCCAGGGCACGTTTAAACGTGCCCCGGTGGACAAAAGTGTGGCATCCAGGGCACGTTTAAACGTGCCCCGGTGGACAAAAGTGTGACATCCAGGGCACGTTTAAACGTGCCCCTGTGGACAAAAGTGTGGCATCCAGGGCACGTTTAAACGTGCCCCGGTGGACAAAAGTGTGGCATCCAGGGCACGTTTAAACGTGCCCCGGTGGACAAAGGTGGAAAAGTGTGGCATCCAGGGCACGTTTAAACGTGCCCCGGTGGACAAAAGTGGAAAAGTGTGGCATCCAGGGCACGTTTAAACGTGCCCCCGTGGACGTTTGTGTGACATCCAGGGCACGTTTAAACGTGCCCCGGTGGGCAAAAGTGTGACATCCAGGGCACGTTTAAACGTGTCCCGGTGGACAAAAGTGTGACATCCAGGGCACGTTTAAACGTGTCCCGGTGGACAAAGTTGGAAAAGTGTGGCATCCAGGGCACGTTTAAACGTGCCCCGGTGGACAAAAGTGTGGCATCCAGGGCACGTTTAAACGTGCCCCGGTGGACAAAAGTGTGACATCCAGGGCACGTTTAAACGTGCCCCGGTGGACAAAGGTGGAAAAGTGTGGCATCCAGGGCACGTTTAAACGTGCCCCGGTTGACAAAAGTGTGACATCCAGGGCACGTTTAAACGTGCCCCGGTGGACAAAGTTGGAAAAGTGTGGCATCCAGGGCACGTTTAAACGTGCCCCGGTGGACAAAAGTGTGGCATCCAGGGCACGTTTAAACGTGTCCCGGTGGACAAAAGTGTGGCATCCAGGGCACGTTTAAACGTGCCCCGGTGGACAAAAGTGTGGCATCCAGGGCACGTTTAAACGTGCCCCGGTGGACAAAAGTGTGGCATCCAGGGCACGTTTAAACGTGCCCCGGTGGACAAAAGTGTGACATCCAGGGCACGTTTAAACGTGCCCCGGTGGACAAAGGTGGAAAAGTGTGGCATCCAGGGCACGTTTAAACGTGCCCCGATGGACAAAAGTGTGACATCCAGGGCACGTTTAAACGTGCCCCGGTGGACAAAAGTGTGACATCCAGGGCACGTTTAAACGTGCCCCGGTGGACAAAAGTGTGGCATCCAGGGCACGTTTAAACGTGCCCCGGTGGACAAAGGTGGAAAAGTGTGACATCCAGGGCACGTTTAAACGTGCCCCGGTGGACAAAGGTGGAAAAGTGTGACATCCAGGGCACGTTTAAACTTGCCCCGGTGGACAAAGGTGGAAAAGTGTGGCATCCAGGGCACGTTTAAACGTGCCCCGGTGGACAAAGGTGGAAAAGTGTGACATCCAGGGCACGTTTAAACGTGCCCCGGTGGACAAAAGTGTGACATCCAGGGCACGTTTAAACGTGCCCCGGTGGACAAAGGTGGAAAAGTGTGGCATCCAGGGCACGTTTAAACGTGCCCCGGTGGACAAAGGTGGAAAAGTGTGGCATCCAGGGCACGTTTAAACGTGCCCCGGTGGACAAAGGTGGAAAAGTGTGGCATCCAGGGCACGTTTAAACGTGCCCCGGTGGACAAAAGTGGAAAAGTGTGGCATCCAGGGCACGTTTAAACGTGCCCCGGTGGACAAAGGTGGAAAAGTGTGGCATCCAGGGCACGTTTAAACGTGCCCCGGTGGACAAAAGTGTGACATCCAGGGCACGTTTAAACGTGCCCCGGTGGACAAAAGTGTGGCATCCAGGGCACGTTTAAACGTGCCCCGGTGGACAAAAGTGTGACATCCAGGGCACGTTTAAACGTGCCCCGGTGGACAAAAGTGTGACATCCAGGGCACGTTTAAACGTGCCCCGGTGGACAAAAGTGTGACATCCAGGGCACGTTTAAACGTGCCCCGGTGGACAAAGGTGGAAAAGTGTGGCATCCAGGGCACGTTTAAACGTGCCCCGGTGGACAAAAGTGTGACATCCAGGGCACGTTTAAACGTGCCCCGGTGGACAAAAGTGTGACATCCAGGGCACGTTTAAACGTGCCCCGGTGGACAAAAGTGTGACATCCAGGGCACGTTTAAACGTGCCCCGGTGGACAAAAGTGTGACATCCAGGGCACGTTTAAACGTGCCCCGGTGGACAAAGGTGGAAAAGTGTGACATCCAGGGCACGTTTAAACTTGCCCCGGTGGACAAAAGTGTGGCATCCAGGGCACGTTTAAACGTGCCCCGGTGGACAAAAGTGTGACATCCAGGGCACGTTTAAACGTGCCCCGGTGGACAAAGGTGGAAAAGTGTGGCATCCAGGGCACGTTTAAACGTGCCCCGGTGGACAAAGGTGGAAAAGTGTGGCATCCAGGGCACGTTTAAACGTGCCCCGGTGGACAAAGGTGGAAAAGTGTGGCATCCAGGGCACGTTTAAACGTGCCCCCGTGGACGTTTGTGTGACATCCAGGGCACGTTTAAACGCGCCCCGGTGGACAAAGGTGGAAAAGTGTGGTATCCAGGGCACGTTTAAACGTGCCCCGGTGGACAAAAGTGTGACATCCAGGGCACGTTTAAACGTGCCCCGGTGGACAAAGGTGGAAAAGTGTGGCATCCAGGGCACGTTTAAACGTGCCCCGGTGGACAAAGGTGGAAAAGTGTGGCATCCAGGGCACGTTTAAACGTGCCCCGGTTGACAAAACTGTGACATCCAGGGCACGTTTAAACGTGCCCCGGTGGACAAAAGTGTGGCATCCAGGGCACGTTTAAACGTGCCCCGGTGGACAAAGGTGGAAAAGTGTGGCATCCAGGGCACGTTTAAACGTGCCCCGGTGGACAAAAGTGTGACATCCAGGGCACGTTTAAACGTGCCCCGGTGGACAAAAGTGTGACATCCAGGGCACTTTTAAACGTGCCCCGGTGGACAAAGTTGGAAAAGTGTGGCATCCAGGGCACGTTTAAACGTGCCCCGGTGGACAAAAGTGTGACATCCAGTGTTAGGGGGTAACGCGTCTAAGAGTCTTTACTGTGATATATCTGGTTTAATATTATCTGTGTAAATCATCTTGTGATCTAATCTGGTACTAATAAATCATTCTATCGCTTGCTCTCTTATTGTTCAGTCGGGTCCACCTTAACTGGCGACGCCTGATTCGAACTTGAGTTGAGCAGTGATTACCGGCAGCGACAGTTGTTTCTCTACCAAGAAAGCGGTTACGATGCCGGACGCGGACGTATCAATGGAGCAACCGAAGGTTGCAACTGGTGAAGCCAAGAGTGATGCCATCAAGGGAAAGTCCCCTGGACCGTACCAGCCGGGCACCTCTTGGAAGATGTATGCGCGTATGATGAAAATTTTCTTCAGACGCCGAAATCTGGTGACTGAAGAAGAACAACGGTATGCATTTCTGGAGGAAGTAGGAATGCATACCTGTGAGCTACTGGATTCGCTACTCGGAGGAAAGCAGCCAGAGGATACGAAAGTCGACGCCCTGTTCGCCGCCCTGGACAAGCACTACAGCCCGAAGAAGCTGGTGCTGGCGGAACGCTACAGGATGATGGCGACTCATCAGTTACCCGGCCAAAGCCTCAACGAGTACTACGCTGCTGTCAACGCGGCGGCCAAGGATTGCGAATTTGAGAATGTCACCAACGTCAGGGATACCATGGTGGCCATGATCTTCGTCAGTGGGATCAGCAACGTGGAGACCCGTAAGCGACTTCTTGAAAAGGAACACCTCTCGTCCCAGGAGGCTCTAGCTGTGGCCCAAGCCTTTGAAAGGGTGTGCACTGAGGCCCCCAATCTTCACAAAGACACCGTAGGCGTGGGCCAGCTAACCTCTAGGACGAAGGGTGTGTCCGTAGCTCACCACGGGAAGGGAGGACAGGACCGTGGTAAAAAGTTTTCGAGACAGCAAAAGTCTCAGAAAAACAACCGGTCCTCGAATCTCAACCGTAAATTTTGTTCCGTCTGTGGTAAAGTTGGCCATGACGGTTCAAAATGCTTTGTAAGGGACCAAGCCTACTGCAAATTTTGCAAGAAGGACGGTCACATGGCGAAAGCCTGCAAAGCAGCCCGATCGGGCAGGAGTGTCCATTCCAATTGGACCCCCGACTCGGATGAGGAGGATTTCGTCGACGCAGTCCGGGTTGGTACGGTACGCGCTGAAATCTCCGACTCCGTGTCGTTAAACCAAGTCTCCGAGAGCCCTAAAAAGGCCGACGAGCCGGTCGCTGTAGTCAGCGAACCGCCGGATTACCGGGAAGAAGTCTCGTTGGGTGACGGTCACGAGGGGCACGAGAACGAAAGTTCCGGAAGCTCGAGTACCGAAGATCTCGACGAGCAGGTCGCTGTAGACAGCGTACCGCCGGGATTCCGGAAAGAAGACCTCGTGCCTTCGGGCACCGGGCAGGCCACTGAAATCGGTGAGCCTCCGGAGAACCGGAAAGAAATCCCCCCTGTAAAAAGGGTGAGGTGGGGCCCGGATACGGTGCACCTTCTGGAGAACCAGAAAACCAAGCCTCGCCGTCGAGCGAGCCGGAGGAAGAAGCCAAAGTTGCTTGACTCCGAGGCTGTGGAGCCTATGAAAGCCAGCGTTGACACGGCAGAGGTCTCTAGAATTCATAGAGAACCCCCGGTCATGCTGCCCATTGTTATCAATGGTTCCCAAGTCGATTGCGAGTTGGATACCGGCTCAGCAATCACGATCTTGGATGAAAAATCTTGGAAAAGTATTGGCAGTCCGAAGCTTCAGCCTTCGTCGACAAAAGCCACGGCCTATAACAATGGACCGATTACTTTCCTTGGTCAACTCACCACTGAAGTTCGCTTCAATGGCGAGAAAGCGGTGATGACACTGGAAGTGTCGCCCGTATCAAGTCACCCACTGTGTGGACGTGACATGATTCGCGCCCTTGGTATCGACTGTGGACCTCATTTCCCAGCGATCCATGGAGTCACGTCGAATGACGTAATCGCGACAAAACGAGCTCTGACTAGGATGCTGGAAAAGAATGCTCGTCTCTTCGCTCCTGGATTGGGGAGGTGTACTACGGTGAAAGCGAACTTCAAGTTCAAAACCGAAAATCCTGTGCCAAATTTTCGCAGAGCCAGGCCGGTACCGTACGCCCTCCGACCCAAGGTCGACGCGAAGTTAGAGGAGATGATCCAACAGGGTATCCTCAAACAGGTAGAGCACTCCGATTGGGCAACTCCCATCGTTGTAGTGCCCAAGCCTGGAGGTAAAGTTCGGCTGTGTGGCGACTATAAAGTCACGGTGAATTCCCAATTGGATATTCACCAATACCCACTCCCGATCCCGGAAGATCTGTTCCATCTGCTAAATGGCGGGAAGAAATTCTCCAAGATGGACCTCTCCGATGCTTATATGCAAGTGGAACTGGACGAGGAAGCTCGTAAGTATACCACGATCAACACTCAAAAGGGACTTTTCCAATACACGAGAATTCCTTTTGGGGTCGCCTCTGCCCCAGCGATTTTCCAACAAATCATGGAAAAGACGCTAGCCGGCATTGATGGCGTGGTCATCTATTTGGATGACATCACGGTGACGGGACCGGATGACGCGACTCACCTGAAAAGGTTAGAGACCGTCCTCGACAGGCTAAATGCAGCCGGGTTCCGTCTCAAACGTGACAAGTGCGGATTCATGAAGGAACGTCTCGAATTCCTGGGTCATGAGGTCGACGCAACGGGAATCCGGCCGTCTCCTGAAAAGGTGGCGGCAATCACCAATATGCCGGAACCGAAAAACCTGAAGGAAGTCGAGTCGTTCGTTGGCATGGTCCAGTACTATGGGAAGTTCATCCCGAACCTCTCCACCTTGGCAGCGCCATTAAACGCGTTGCGCAAGAAGGGAGTAGAGTTCGAATGGACGAATGAGCACAAGGAAGCTTTCCGTAAAATCGTAGAGAGGCTCCGAAGCACTGATGTGCTGGCTCATTACAACCCAAAAGTGCCAGTGGTGCTGGCCACCGACGCATCCAACTACGGAGTTGGAGCAGTCGTTTATCACAAGTTCCCCGATGGTTCCGAAAAGGTCATCGCATACGCTTCCCGGTCTCTGACAAAGTCTGAAAAGAATTATGCTCAGATTGATAAGGAAGCGTTGGGAATCGTCTATGGCGTGGAGAAGTTTAACCAGTTCCTTTATGGACGGAAATTTACTCTTCTCACCGACCACAAGCCACTTGTGAGTATCTTCGGGCCGGAGCAGGATCTCCCGGTGATTGCCATGAAAAGAAGGCATCGCTGGGCCCTGAAACTCATGGCATATTCGTTCGAGATTGAGTATCGGAAGACCGAAGAATTCGGCAACGCAGACGGACTGTCGCGATTGCCAAATCCCCGGGAATTGCCCAGTGCGGAGAGAGTCATCTGCGAGGTGACCGTCACCGCCATCCACAACGAAAAGTTGGAGGATATCCCCCTTACTCAGGAGGAATTGGCAGAGGCAACCCGGAAAGACTCATATTGGAGTCAAGTGCTGGCATTCGTACAGAATGGCTGGCCGCCGAAAGCACCCAAGGACTTTCGCAACATCGAGGAAAAGAAACTCGAGTTGTCAGTCCACAATGGAATCCTGTTATGGGGTTCCAGGGTCGTGCTACCCAAAACGTTCCACAAGAAGGCGCTGGAGATGCTCCATAGCAGCCACTATGGACGTAATAGAATGGTAGCCTTAGCTAGACAGAAGATCTGGTTCCCAGGAATTGACGCAGCCATCTCGAAGCTAGCGCAATCCTGCGAGATTTGTGCGTCCCTCGCGAACAATCCGAGGAAGACGCCACTACACCCTTGGGAAACACCGAATAAGGTATGGCAGAGACTCCATATGGATTTCGCCGAATCCCAAGGAGGTGACAGATGGCTCATTATCGTTGACGCCAAGTCGAAGTGGCCGGAAGTTCTCAAGATGAACTCCACAACCGCCTCGAGGCTGATTCAAACAGTCCACGGCGTATTCGCCACTCATGGCCTGCCGGAGCAAATCGTTTCGGATAATGGCCCGCAATTCGCCTCGAACGAATTCAAAAAATACTGCGAAAAACGCAGCATTCTCCTTACCCTGACCCCGGCATACCATCCAAACTCGAATGGAGAAGCCGAGAGGTTCGTACAGACCTTCAAAAATGGATTGTACAAGGGTTGGAAGTCCGGTAAAACCACCGAACAGGCAGTCAATGACTTGTTGTTTCAGTACAGAGTCACCGAGCATCCCGCAACGGGACAGAGTCCAGCAGAAATGCTCATGGGTAGACCGCTGAGAACGGCATTCGACATCCTCCATGAGACCAAGGGTCCAGAGAAGGAGTCGAAGTACACGGAAGACATGCGTAAAAACCATGATCGCCGTGCTCAAGACAAGCCTGATTTTACCGTGGGACAAGAAGTTTTCGTCAGAAATTACCTTGCTCATGGAGATAAGTGGATCCCAGGGATCGTCCTGGAGAAGATCGGCAGTAAAACCTACCTGGTTCACTATGGAACAGGCCAGCGTAAGGTACACTTGGATCAGATGAAAAAGAGATCGATCCATTGGGAAGATGCAGAGGAGGAATTTCTGATTAGGAAGCAAAGCCAACAGAAAAATCCAAAGACCTCGCCTCCCGAGAATACCTCAGGACTTCCGAAGAAAGTCCGAGCGAAACAAGGAGTTCCTCCCATTCGCAGGGATTATCCCAAGCGAGAGCGACGTGCCCCGAAAAGGTTCGTCGCCGGGGAGACAGATCCTCCGTTGAAGAAGGCAAAGGTCCATGTCATCGCCCTGTCGACAGGAAAAGGACAGTGGAACGAGACAGGATTGGTTGCCGAAAGGTCGAACAGCCTCGGAAAGAAGCGTTCTACCAAGATCGAGGGGATCCGGCTGACTGAAAAGAAGCTGTTCGACCCCGAACCCTGTGAACTTCGCTCCCAGGTGGCACAAAAGAGTGCCTGGGGAGGGGAGATGTAGCGGGGGTAAAAAAGCAGAGACGTAGCCCAATAGTATAGCGAACTCCAGGACCGAAAGGCTGGAGATGTAGCTTGGGTGAACTCTGCATTGTACACACTCTTTTGACGCTTACTCTTCAGTGATCTCTCGAACACTGGGGAGGTGTTAGGGGGTAACGCGTCTAAGAGTCTTTACTGTGATATATCTGGTTTAATATTATCTGTGTAAATCATCTTGTGATCTAATCTGGTACTAATAAATCATTCTATCGCTTGCTCTCTTATTGTTCAGTCGGGTCCACCTTAACTTCCAGGGCACGTTTAAACGTGCCCCGGTGGACAAAGGTGGAAAAGTGTGGCATCCAGGGCACGTTTAAACGTGCCGCGGTTGACAAAAGTGTGGCATCCAGGGCACGTTTAAACGTGCCGCGGTTGACAAAAGTGTGGCATCCAGGGCACGTTTAAACGTGCCGCGGTTGACAAAAGTGTGGCATCCAGGGCACGTTTAAACGTGCCCCGGTGGACAAAGGTGGAAAAGTGTGGCATCCAGGGCACGTTTAAACGTGCCCCGGTGGACAAAAGTGTGACATCCAGGGCACGTTTAAACGTGCCCCGGTGGACAAAAGTGTGGCATCCAGGGCACGTTTAAACGTGCCCCGGTGGACAAAGGTGGAAAAGTGTGGCATCCAGGGCACGTTTAAACGTGCCCCGGTGGACAAAAGTGTGACATCCAGGGCACGTTTAAACGTGCCCCGGTGGACAAAGGTGGAAAAGTGTGGCATCCAGGGCACGTTTAAACGTGCCCCGGTGGACAAAGGTGGAAAAGTGTGGCATCCAGGGCACGTTTAAACGTGCCCCGGTGGACAAAAGTGTGACATCCAGGGCACGTTTAAACGTGCCCCGGTGGACAAAAGTGTGACATCCAGGGCACGTTTAAACGTGCCCCGGTGGACAAAGGTGGAAAAGTGTGGCATCCAGGGCACGTTTAAACGTGCCCCGGTGGACAAAGGTGGAAAAGTGTGGCATCCAGGGCACGTTTAAACGTGCCCCGGTGGACAAAAGTGTGGCATCCAGGGCACGTTTAAACGTGCCCCGGTGGACAAAAGTGTGACATCCAGGGCACGTTTAAACGTGCCCCGGTGGACAAAGGTGGAAAAGTGTGGCATCCAGGGCACGTTTAAACGTGCCCCGGTGGACAAAGGTGGAAAAGTGTGGCATCCAGGGCACGTTTAAACGTGCCCCGGTGGACAAAAGTGAGACATCCAGGGCACGTTTAAACGTGCCCCGGTGGACAAAGGTGGAAAAGTGTGGCATCCAGGGCACGTTTAAACGTGCCCCGATGGACAAAGGTGGAAAAGTGTGGCATCCAGGGTTTAAACGTGCCCCGGTGGACAAAGGTGGAAAAGTGTGGCATCCAGGGCACGTTTAAACGTGCCCCGGTGGACAAAGGTGGAAAAGTGTGGCATCCAGGGCACGTTTAAACGTGCCCCGGTGGACAAAGGTGGAAAAGTGTGGCATCCAGGGCACGTTTAAACGTGCCCCCGTGGACAAAAGTGTGACATCCAGGGCACGTTTAAACGTGCCCCGGTGGACAAAGGTGGAAAAGTGTGGCATCCAGGGTTTAAACGTGCCCCGGTGGACAAAGGTGGAAAAGTGTGGCATCCAGGGCACGTTTAAACGTGCCCCGGTGGACAAAAGTGGAAAAGTGTGGCATCCAGGGCACGTTTAAACGTGCCCCGGTGGACAAAAGTGAAAAAGTGTGGCATCCAGGGCACGTTTAAACGTGCCCCCGTGGACGTTTGTGTGACATCCAGGGCACGTTTAAACGTGCCCCGGTGGACAAAAGTGTGACATCCAGGGCACGTTTAAACGTGCCCCGGTGGACAAAAGTGTGACATCCAGGGCACGTTTAAACGTGCCCCGGTGGACAAAGGTGGAAAAGTGTGGTATCCAGGGCACGTTTAAACGTGCCCCGGTGGACAAAAGTGTGACATCCAGGGCACGTTTAAACGTGCCCCGGTGGACAAAGGTGGAAAAGTGTGGCATCCAGGGCACGTTTAAACGTGCCCCGGTGGACAAAGGTGGAAAAGTGTGGCATCCAGGGCACGTTTAAACGTGCCCCGGTGGACAAAAGTGTGGCATCCAGGGCACGTTTAAACGTGCCCCGGTGGACAAAGGTGGAAAAGTGTGGCATCCAGGGCACGTTTAAACGTGCCCCGGTGGACAAAAGTGTGACATCCAGGGCACGTTTAAACGTGCCCCGGTGGACAAAGGTGGAAAAGTGTGGCATCCAGGGCACGTTTAAACGTGCCCCGGTGGACAAAGGTGGAAAAGTGTGGCATCCAGGGCACGTTTAAACGTGCCCCGGTGGACAAAGGTGGAAAAGTGTGGCATCCAGGGCACGTTTAAACGTGCCCCGGTGGACAAAGGTGGAAAAGTGTGGCATCCAGGGCACGTTTAAACGTGCCCCGGTGGACAAAAGTGTGGCATCCAGGGCACGTTTAAACGTGCCCCGGTGGACAAAGGTGGAAAAGTGTGGCATCCAGGGCACGTTTAAACGTGCCCCGGTGGACAAAAGTGTGACATCCAGGGCACGTTTAAACGTGCCCCGGTGGACAAAAGTGTGACATCCAGGGCACTTTTAAACGTGCCCCGGTGGACAAAGTTGGAAAAGTGTGGCATCCAGGGCACGTTTAAACGTGCCCCGGTGGACAAAAGTGTGACATCCAGGGCACGTTTAAACGTGCCCCGGTGGACAAAAGTGTGACATCCAGGGCACGTTTAAACGTGCCCCGGTGGACAAAGGTGGAAAAGTGTGGCATCCAGGGCACGTTTAAACGTGCCCCGGTGGACAAAGGTGGAAAAGTGTGGCATCCAGGGCACGTTTAAACGTGCCCCGGTGGACAAAGGTGGAAAAGTGTGGCATCCAGGGTTTAAACGTGCCCCGGTGGACAAAGGTGGAAAAGTGTGGCATCCAGGGCACGTTTAAACGTGCCCCGGTGGACAAAAGTGGAAAAGTGTGGCATCCAGGGCACGTTTAAACGTGCCCCGGTGGACAAAAGTGGAAAAGTGTGGCATCCAGGGCACGTTTAAACGTGCCCCGGTGGACAAAAGTGTGACATCCAGGGCACGTTTAAACGTGCCCCGGTGGACAAAGGTGGAAAAGTGTGGCATCCAGGGCACGTTTAAACGTGCCCCGGTGGACAAAGGTGGAAAAGTGTGGCATCCAGGGTTTAAACGTGCCCCGGTGGACAAAAGTGGAAAAGTGTGGCATCCAGGGCACGTTTAAACGTGCCCCGGTGGACAAAAGTGGAAAAGTGTGGCATCCAGGGCACGTTTAAACGTGCCCCCGTGGACGTTTGTGTGGCATCCAGGGCACGTTTAAACGTGCCCCGGTGGACAAAGGTGGAAAAGTGTGGCATCCAGGGTTTAAACGTGCCCCGGTGGACAAAAGTGGAAAAGTGTGGCATCCAGGGCACGTTTAAACGTGCCCCGGTGGACAAAGGTGGAAAAGTGTGGCATCCAGGGCACGTTTAAACGTGCCCCGGTGGACAAAAGTGTGACATCCAGGGCACGTTTAAACGTGCCCCGGTGGACAAAAGTGTGGCATCCAGGGCACGTTTAAACGTGCCCCGGTGGACAAAGGTGGAAAAGTGTGGCATCCAGGGCACGTTTAAACGTGCCCCGGTGGACAAAAGTGTGACATCCAGGGCACGTTTAAACGTGCCCCGGTGGACAAAGGTGGAAAAGTGTGGCATCCAGGGCACGTTTAAACGTGCCCCGGTGGACAAAAGTGTGACATCCAGGGCACGTTTAAACGTGCCCTGGTGGACAAAAGTGTGGCATCCAGGGCACGTTTAAACGTGCCCCGGTGGGCAAAGGTGGAAAAGTGTGACATCCAGGGCACGTTTAAACGTGCCCCGGTGGACAAAGGTGGAAAAGTGTGGCATCCAGGGCACGTTTAAACGTGCCCCGGTGGACAAAGGTGGAAAAGTGTGGCATCCAGGGCACGTTTAAACGTGCCCCGGTGGACAAAGGTGGAAAAGTGTGGCATCCAGGGCACGTTTAAACGTGCCCCGGTGGACAAAGGTGGAAAAGTGTGGCATCCAGGGTTTAAACGTGCCCCGGTGGACAAAGGTGGAAAAGTGTGGCATCCAGGGCACGTTTAAACGTGCCCCGGTGGACAAAGGTGGAAAAGTGTGGCATCCAGGGTTTAAACGTGCCCCGGTGGACAAAAGTGGAAAAGTGTGGCATCCAGGGCACGTTTAAACGTGCCCCGGTGGACAAAAGTGTGACATCCAGGGCACGTTTAAACGTGCCCCGGTGGACAAAAGTGTGGCATCCAGGGCACGTTTAAACGTGCCCCGGTGGACAAAAGTGTGACATCCAGGGCACGTTTAAACGTGCCCCGGTGGACAAAAGTGTGGCATCCAGGGCACGTTTAAACGTGCCCCGGTGGACAAAGGTGGAAAAGTGTGGCATCCAGGGCACGTTTAAACGTGCCCCGGTGGACAAAGGTGGAAAAGTGTGGCATCCAGGGTTTAAACGTGCCCCGGTGGACAAAGGTGGAAAAGTGTGGCATCCAGGGCACGTTTAAACGTGCCCCGGTGGACAAAGGTGGAAAAGTGTGGCATCCAGGGTTTAAACGTGCCCCGGTGGACAAAGGTGGAAAAGTGTGGCATCCAGGGCACGTTTAAACGTGCCCCGGTGGACAAAAGTGTGACATCCAGGGCACGTTTAAACGTGCCCCGGTGGACAAAGGTGGAAAAGTGTGGCATCCAGGGCACGTTTAAACGTGCCCCGGTGGACAAAAGTGTGACATCCAGGGCACGTTTAAACGTGCCCTGGTGGACAAAAGTGTGGCATCCAGGGCACGTTTAAACGTGCCCCGGTGGACAAAAGTGTGACATCCAGGGCACGTTTAAACGTGCCCCGGTGGACAAAAGTGTGGCATCCAGGGCACGTTTAAACGTGCCCCGGTGGACAAAGGTGGAAAAGTGTGGCATCCAGGGCACGTTTAAACGTGCCCCGGTGGACAAAAGTGTGACATCCAGGGCACGTTTAAACGTGCCCCGGTGGACAAAGGTGGAAAAGTGTGGCATCCAGGGCACGTTTAAACGTGCCCCGGTGGACAAAAGTGTGACATCCAGGGCACGTTTAAACGTGCCCTGGTGGACAAAAGTGTGGCATCCAGGGCACGTTTAAACGTGCCCCGGTGGACAAAGGTGGAAAAGTGTGGCATCCAGGGCACGTTTAAACGTGCCCCGGTGGACAAAGGTGGAAAAGTGTGGCATCCAGGGTTTAAACGTGCCCCGGTGGACAAAGGTGGAAAAGTGTGGCATCCAGGGCACGTTTAAACGTGCCCCGGTGGACAAAAGTGGAAAAGTGTGGCATCCAGGGCACGTTTAAACGTGCCCCGGTGGACAAAAGTGGAAAAGTGTGACATCCAGGGCACGTTTAAACGTGCCCCGGTGGACAAAGGTGGAAAAGTGTGGCATCCAGGGCACGTTTAAACGTGCCCCGGTGGACAAAAGTGGAAAAGTGTGGCATCCAGGGCACGTTTAAACGTGCCCCGGTGGACAAAGGTGGAAAAGTGTGGCATCCAGGGCACGTTTAAACGTGCCCCGGTGGACAAAGGTGGAAAAGTGTGGCATCCAGGGCACGTTTAAACGTGCCCCGGTGGACAAAGGTGGAAAAGTGTGGCATCCAGGGTTTAAACGTGCCCCGGTGGACAAAGGTGGAAAAGTGTGGCATCCAGGGCACGTTTAAACGTGCCCCGGTGGACAAAAGTGGAAAAGTGTGGCATCCAGGGCACGTTTAAACGTGCCCCGGTGGACAAAAGTGGAAAAGTGTGGCATCCAGGGCACGTTTAAACGTGCCCCGGTGGACAAAGGTGGAAAAGTGTGACATCCAGGGCACGTTTAAACGTGCCCCGGTGGACAAAGGTGGAAAAGTGTGGCATCCAGGGCACGTTTAAACGTGCCCCGGTGGACAAAAGTGTGACATCCAGGGCACGTTTAAACGTGCCCCGGTGGACAAAGGTGGAAAAGTGTGGCATCCAGGGCACGTTTAAACGTGCCCCGGTGGACAAAGGTGGAAAAGTGTGACATCCAGGGCACGTTTAAACGTGCCCCGGTGGACAAAGGTGGAAAAGTGTGACATCCAGGGCACGTTTAAACGTGCCCCGGTGGACAAAGGTGGAAAAGTGTGACATCCAGGGCACGTTTAAACGTGCCCCGGTGGACAAAAGTGTGGCATCCAGGGCACGTTTAAACGTGCCCCGGTGGACAAAAGTGTGACATCCAGGGCACGTTTAAACGTGCCCCGGTGGACAAAGGTGGAAAAGTGTGGCATCCAGGGCACGTTTAAACGTGCCCCCGTGGACGTTTGTGTGACATCCAGGGCACGTTTAAACGTGCCCCGGTGGACAAAAGTGTGACATCCAGGGCACGTTTAAACGTGCCCCGGTGGACAAAGGTGGAAAAGTGTGGTATCCAGGGCACGTTTAAACGTGCCCCGGTGGACAAAAGTGTGACATCCAGGGCACGTTTAAACGTGCCCCGGTGGACAAAGGTGGAAAAGTGTGGCATCCAGGGCACGTTTAAACGTGCCCCGGTGGACAAAGGTGGAAAAGTGTGGCATCCAGGGCACGTTTAAACGTGCCCCGGTGGACAAAAGTGTGGCATCCAGGGCACGTTTAAACGTGCCCCGGTGGACAAAGGTGGAAAAGTGTGGCATCCAGGGCACGTTTAAACGTGCCCCGGTGGACAAAAGTGTGACATCCAGGGCACGTTTAAACGTGCCCCGGTGGACAAAGGTGGAAAAGTGTGGCATCCAGGGCACGTTTAAACGTGCCCCGGTTGACAAAAGTGTGACATCCAGGGCACGTTTAAACGTGCCCTGGTGGACAAAAGTGTGGCATCCAGGGCACGTTTAAACGTGCCCCGGTGGACAAAGGTGGAAATGTGTGACATCCAGGGCACGTTTAAACGTGCCCCGGTGGACAAAGGTGGAAAAGTGTGACATCCAGGGCACGTTTAAACGTGCCCCGGTGGACAAAAGTGTGGCATCCAGGGCACGTTTAAACGTGCCCCGGTGGACAAAAGTGTGACATCCAGGGCACGTTTAAACGTGCCCCGGTGGACAAAGGTGGAAAAGTGTGGCATCCAGGGCACGTTTAAACGTGCCCCGGTGGACAAAGGTGGAAAAGTGTGGCATCCAGGGCACGTTTAAACGTGCCCCGGTGGACAAAGGTGGAAAAGTGTGGCATCCAGGGCACGTTTAAACGTGCCCCGGTGGACAAAAGTGTGACATCCAGGGCACGTTTAAACGTGCCCCGGTGGACAAAGGTGGAAAAGTGTGGCATCCAGGGCACGTTTAAACGTGCCCCGGTGGACAAAGGTGGAAAAGTGTGGCATCCAGGGTTTAAACGTGCCCCGGTGGACAAAGGTGGAAAAGTGTGGCATCCAGGGCACGTTTAAACGTGCCCCGGTGGACAAACGTGGAAAAGTGTGGCATCCAGGGCACGTTTAAACGTGCCCCGGTGGACAAAAGTGGAAAAGTGTGGCATCCAGGGCACGTTTAAACGTGCCCCCGTGGACGTTTGTGTGACATCCAGGGCACGTTTAAACGTGCCCCGGTGGACAAAAGTGTGACATCCAGGGCACGTTTAAACGTGCCCCGGTGGACAAAGGTGGAAAAGTGTGGTATCCAGGGCACGTTTAAACGTGCCCCGGTGGACAAAAGTGTGACATCCAGGGCACGTTTAAACGTGCCCCGGTGGACAAAGGTGGAAAAGTGTGACATCCAGGGCACGTTTAAACGTGCCCCGGTGGACAAAGGTGGAAAAGTGTGGCATCCAGGGCACGTTTAAACGTGCCCCGGTGGACAAAAGTGTGACATCCAGGGCACGTTTAAACCTGCCCCGGTGGACAAAAGTGTGACATCCAGGGCACGTTTAAACGTGCCCCGGTGGACAAAGGTGGAAAAGTGTGGCATCCAGGGCACGTTTAAACGTGCCCCGGTGGACAAAAGTGTGACATCCAGGGCACGTTTAAACGTGCCCCGGTGGACAAAGGTGGAAAAGTGTGGCATCCAGGGCACGTTTAAACGTGCCCCGGTGGACAAAGGTGGAAAAGTGTGGCATCCAGGGCACGTTTAAACGTGCCCCGGTGGACAAAAGTGTGACATCCAGGGCACGTTTAAACGTGCCCCGGTGGACAAAGGTGGAAAAGTGTGGCATCCAGGGCACGTTTAAACGTGCCCCGGTGGACAAAGGTGGAAAAGTGTGGCATCCAGGGCACGTTTAAACGTGCCCCGGTGGACAAAAGTGTGACATCCAGGGCACGTTTAAACGTGCCCCGGTGGACAAAAGTGTGACATCCAGGGCACTTTTAAACGTGCCCCGGTGGACAAAGTTGGAAAAGTGTGGCATCCAGGGCACGTTTAAACGTGCCCCGGTGGACAAAAGTGTGGCATCCAGGGCACGTTTAAACGTGCCCCGGTTGACAAAAGTGTGACATCCAGGGCACGTTTAAACGTGCCCCGGTGGACAAAAGTGTGACATCCAGGGCACGTTTAAACGTGCCCCGGTGGACAAAGGTGGAAAAGTGTGGCATCCAGGGCACGTTTAAACGTGCCCCGGTGGACAAAGGTGGAAAAGTGTGGCATCCAGGGCACGTTTAAACGTGCCCCGGTGGACAAAGGTGGAAAAGTGTGGCATCCAGGGCACGTTTAAACGTGCCCCGGTGGACAAAAGTGTGACATCCAGGGCACGTTTAAACGTGCCCCGGTGGACAAAGGTGGAAAAGTGTGGCATCCAGGGCACGTTTAAACGTGCCCCGGTGCACAAAGGTGGAAAAGTGTGGCATCCAGGGTTTAAACGTGCCCCGGTGGACAAAGGTGGAAAAGTGTGGCATCCAGGGCACGTTTAAACGTGCCCCGGTGGACAAAAGTGGAAAAGTGTGGCATCCAGGGCACGTTTAAACGTGCCCCGGTGGACAAAAGTGGAAAAGTGTGGCATCCAGGGCACGTTTAAACGTGCCCCCGTGGACGTTTGTGTGGCATCCAGGGCACGTTTAAACGTGCCCCGGTGGACAAAAGTGTGACATCCAGGGCACGTTTAAACGTGCCCCGGTGGACAAAGGTGGAAAAGTGTGGTATCCAGGGCACGTTTAAACGTGCCCCGGTGGACAAAAGTGTGACATCCAGGGCACGTTTAAACGTGCCCCGGTGGACAAAGGTGGAAAAGTGTGGCATCCAGGGCACGTTTAAACGTGCCCCGGTGGACAAAGGTGGAAAAGTGTGGCATCCAGGGCACGTTTAAACGTGCCCCGGTGGACAAAAGTGTGACATCCAGGGCACGTTTAAACGTGCCCCGGTGGACAAAAGTGTGACATCCAGGGCACTTTTAAACGTGCCCCGGTGGACAAAGTTGGAAAAGTGTGGCATCCAGGGCACGTTTAAACGTGCCCCGGTGGACAAAAGTGTGACATCCAGGGCACGTTTAAACGTGCCCCGGTGGACAAAGGTGGAAAAGTGTGGCATCCAGGGCACGTTTAAACCTGCCGCGGTTGACAAAAGTGTGGCATCCAGGGCACGTTTAAACGTGCCCCGGTGGACAAAGGTGGAAAAGTGTGGCATCCAGGGCACGTTTAAACCTGCCCCGGTGGACAAAAGTGTGACATCCAGGGCACGTTTAAACGTGCCCCGGTGGACAAAAGTGTGGCATCCAGGGCACGTTTAAACGTGCCCCGGTGGACAAAGGTGGAAAAGTGTGGCATCCAGGGCACGTTTAAACGTGCCCCGGTGGACAAAAGTGTGACATCCAGGGCACGTTTAAACGTGCCCCGGTGGACAAAGGTGGAAAAGTGTGACATCCAGGGCACGTTTAAACGTGCCCCGGTGGACAAAAGTGTGACATCCAGGGCACGTTTAAACGTGCCCCGGTGGACAAAGGTGGAAAAGTGTGGCATCCAGGGCACGTTTAAACGTGCCCCGGTGGACAAAAGTGTGACATCCAGGGCACGTTTAAACGTGCCCCGGTGGACAAAGGTGGAAAAGTGTGGCATCCAGGGCACGTTTAAACGTGCCCCGGTGGACAAAAGTGTGACATCCAGGGCACGTTTAAACGTGCCCCGGTGGACAAAAGTGTGACATCCAGGGCACGTTTAAACGTGCCCCGGTGGACAAAAGTGTGACATCCAGGGCATTTTTAAAAATGCCCCGGTGGACAAAAAGTGTGACATCCAGGGCACGTTTAAACGTGCCCCGGTGGACAAAGGTGGAAAAGTGTGGCATCCAGGGCACGTTTAAACGTGCCCCGGTGGACAAAAGTGTGACATCCAGGGCACGTTTAAACGTGCCCCGGTGGACAAAGGTGGAAAAGTGTGGCATCCAGGGCACGTTTAAACGTGCCCCGGTGGACAAAAGTGTGACATCCAGGGCACGTTTAAACGTGCCCCGGTGGACAAAAGTGTGACATCCAGGGCACGTTTAAACGTGCCCCGGTGGACAAAGGTGGAAAAGTGTGGCATCCAGGGCACGTTTAAACGTGCCCCGGTGGACAAAAGTGTGACATCCAGGGCACGTTTAAACGTGCCCCTGTGGACAAAGGTGGAAAAGTGTGGCATCCAGGGCACGTTTAAACGTGCCCCGGTTGACAAAAGTGTGACATCCAGGGCACGTTTAAACGTGCCCTGGTGGACAAAAGTGTGGCATCCAGGGCACGTTTAAACGTGCCCCGGTGGACAAAAGTGTGGCATCCAGGGCACGTTTAAACGTGCCCCGGTGGACAAAAGTGTGGCATCCAGGGCACGTTTAAACGTGCCCCAGTGGACAAAGGTGGAAAAGTGTGGCATCCAGGGCACGTTTAAACGTGCCCCGGTGGACAAAAGTGTGACATCCAGGGCACGTTTAAACGTGCCCTGGTGGACAAAACTGTGACATCCAGGGCACGTTTAAACATGCCCCGGTGGACAAAGGTGGAAAAGTGTGGCATCCAGGGCACGTTTAAACGTGCCCCGGTGGACAAAAGTGTGGCATCCAGGGCACGTTTAAACGTGCCCCTGTGGACAAAAGTGTGACATCCAGGGCACGTTTAAACGTGCCCCGGTGGACAAAAGTGTGACATCCAGGGCACGTTTAAACGTGCCCCGGTGGACAAAAGTGTGGCATCCAGGGCACGTTTAAACGTGCCTCTGTGGACAAAAGTGTGACATCCAGGGCACGTTTAAACGTGCCCCGGTGGACAAAAGTGTGACATCCAGGGCACGTTTAAACGTGCCCCGGTGGACAAAAGTGTGGCATCCAGGGCACGTTTAAACGTGCCTCTGTGGACAAAAGTGTGACATCCAGGGCACGTTTAAACGTGCCCCGGTGGACAAAAGTGTGACATCCAGGGCACGTTTAAACGTGCCCCGGTGGACAAAAGTGTGACATCCAGGGCACGTTTAAACGTGCCCCGGTGGACAAAAGTGTGACATCCAGGGCACGTTTAAACGTGCCCCGGTGGACAAAAGTGTGACATCCAGGGCACGTTTAAACGTGCCCCGGTGGACAAAAGTGTGGCATCCAGGGCACGTTTAAACGTGCCCCGGTGGATAAAAGTGTGACATCCAGGGCACGTTTAAACGTACCCCGGTGGACAAAAGTGTGGCATCCAGGGCACGTTTAAACGTGCCCCGGTGGACAAAAGTGTGACATCCAGGGCACGTTTAAACGTGCCCCGGTGGACAAAAGTGTGACATCCAGGGCACGTTTAAACGTGCCCCTGTGGACAAAAGTGTGACATCCAGGGCACGTTTAAACGTGCCCCTGTGGACAAAAGTGTGACATCCAGGGCACGTTTAAACGTGCCCCGGTGGACAAAAGTGTGACATCCAGGGCACGTTTAAACGTGCCCCGGTGGACAAAAGTGTGGCATCCAGGGCACGTTTAAACGTGCCCCGGTGGACAAAGGTGGAAAAGTGTGGCATCCAGGGCACGTTTAAACGTGCCCCGGTGGACAAAAGTGTGACATCCAGGGCACGTTTAAACGTGCCCCGGTGGACAAAAGTGTGACATCCAGGGCACGTTTAAACGTGCCCCGGTGGACAAAAGTGGAAAAGTGTGGCATCCAGGGCACGTTTAAACGTGCCCCGGTGGACAAAAGTGTGACATCCAGGGCACGTTTAAACGTGCCCCGGTGGACAAAAGTGTGACATCCAGGGCACGTTTAAACGTGCCCCGGTGGACAAAAGTGTGGCATCCAGGGCACGTTTAAACGTGCCCCTGTGGACAAAAGTGTGACATCCAGGGCACGTTTAAACGTGCCCCGGTGGACAAAAGTGTGGCATCCAGGGCACGTTTAAACGTGCCCCGGTGGACAAAAGTGTGACATCCAGGGCACGTTTAAACGTGCCCCGGTGGACAAAGGTGGAAAAGTGTGGCATCCAGGGCACGTTTAAACGTGCCCCGGTGGACAAAAGTGTGACATCAAGGGCACGTTTAAACGTGCCCCGGTGGACAAAGGTGGAAAAGTGTGGCATCCAGGGCACGTTTAAACGTGCCCCGGTGGACAAAAGTGTGACATCCAGGGCACGTTTAAACGTGCCCCGGTGGACAAAAGTGTGACATCCAGGGCACGTTTAAACGTGCCCCGGTGGACAAAAGTGTGGCATCCAGGGCACGTTTAAACGTGCCCCGGTGGACAAAAGTGTGACATCCAGGGCACGTTTAAACGTGCCCCGGTGGACAAAGGTGGAAAAGTGTGACATCCAGGGCACGTTTAAACGTGCCCCGGTGGACAAAGGTGGAAAAGTGTGACATCCAGGGCACGTTTAAACGTGCCCCGGTGGACAAAAGTGTGACATCCAGGGCACGTTTAAACGTGCCCCGGTGGACAAAAGTGTGACATGCCCCGGTGGACAAAGGTGGAAAAGTGTGGCATCCAGAGCACGTTTAAACGTGCCCCGGTGGACAAAAGTGTGACATCCAGGGCACGTTTAAACGTGCCCCGGTGGACAAAAGTGTGACATCCAGGGCACGTTTAAACGTGCCCCGGTGGACAAAAGTGTGACATCCAGGGCACGTTTAAACGTGCCCCGGTGGACAAAAGTGTGACATCCAGGGCACGTTTAAACGTGCCCCGGTGGACAAAAGTGTGACATCCAGGGCACGTTTAAACGTGCCCCGGTGGACAAAGGTGGAAAAGTGTGACATCCAGGGCACGTTTTAACGTGCCTCGGTGGACAAAAGTGTGGCATCCAGGGCACGTTTAAACGTGCCCCGGTGGACAAAAGTGTGACATGCCCCGGTGGACAAAGGTGGAAAAGTGTGGCATCCAGAGCACGTTTAAACGTGCCCCGGTGGACAAAAGTGTGACATCCAGGGCACGTTTAAACGTGCCCCGGTGGACAAAAGTGTGACATCCAGGGCACGTTTAAACGTGCCCCGGTGGACAAAAGTGTGACATCCAGGGCACGTTTAAACGCGCCCCGGTGGACAAAAGTGTGACATCCAGGGCACGTTTAAACGTGCCCCGGTGGACAAAAGTGTGGCATCCAGGGCACGTTTAAACGTGCCCCGGTGGACAAAAGTGTGGCATCCAGGGCACGTTTAAACGTGCCCCGGTGGACAAAAGTGTGACATCCAGGGCACGTTTAAACGTGCCCCGGTGGACAAAAGTGTGACATCCAGGGCACGTTTAAACGTGCCCCGGTGGACAAAAGTGTGACATCCAGGGCACGTTTAAACGTGCCCCGGTGGACAAAAGTGTGACATCCAGGGCACGTTTAAACGCGCCCCGGTGGACAAAAGTGTGACATCCAGGGCACGTTTAAACGTGCCCCGGTGGACAAAGGTGGAAAAGTGTGGCATCCAGGGCACGTTTAAACGTGCCCCGGTGGACAAAAGTGTGGCATCCAGGGCACGTTTAAACGTGCCCTGGTGGACAAAACTGTGACATCCAGGGCACGTTTAAACATGCCCCGGTGGACAAAGGTGGAAAAGTGTGGCATCCAGGGCACGTTTAAACGTGCCCCGGTGGACAAAAGTGTGGCATCCAGGGCACGTTTAAACGTGCCCCTGTGGACAAAAGTGTGACATCCAGGGCACGTTTAAACGTGCCCCGGTGGACAAAAGTGTGACATCCAGGGCACGTTTAAACGTGCCCCGGTGGACAAAAGTGTGGCATCCAGGGCACGTTTAAACGTGCCCCTGTGGACAAAAGTGTGACATCCAGGGCACGTTTAAACGTGCCCCGGTGGACAAAAGTGTGGCATCCAGGGCACGTTTAAACGTGCCCCGGTGGACAAAAGTGTGACATCCAGGGCACGTTTAAACGTGCCCCGGTGGACAAAGGTGGAAAAGTGTGGCATCCAGGGCACGTTTAAACGTGCCCCGGTGGACAAAAGTGTGACATCAAGGGCACGTTTAAACGTGCCCCGGTGGACAAAGGTGGAAAAGTGTGGCATCCAGGGCACGTTTAAACGTGCCCCGGTGGACAAAAGTGTGACATCCAGGGCACGTTTAAACGTGCCCCGGTGGACAAAAGTGTGACATCCAGGGCACGTTTAAACGTGCCCCGGTGGACAAAAGTGTGGCATCCAGGGCACGTTTAAACGTGCCCCGGTGGACAAAAGTGTGACATCCAGGGCACGTTTAAACGTGCCCCGGTGGACAAAGGTGGAAAAGTGTGACATCCAGGGCACGTTTAAACGTGCCCCGGTGGACAAAGGTGGAAAAGTGTGACATCCAGGGCACGTTTAAACGTGCCCCGGTGGACAAAAGTGTGACATCCAGGGCACGTTTAAACGTGCCCCGGTGGACAAAAGTGTGACATGCCCCGGTGGACAAAGGTGGAAAAGTGTGGCATCCAGAGCACGTTTAAACGTGCCCCGGTGGACAAAAGTGTGACATCCAGGGCACGTTTAAACGTGCCCCGGTGGACAAAAGTGTGACATCCAGGGCACGTTTAAACGTGCCCCGGTGGACAAAAGTGTGACATCCAGGGCACGTTTAAACGTGCCCCGGTGGACAAAAGTGTGACATCCAGGGCACGTTTAAACGTGCCCCGGTGGACAAAAGTGTGACATCCAGGGCACGTTTAAACGTGCCCCGGTGGACAAAGGTGGAAAAGTGTGACATCCAGGGCACGTTTTAACGTGCCTCGGTGGACAAAAGTGTGGCATCCAGGGCACGTTTAAACGTGCCCCGGTGGACAAAAGTGTGACATGCCCCGGTGGACAAAGGTGGAAAAGTGTGGCATCCAGAGCACGTTTAAACGTGCCCCGGTGGACAAAAGTGTGACATCCAGGGCACGTTTAAACGTGCCCCGGTGGACAAAAGTGTGACATCCAGGGCACGTTTAAACGTGCCCCGGTGGACAAAAGTGTGACATCCAGGGCACGTTTAAACGCGCCCCGGTGGACAAAAGTGTGACATCCAGGGCACGTTTAAACGTGCCCCGGTGGACAAAAGTGTGGCATCCAGGGCACGTTTAAACGTGCCCCGGTGGACAAAAGTGTGGCATCCAGGGCACGTTTAAACGTGCCCCGGTGGACAAAAGTGTGACATCCAGGGCACGTTTAAACGTGCCCCGGTGGACAAAAGTGTGACATCCAGGGCACGTTTAAACGTGCCCCGGTGGACAAAAGTGTGACATCCAGGGCACGTTTAAACGTGCCCCGGTGGACAAAAGTGTGACATCCAGGGCACGTTTAAACGCGCCCCGGTGGACAAAAGTGTGACATCCAGGGCACGTTTAAACGTGCCCCGGTGGACAAAGGTGGAAAAGTGTGGCATCCAGGGCACGTTTAAACGTGCCCCGGTGGACAAAAGTGTGGCATCCAGGGCACGTTTAAACGTGCCCCGGTGGACAAAAGTGTGACATGCCCCGGTGGACAAAGGTGGAAAAGTGTGGCATCCAGAGCACGTTTAAACGTGCCCCGGTGGACAAAGGTGTGACATCCAGGGCACGTTTAAACGTGCCCCGGTGGACAAAGGTGGAAAAGTGTGGCATCCAGGGCACGTTTAAACGTGCCCCGGTGGACAAAAGTGTGACATCCAGGGCACGTTTAAACGTGCCCCGGTGGACAAAAGTGTGACATCCAGGGCACGTTTAAACGTGCCCCGGTGGACAAAAGTGTGACATCCAGGGCACGTTTAAACGTGCCCCGGTGGACAAAAGTGTGACATCCAGGGCACGTTTAAACGTGCCCCGGTGGACAAAAGTGTGACATCCAGGGCACGTTTAAACGTGCCCCGGTGGACAAAGGTGGAAAAGTGTGGCATCCAGGGCACGTTTAAACGTGCCCCGGTGGACAAAAGTGTGGCATCCAGGGCACGTTTAAACGTGCCCCGGTGGACAAAGGTGGAAAAGTGTGGCATCCAGAGCACGTTTAAACGTGCCCCGGTGGACAAAAGTGTGACATCCAGGGCGCGTTTAAACGTGCCCCGGTGGACAAAGGTGGAAAAGTGTGACATCCAGGGCACGTTTAAACGTGCCCCGGTGGACAAAGGTGGAAAAGTGTGGCATCCAGAGCACGTTTAAACGTGCCCCGGTGGACAAAAGTGTGACATCCAGGGCACGTTTAAACGTGCCCCGGTGGACAAAAGTGTGACATCCAGGGCACGTTTAAACGTGCCCCGGTGGACAAAAGTGGAAAAGTGTGGCATCCAGGGCACGTTTAAACGTGCCCCGGTGGACAAAAGTGTGACATCCAGGGCACGTTTAAACGTGCCCCGGTGGACAAAAGTGTGGCATCCAGGGCACGTTTAAACGTGCCCCGGTGGACAAAAGTGTGACATCCAGGGCACGTTTAAACGTGCCCCGGTGGACAAAAGTGTGACATCCAGGGCACGTTTAAACGTGCCCCGGTGGACAAAAGTGTGACATCCAGGGCACGTTTAAACGTGCCCCGGTGGACAAAAGTGTGACATCCAGGGCACGTTTAAACGTGCCCCGGTGGACAAAAGTGTGGCATCCAGGGCACGTTTAAACGTGCCCCGGTGGACAAAAGTGTGACATCCAGGGCACGTTTAAACGTGCCCCGGTGGACAAAAGTGTGACATCCAGGGCACGTTTAAACGTGCCCCGGTGGACAAAAGTGTGACATCCAGGGCACGTTTAAACGTGCCCCGGTGGACAAAAGTGTGACATCCAGGGCACGTTTAAACGTGCCCCGGTGGACAAAAGTGTGGCATCCAGGGCACGTTTAAACGTGCCCCGGTGGACAAAAGTGTGACATCCAGGTCACGTTTAAACGTGCCCCGGTGGACAAAGGTGGAAAAGTGTGGCATCCAGAGCACGTTTAAACGTGCCCCGGTGGACAAAAGTGTGACATCCAGGGCACGTTTAAACGTGCCCCGGTGGACAAAGGTGGAAAAGTGTGGCATCCAGGGCACGTTTAAACGTGCCCCGGTGGACAAAAGTGTGACATCCAGGGCACGTTTAAACGTGCCCCGGTGGACAAAAGTGTGACATCCAGGGCACGTTTAAACGTGCCCCGGTGGACAAAGGTGGAAAAGTGTGGCATCCAGGGCACGTTTAAACGTGCCCCGGTGGACAAAAGTGTGGCATCCAGGGCACGTTTAAACGTGCCCCGGTGGACAAAAGTGTGGCATCCAGGGCACGTTTAAACGTGCCCCGGTGGACAAAAGTGTGACATCCAGGGCACGTTTAAACGTGCCCCGGTGGACAAAAGTGTGGCATCCAGGGCACGTTTAAACGTGCCCCGGTGGACAAAAGTGTGACATCCAGGGCACGTTTAAACGTGCCCCGGTGGACAAAAGTGTGGCATCCAGGGCACGTTTAAACGTGCCCCGGTGGACAAAAGTGTGGCATCCAGGGCACGTTTAAACGTGCCCCGGTGGACAAAAGTGTGACATCCAGGGCACGTTTAAACGTGCCCCGGTGGACAAAAGTGTGGCATCCAGGGCACGTTTAAACGTGCCCCGGTGGACAAAAGTGTGACATCCAGGGCACGTTTAAACGTGCCCCGGTGGACAAAAGTGTGGCATCCAGGGCACGTTTAAACGTGCCCCGGTGGACAAAAGTGTGACATCCAGGGCACGTTTAAACGTGCCCCGGTGGACAAAAGTGTGACATCCAGGGCACGTTTAAACGTGCCCCGGTGGACAAAGGTGGAAAAGTGTGACATCCAGGGCACGTTTAAACGTGCCCCGGTGGACAAAAGTGTGACATCCAGGGCACGTTTAAACGTGCCCCGGTGGACAAAAGTGTGACATCCAGGGCACGTTTAAACGTGCCCCGGTGGACAAAAGTGTGACATCCAGGGCACGTTTAAACGTGCCCCGGTGGACAAAGGTGGAAAAGTGTGACATCCAGGGCACGTTTAAACGTGCCCCGGTGGACAAAAGTGTGACATCCAGGCCACGTTTAAACGTGCCCCGGTGGACAAAAGTGTGGCATCCAGGGCACGTTTAAACGTGCCCCGGTGGACAAAAGTGTGACATCCAGGGCACGTTTAAACGTGCCCCGGTGGACAAAAGTGTGACATCCAGGGTAGGGTCGGAAACGGTTCGGGTTTCGGGTAACCGCACCCGAAACCGTTCGGTTTCAAACCCGAACGGTTCGGGTTCAAACGGTTTCAAACCCGAACGGTTCGGTTTCAAACGGTTCCGGGTCGGTTCGGGTTCAAACCCGGAACCGAACCGGAACCGAACCGTTTTTTTAGCGTCGGCGCCAACTTGAATTTCAATTGTTTTCAACAGCAAAATGAGATGCAAAGGGCCCGAATTCGATCCCCGGCGGTGTCTAAACATTTTTGCTTTTTTCTTTTATGGTCTAAAACTCAAAATGCTCTTGAAAAATGTTTCTAGACAAAAAAAATTGTAAGTAATATCGTATTTTATTATCGTATTTTACTAAAAATATAAAATAGTTAAACAAGCGATATTAGCAAAATAAGAAGAGCGAATAATAAGAAAACTTCAGAAACGATAAAAATAAATTTATAACAATATTTTTTAACAGCTTCTGCATGTGAAAATGTTGGCTACGCCAATATCTTTCATATTTTATTATTTTCCCGCCTATTTTGGTTTGGACGCGCGTGCGCGTCCAACGCCAGTCTTCGTGTTGACACCGTCTCGTGCGGTTGTTTTTATTTCTTGTCTCTGTGATTATTTTGTGTAATAAATTATAGTTATTACAAAGAGACTATTTTACTTTATTTTTTTGTTGTGCACCTGGATCAGGAGGACATAACAAATTGGCGACCACGAATAAGCATTGAAATTGCCATATTTCAATTGCTTTCTCTCCTATCGAATCTACAGCGATTACCACATCGCGTTTCGTTCGCGTCTCTCATTACCAGACTTGGAGGATAGTCTGAGGATAGTTAGAAGTTTCACAAACTTCTGGATTAGACACTAAATAAAGCGAATCTCCGCCGTGTGTTGAAGGATCACCGTGTCCGTTCGCTAGTTTGGTTAGTAAGTAGTCACCGTACTTTAAGAGATTGCCATATCCGCTTACTATCAAACTTGTCATCTTAGTAAGTAGTCGCCGTACTTTAAGAGATTACCACATCCGCTTACTACCCAACTTATCATCTACTATCAATTGTTGATTTCAAATTTTTCAACGGAATAAAAGTGTCATGGCTGGAAAGGATCCCGAAGAAAAACGCTCCGACTCTACTCTATTGCGAATCTTAGAAGCGATGCAGAATACTCAGAATGATCTGAAGGAAATGATAAAGTCTCAGAATGAGCGAATCCAAAACATCGAAAATGGAACTGCAAATGGAACAGGAAATACAGCCAATACGAGCATGACTCGTCTAATAGGAGATCTGGACAAAAGAATACCGAAGTTTACATTGGGCTCGGATTCTGAAACATATTTCGCTGAATGGTATGACCGATATGAATACATATTCATTATCGAGGGAAAAGCCCTGGATGACCAGTCACGACTGCGATTATTGACTGAGAAATTGGAGCAGGAACCATACAAGCGATTCGAATCCCACATTTTACCCAAACAGATCAAAGATCTAAAGTTTGAGGAGGCTGTAAAGATTTTAAAGGATATGTTTGACGATACTGTTTCTATTTTTAGTAAACAACAAAGACTGACCCAAGTTTCCAAGGTCCCTCAAATAAGTCAGGTTGTAAAAAAGAGGAAAGTAACATGGGCGAGGAAAATAGCCGGAATGGACACTACAAGATGGCCAAAAAGGATTTGCGAATGGCAACCGCGCGAGAATACAAGACCGAGAGGACGCCCTCCAGAACGATGGAAAGACGACATCGAAAGAATATACGGCAGACAATGGATGAGTAAAATCCTCCAGAAATAGCCAAGATTATCGCAATTCCCCATTCGACACGTGATACACGTAGATGAGAAAATAAATAGAAATACTCTTCCTGGACATCGGATTTCGATAAGAACCCGCTTGAGACTGACCAAGCTTATGGAGATCGAATCAACGAGCAATTCCACAAGTATATGGGTGATTTGGATGTTCAAGGATATAAAATTCTCCGTTTCCTTGTTGGTTTGAAATGTCATGAAGACCAGGAACACTTACCATTCCTCTTATCGTACGCGAATAAAGCGAAAAAGGAAAACGCTACTTTGAAACTACAGGATATCATTTCTGAACTGAAAAATTTACGAACTTATAAAAAGGAGAGTCAAATGATTTCGAAGACAAATAATAACTCTATAAATCAGGTTACCAAACCTGCTTCCCATCATTATAAAAGGAATTCGAATGGGAAATATGACAGTAATCATGGACAGGATGATTACCAAAGGAGTAAGTCGCAGGGCAATAGATCTAAAACCAGCCGCTGTGCATTCTGTAAGAAAATAGGCCACAATATGGACCAGTGCTACAAGAAGCATCCCAACCTTGCTCGTTATGGTAGAGCTTCCCCCAACTCAAATAAAAAGGATTCTCGCATCAAATTGGTCACCCAAAAGGATAGTGAGGAGTCTTTGTCTGTTGCAGTAAATGCAGTCAGACGTTATACGGATGTCATCGTAAATGGAACACCGTTAATTTTACAATCCGATACTGGAGCGGATGTAACAATTCTGGATAAAAATAGTTGGATCAAAATGGGACAGCCCGGGCTACAGCCAATTTCGAAACAATTTTTCATGGCTGACAAATCTGAATTGCCTTGTCTTGGCAAATTATCGTGTAATTTTGTTCTAAAAGATAAAAAATTCGAAGGAGATGCATATATTATCGAAGATGGTTCAAATTTACTTGGATTGGAGTGGATGACCAAGTCCAAAGACCACCAGAGAGCACTAAATTTACTTGGCTACGCTGTCGACGTCAAAGCCATTGCAAACCAGGATTCAATAGATTCTATATTGACGAAGAAATATCCTGAAGTATTCACAAAAGGCCTAGGAACGTGCACGAAGGAGAAAGCATGTTTGATTCTGAAAAAGGAGGCGATTCCAAAGTTCTGCCCACCTCGCCCCGTGCCCTACGCATCGAGAAATGCGGTTGAAAAGGAGATTGATCGACTTCTGAACATGGGCGTTATTGAACCGATAAATTATAGCAAATGGGCCGCACCTATTGTGTGCGTGAAGAAGCATAGTGGAGAAATGAGAGTGTGTCTAGATTTTTCTACTGGATTGAACCAAGCCTTGGAAGATAATTCTTTTCCGTTACCTCTCCCAGACGATATTTTTGCCCGACTAAACGGAGGTGCGTATTTCTCTCAAATTGATCTATCGGATGCCTACCTGCAAGTCGAACTGTCAGAAGCATCCAAGGACCTTGTCGTTGTTCATACCCACAAGGGACTCTATCGTTATAACAGGCTACCTTTTGGAATTAAAACAGCACCTGCAATTTTCCAGAACATCATGAATAAGATGTGCTGTGGATTGGAAGGCGTTGCCTCGTATTTGGATGACATTCTAATATCGGGGAGGACCCGGCAAGAGCACGACACAAACCTTTTGGCACTATTTGAAAGAATAGCTGCTTATGGATTCCGTCTAAAATTGGAAAAATGCTCATTTCACAAAGAAGAAATTCGATTCTTGGGATACATTGTCAGCAAGGAAGGTAGACGGCCGGATCCAGAAAAGATCTCGGCATTAGTGAATATGAAAAAGCCAGAAAATCTTCCCCAACTCAAATCTTTTCTTGGAATGATCTCATACTATGGAATTTTCCTAGCCGGAGTAAAACGACTTCGAGGACCACTCGACCAGCTGACCCATAAGGACCAAAAATGGAATTGGGACAATAAATGTGACAAAGCATTCGATGAGCTTATCAAATTACTTTCATCTGACCTAAATTTATGCCACTTTAATCCGGAGTTACCAATTATAGTCTCGGCTGACGCATGTGACTACGGAATTGGAGGTGTCATTTCTCACCGGTTACCAAATGGAGATATTCGACCAATTCATCATATTAGTCAAGCTCTGACCGCCGCTGAAAAGAATTATTCGCAGATAGAGAAAGAAGGACTCGCTCTGGTAACGGCTGTCAAGAAATTTCATAAATATCTCTACGGTCGAAAATTTTTACTCCAGACGGATCACAAACCGTTACTGGCAATATTTGGAAGTAAAAAGGGCTTGCCCATGCATACTCAAAACCGTCTATTAAGATGGGGGACCATTCTCCTAGGATACAATTTCTCGTTAGAGTATGTGAAGACGGACAAATTTGGACAAGCTGATGGATTGTCACGTCTCATGTCGAGCGTAAAAATGGAGGATGAAGATGTCGTCATCGCCCAGGTCGAGCTCGACATCAATGGAAATTTTAACGAAGCTATCCGCTCTCTCCCATTACTAGCAGAACATATTGCAAAATCATCCACTGAAGATAAAATTATATCACAAGTTCTTCGCTTCGTAAAGAACAACAACTGGCCAAATTATAATACAAAAATGGATCCAGGATTAAAACCATTTTTTGAAATTAGACATCAATTGTCTATTATTGAAGACTGCCTTATTTTTGGAGATAAGATTGTTATCCCAATTGTTCTTCGCCCTCGAGTTCTAAAAGAACTACATCGTGGACATCCAGGAATGCTTAGGATGAAATTATTGGCGAAAAATTTCGTTTATTGGCCAGGTCTAACAAAGGACATCGAATTTTATGTACGCACTTGTACGAATTGTCAAAAGGCAGCGAAAACGGATCGAAAAGTACCTCTCAACCCTTGGCCGACGCCAAGCAAAGTGTGGCAAAGGATACACATTGACTATGCGGGACCCGTAGATGGATCTTACTTCTTGATTGTGGTTGATTCCCTCTCCAGATGGCCCGAAATAATCATGACAAAATCCATCACAGCCACAGCTACTGTTAAAATCATGGAATCTATTCTCGCCAGGAATGGTCTACCAGAAACCATCGTCAGCGACAATAGTACTCAATTCGCATCCAAGGAATTTGCGACTTTGTGTCGAAATAATGGAATCACACATATTTTTACCTCTCCCTATCATCCACAATCTAATGGAAAAGCTGAACGTTTCGTGGACAGTTTCAAGAGAGGATGTCAAAAATTAAAAGGGGAGGAGGGACGTATAGATGACAGAATTCTCAACAAATTCTTGTTATCATATAGAACGACACCTTGTCCATCACTTCAAGGAAAGACACCTGCTGAAATCTTTACCGGAAGGAAATTGAGGACAACACTATCATTATTGCTTCCAAGCAGATCGGAGCATTCTGATAATTTTTCGTCGAAGATGAAGTATCAATTTGACAAGAAACATGGAGTCAAAGAAAAGTCATTCGACGTAGGAGATCCCATCTTGTATAAAAAGCATCATTACAATGGCTGGACATGGATAAATGGAAAGATCATCGCTATAAAGGGAAAAGCCAATTATCTGGTTGAAGTCGAAGGAAAAACTTACCATGCACATGCCAACCAGTTGAAAAGACAACTCGACCACGAGTCGACGAGAGATAGCCCTTGGCTGAATACAATGATGCACACATTCAACGTGTTCCCTCGGATCAAGGAAATACCGGACACGATATCTGCTCCCACAAGTCAAGACCAAGAAGATCAAGGACGACCCGAGTCACCTGTCAAGCCGACGACGATAACAGCTCCCGATGATCGACAGCAAGCTGCGCCATCTCTTCGCCGAAGCTCTCGACCTCGACGCGCCCCGGATCGACTACTCTTCTGATATGTTTTGATAAGTCCCATTACTTTATTTTTGTTACCCTACTTTTATATTAAAAAGGGGAGGTGTTGGCTACGCCAATATCTTTCATATTTTATTATTTTCCCGCCTATTTTGGTTTGGACGCGCGTGCGCGTCCAACGCCAGTCTTCGTGTTGACACCGTCTCGTGCGGTTGTTTTTATTTCTTGTCTCTGTGATTATTTTGTGTAATAAATTATAGTTATTACAAAGAGACTATTTTACTTTATTTTTTTGTTGTGCACCTGGATCAGGAGGACATAACAGAAAATACAACTACACAACTAAAATATTGAAAATAATAGCAGAAATCAAGTAGAAAATAAAAGAATAAGCAAATCTACATCATTTTATAAATTCTTAGCTGTTGAAAACAATTGAAATTCAAGTTGGCGCCGACGCTAAAAAAACGGTTCGGTTCCGCTTCGGTTCCGGGTTTGAACCCGAACCGACCCGGAACCGTTTGAAACCGAACCGTTCGGGTTTGAAACCGTTTGAACCCGAACCGTTCGGGTTCTGAGAAACCGTTCGGGTACCCGTTTTGGCCAAAACCGCACCGACCCGAAACCGTTTCCGACCCTATCCAGGGCACGTTTAAACGTGCCCCGGTGGACAAAAGTGTGACATCCAGGGCACGTTTAAACGTGCCCCGGTGGACAAAAGTGTGACATCCAGGGCACGTTTAAACGTGCCCCGGTGGACAAAAGTGTGGCATCCAGGGCACGTTTAAACGTGCCCCGGTGGACAAAAGTGTGACATATAGGGCACGTTTAAACGTGCCCCGGTGGACAAAAGTGTGGCATCCAGGGCACGTTTAAACGTGCCCCGGTGGACAAAGGTGGAAAAGTGTGGCATCCAGGGCACGTTTAAACGTGCCCCGGTGGACAAAAGTGTGGCATCCAGGGCACGTTTAAACGTGCCCCGGTGGACAAAAGTGTGGCATCCAGGGCACGTTTAAACGTGCCCCGGTGGACAAAAGTGTGACATCCAGGGCACGTTTAAACGTGCCCCGGTGGACAAAAGTGTGACATCCAGGGCACGTTTAAACGTGCCCCGGTGGACAAAAGTGTGACATCCAGGGCACGTTTAAACGTGCCCCGGTGGACAAAAGTGTGACATCCAGGGCACGTTTAAACGTGCCCCGGTGGACAAAGGTGGAAAAGTGTGGCATCCAGAGCACGTTTAAACGTGCCCCGGTGGACAAAGGTGGAAAAGTGTGGCATCCAGAGCACGTTTAAACGTGCCCCGGTGGACAAAAGTGTGACATCCAGGGCACGTTTAAACGTGCCCCGGTGGACAAAAGTGTGACATCCAGGGCACGTTTAAACGTGCCCCGGTGGACAAAGGTGGAAAAGTGTGGCATCCAGAGCACGTTTAAACGTGCCCCGGAGGACAAAAGTGTGACATCCAGGGCACGTTTAAACGTGCCCCGGTGGACAAAAGTGTGACATCCAGGGCACGTTTAAACGTGCCCCGGTGGACAAAGGTGGAAAAGTGTGGCATCCAGGGCACGTTTAAACGTGCCCCGGTGGACAAAGGTGGAAAAGTGTGGCATCCAGAGCACGTTTAAACGTGCCCCGGAGGACAAAAGTGTGACATCCAGGGCACGTTTAAACGTGCCCCGGTGGACAAAGGTGGAAAAGTGTGGCATCCAGGGCACGTTTAAACGTGCCCCGGTGGACAAAGGTGGAAAAGTGTGGCATCCAGGGCACGTTTAAACGTGCCCCGGTGGACAAAGGTGGAAAAGTGTGGCATCCAGGGCACGTTTAAACGTGCCCCGGTGGACAAAAGTGTGACATCCAGGGCACGTTTAAACGTGCCCCGGTGGACAAAGGTGGAAAAGTGTGGCATCCAGAGCACGTTTAAACGTGCCCCGGTGGACAAAAGTGTGACATCCAGGGCACGTTTAAACGTGCCCCGGTGGACAAAAGTGTGACATCCAGGGCACGTTTAAACGTGCCCCGGTGGACAAAGGTGGAAAAGTGTGGCATCCAGGGCACGTTTAAACGTGCCCCGGTGGACAAAAGTGTGACATCCAGAGCACGTTTAAACGTGCCCCGGTGGACAAAAGTGTGACATCCAGGGCACGTTTAAACGTGCCCCGGTGGACAAAAGTGTGACATCCAGGGCACGTTTAAACGTGCCCCGGTGGACAAAGGTGGAAAAGTGTGGCATCCAGAGCACGTTTAAACGTGCCCCGGTGGACAAAAGTGTGACATCCAGGGCACGTTTAAACGTGCCCCGGTGGACAAAAGTGTGACATCCAGGGCACGTTTAAACGTGCCCCGGTGGACAAAGGTGGAAAAGTGTGGCATCCAGGGCACGTTTAAACGTGCCCCGGTGGACAAAAGTGTGGCATCCAGGGCACGTTTAAACGTGCCCCGGTGGACAAAAGTGTGGCATCCAGGGCACGTTTAAACGTGCCCCGGTGGACAAAAGTGTGACATCCAGGGCACGTTTAAACGTGCCCCGGTGGACAAAAGTGTGACATCCAGGGCACGTTTAAACGTGCCCCGGTGGACAAAAGTGTGACATCCAGGGCACGTTTAAACGTGCCCCGGTGGACAAAAGTGTGACATCCAGGGCACGTTTAAACGTGCCCCGGTGGACAAAGGTGGAAAAGTGTGGCATCCAGAGCACGTTTAAACGTGCCCCGGTGGACAAAGGTGGAAAAGTGTGGCATCCAGAGCACGTTTAAACGTGCCCCGGTGGACAAAAGTGTGACATCCAGGGCACGTTTAAACGTGCCCCGGTGGACAAAAGTGTGACATCCAGGGCACGTTTAAACGTGCCCCGGTGGACAAAGGTGGAAAAGTGTGGCATCCAGAGCACGTTTAAACGTGCCCCGGAGGACAAAAGTGTGACATCCAGGGCACGTTTAAACGTGCCCCGGTGGACAAAAGTGTGACATCCAGGGCACGTTTAAACGTGCCCCGGTGGACAAAGGTGGAAAAGTGTGGCATCCAGGGCACGTTTAAACGTGCCCCGGTGGACAAAGGTGGAAAAGTGTGGCATCCAGAGCACGTTTAAACGTGCCCCGGAGGACAAAAGTGTGACATCCAGGGCACGTTTAAACGTGCCCCGGTGGACAAAGGTGGAAAAGTGTGGCATCCAGGGCACGTTTAAACGTGCCCCGGTGGACAAAGGTGGAAAAGTGTGGCATCCAGGGCACGTTTAAACGTGCCCCGGTGGACAAAGGTGGAAAAGTGTGGCATCCAGGGCACGTTTAAACGTGCCCCGGTGGACAAAAGTGTGACATCCAGGGCACGTTTAAACGTGCCCCGGTGGACAAAAGTGTGACATCCAGGGCACGTTTAAACGTGCCCCGGTGGACAAAAGTGTGACATCCAGGGCACGTTTAAACGTGCCCCGGTGGACAAAGGTGGAAAAGTGTGGCATCCAGGGCACGTTTAAACGTGCCCCGGTGGACAAAAGTGTGACATCCAGAGCACGTTTAAACGTGCCCCGGTGGACAAAAGTGTGACATCCAGGGCACGTTTAAACGTGCCCCGGTGGACAAAAGTGTGACATCCAGGGCACGTTTAAACGTGCCCCGGTGGACAAAGGTGGAAAAGTGTGGCATCCAGAGCACGTTTAAACGTGCCCCGGTGGACAAAAGTGTGACATCCAGGGCACGTTTAAACGTGCCCCGGTGGACAAAAGTGTGACATCCAGGGCACGTTTAAACGTGCCCCGGTGGACAAAAGTGTGACATCCAGGGCACGTTTAAACGTGCCCCGGTGGACAAAGGTGGAAAAGTGTGGCATCCAGGGCACGTTTAAACGTGCCCCGGTGGACAAAGGTGGAAAAGTGTGGCATCCAGGGCACGTTTAAACGTGCCCCGGTGGACAAAAGTGTGACATCCAGAGCACGTTTAAAGGTGCCCCGGTGGACAAAAGTGTGACATCCAGGGCACGTTTAAACGTGCCCCGGTGGACAAAAGTGTGACATCCAGGGCACGTTTAAACGTGCCCCGGTGGACAAAGGTGGAAAAGTGTGGCATCCAGAGCACGTTTAAACGTGCCCCGGTGGACAAAAGTGTGACATCCAGGGCACGTTTAAACGTGCCCCGGTGGACAAAAGTGTGACATCCAGGGCACGTTTAAACGTGCCCCGGTGGACAAAAGTGTGACATCCAGGGCACGTTTAAACGTGCCCCGGTGGACAAAGGTGGAAAAGTGTGGCATCCAGGGCACGTTTAAACGTGCCCCGGTGGACAAAGGTGGAAAAGTGTGGCATCCAGAGCACGTTTAAACGTGCCCCGGTGGACAAAAGTGTGACATCCAGGGCACGTTTAAACGTGCCCCGGTGGACAAAAGTGTGACATCCAGGGCACGTTTAAACGTGCCCCGGTGGACAAAGGTGGAAAAGTGTGACATACAGGGCACGTTTAAACGTGCCCCGGTGGACAAAAGTGTGACATCCAGGGCACGTTTAAACGTGCCCCGGTGGACAAAAGTGTGACATCCAGGGCACGTTTAAACGTGCCCCGGTGGACAAAGGTGGAAAAGTGTGGCATCCAGGGCACGTTTAAACGGGTCACCCCTGGTTTCGAATTTTCTCGGATTCAAACCGGTACATCACCGAAAAAAGTCGCATTTAAACTGGGACAAAGTTGCACTCTGACAGGTTCAAACCGGCCAGTATCACAGCCGGACTGGGTCAAACTGTGATGAACTCGAAAAAGGACTAGTTTGCATTAGACAGAATCGAAAAGGAACATTTTTGCATTCGACGGAATCGAAAAGGGCCATAATTGCATTCGACGGAATCGAAAAGGTATAGGTTTGAATTCGTACAGATTCAAACTCAGCACGAGTTCGAATTATACACAATCAAACCCAGGACAGTGTCGAATTATACGGACTCAAACAGGGACGGTTTCGAACTTTTTTTCTTGCAAAAGTGCGTCAAAGCAAAAACATCTCGTCAAAAAAAATGTCGTAGAATTTTTCCGTTTTCAATCGTTTTTACCAATTTTACTTCATTCTTATGGATTTTTGCTAGATTTCGAAGTATAGAAAGATTAGAATGCACGGCAGGACACTTCGCAGAGATACACAGAAGAAGTTGAGCGAAGAAACTGCATTAAATAGAGTGGAAAAAATCCCTGATCCTCATATAATCGATCTAATTAAATTTTTTCCTGCCATATTAGGTAAACTCACTCCTGAAGAAGTGTTTCCTATCTAATATATTGAAGAACGTCTTTAAATAAAAAGAAAAAACAAAAAATCATATGCATATGGAAGCATTATATCGATAGCTACAATTTAGACTGATTATACGTATTCTACAGAAATTCTACCGTTCCTGATGTCCGAAGAACATTAAACAATCTGAAATAAATTATTAGCAGCAAGAAATAGCAAAGAAACAAATAGATATCATCAAAATCTGATTTTACCATTTTTGATATACTAATTTCGAAGTTTCTAGGTCAATATTGCTTGAATTTCGACAGGATCTTTTTTGAAAACACTCTATAACGTCTATATATTATTTTGCAACAAAAAAATATGAGAGAAATACAGCAGAAACAACAAAAAAATAAGAAATACGAAGAAAAAAGCAAGTTCTACTATCAAAAACAATCGCGACATTTTTTTTTGACGAGATGTTTTTGCTTTGACGCACTTTTGCAAGAAAAAAAGTTCGAAACCGTCCCTGTTTGAGTCCGTATAATTCGACACTGTCCTGGGTTTGATTGTGTATAATTCGAACCCGTGCTGGGTTTGAATCTGTACGAATTGAACTTGTACGCTGCGATTCCATCCCCCTTTGATTCCAATCGGGTTTGAATACATTCGATTTGAATCCGTCCTGGTTTGAAAAGGGTATGGTTGAATTCGTCTCGGTTTGAAAAGGGCTGGTTTGAATCTGTCACGATTGCGAAACTGACCAAATTCGGTGGTGGCCGGTTTGAACCTGTCCCTATGTGACTTTGTCCCAGTTTAAATGCGACTTTTTTCGGTGATGTACCGGTTTGAATCCGAGAAAATTCGAAACCAGGGGTGACCCGTTTAAACGTGCCCCGGTGGACAAAAGTGTGACATCCAGGGCACGTTTAAACGTGCCCCGGTGGACAAAAGTGTGACATCCAGGGCACGTTTAAACGTGCCCCGGTGGACAAAAGTGTGACATCCAGGGCACGTTTAAACGTGCCCCGGTGGACAAAAGTGTGACATCCAGGGCACGTGTAAACGTGCCCCGGTGGACAAAAGTGTGGCATCCAGGGCACGTTTAAACGTGCCCCGGTGGACAAAGGTGGAAAAGTGTGGCATCCAGGGCACGTTTAAACGTGCCCCGGTTTACAAAAGTGTGGCATCCAGGGCACGTTTAAACGTGCCCCGGTGGACAAAAGTGTGACATCCAGAGCACGTTTAAACGTGCCCCGGTGGACAAAAGTGTGACATCCAGGGCACGTTTAAACGTGCCCCGGTGGACAAAAGTGTGACATCCAGGGCACGTTTAAACGTGCCCCGGTGGACAAAGGTGGAAAAGTGTGGCATCCAGAGCACGTTTAAACGTGCCCCGGTGGACAAAAGTGTGACATCCAGGGCACGTTTAAACGTGCCCCGGTGGACAAAAGTGTGACATCCAGGGCACGTTTAAACGTGCCCCGGTGGACAAAAGTGTGACATCCAGGGCACGTTTAAACGTGCCCCGGTGGACAAAGGTGGAAAAGTGTGGCATCCAGGGCACGTTTAAACGTGCCCCGGTGGACAAAGGTGGAAAAGTGTGGCATCCAGGGCACGTTTAAACGTGCCCCGGTGGACAAAAGTGTGACATCCAGGGCACGTTTAAACGTGCCCCGGTGGACAAAAGTGTGACATCCAGGGCACGTTTAAACGTGCCCCGGTGGACAAAAGTGTGACATCCAGGGCACGTTTAAACGTGCCCCGGTGGACAAAAGTGTGGCATCCAGGGCACGTTTAAACGTGCCCCGGTGGACAAAGGTGGAAAAGTGTGGCATCCAGAGCACGTTTAAACGTGCCCCGGTGGACAAAGGTGTGACATCCAGGGCACGTTTAAACGTGCCCCGGTGGACAAAAGTGTGACATCCAGGGCACGTTTAAACGTGCCCCGGTGGACAAAAGTGTGACATCCAGGGCACGTTTAAACGTGCCCCGGTGGACAAAAGTGTGGCATCCAGGGCACGTTTAAACGTGCCCCGGTGGACAAAGGTGGAAAAGTGTGGCATCCAGAGCACGTTTAAACGTGCCCCGGTGGACAAAGGTGTGACATCCAGGGCACGTTTAAACGTGCCCCGGTGGACAAAAGTGTGACATCCAGGGCACGTTTAAACGTGCCCCGGTGGACAAAAGTGTGACATCCAGGGCACGTTTAAACGTGCCCCGGTGGACAAAGGTGGAAAAGTGTGGCATCCAGAGCACGTTTAAACGTGCCCCGGTGGACAAAAGTGTGACATCCAGGGCACGTTTAAACGTGCCCCGGTGGACAAAAGTGTGACATCCAGGGCACGTTTAAACGTGCCCCGGTGGACAAAAGTGTGACATCCAGGGCACGTTTAAACGTGCCCCGGTGGACAAAGGTGGAAAAGTGTGGCATCCAGGGCACGTTTAAACGTGCCCCGGTGGACAAAAGTGTGACATCCAGGGCACGTTTAAACGTGCCCCGGTGGACAAAAGTGTGGCATCCAGGGCACGTTTAAACGTGCCCCGGTGGACAAAGGTGGAAAAGTGTGGCATCCAGGGCACGTTTAAACGTGCCCCGGTTTACAAAAGTGTGACATCCAGGGCACGTTTAAACGTGCCCCGGTGGACAAAAGTGTGACATCCAGGGCACGTTTAAACGTGCCCCGGTGGACAAAGGTGGAAAAGTGTGGCATCCAGGGCACGTTTAAACGTGCCCCGGTGGACAAAAGTGTGACATCCAGGGCACGTTTAAACGTGCCCCGGTGGACAAAAGTGTGACATCCAGGGCACGTTTAAACGTGCCCCGGTGGACAAAAGTGTGACATCCAGGGCACGTTTAAACGTGCCCCGGTGGACAAAGGTGGAAAAGTGTGGCATCCAGGGCACGTTTAAACGTGCCCCGGTGGACAAAGGTGGAAAAGTGTGGCATCCAGAGCACGTTTAAACGTGCCCCGGTGGACAAAAGTGTGACATCCAGGGCACGTTTAAACGTGCCCCGGTGGACAAAAGTGTGACATCCAGGGCACGTTTAAACGTGCCCCGGTGGACAAAGGTGGAAAAGTGTGGCATCCAGGGCACGTTTAAACGTGCCCCGGTGGACAAAAGTGTGACATCCAGGGCACGTTTAAACGTGCCCCGGTGGACAAAAGTGTGACATCCAGGGCACGTTTAAACGTGCCCCGGTGGACAAAAGTGTGACATCCAGGGCACGTTTAAACGTGCCCCGGTGGACAAAGGTGGAAAAGTGTGGCATCCAGGGCACGTTTAAACGTGCCCCGGTGGACAAAGGTGGAAAAGTGTGGCATCCAGAGCACGTTTAAACGTGCCCCGGTGGACAAAAGTGTGACATCCAGGGCACGTTTAAACGTGCCCCGGTGGACAAAAGTGTGGCATCCAGAGCACGTTTAAACGTGCCCCGGTGGACAAAAGTGTGACATCCAGGGCACGTTTAAACGTGCCCCGGTGGACAAAAGTGTGACATCCAGGGCACGTTTAAACGTGCCCCGGTGGACAAAGGTGGAAAAGTGTGACATACAGGGCACGTTTAAACGTGCCCCGGTGGACAAAAGTGTGACATCCAGGGCACGTTTAAACGTGCCCCGGTGGACAAAAGTGTGACATCCAGGGCACGTTTAAACGTGCCCCGGTGGACAAAGGTGGAAAAGTGTGGCATCCAGGGCACGTTTAAACGTGCCCCGGTGGACAAAAGTGTGACATCCAGGGCACGTTTAAACGTGCCCCGGTGGACAAAAGTGTGACATCCAGGGCACGTTTAAACGTGCCCCGGTGGACAAAGGTGGAAAAGTGTGGCATCCAGAGCACGTTTAAACGTGCCCCGGTGGACAAAAGTGTGACATCCAGGGCACGTTTAAACGTGCCCCGGTGGACAAAAGTGTGGCATCCAGGGCACGTTTAAACGTGCCCCGGTGGACAAAGGTGGAAAAGTGTGGCATCCAGAGCACGTTTAAACGTGCCCCGGTGGACAAAAGTGTGACATCCAGGGCACGTTTAAACGTGCCCCGGTGGACAAAAGTGTGACATCCAGGGCACGTTTAAACGTGCCCCGGTGGACAAAGGTGGAAAAGTGTGACATACAGGGCACGTTTAAACGTGCCCCGGTGGACAAAAGTGTGACATCCAGGGCACGTTTAAACGTGCCCCGGTGGACAAAGGTGGAAAAGTGTGACATACAGGGCACGTTTAAACGTGCCCCGGTGGACAAAAGTGTGACATCCAGGGCACGTTTAAACGTGCCCCGGTGGACAAAGGTGGAAAAGTGTGACATACAGGGCACGTTTAAACGTGCCCCGGTGGACAAAAGTGTGACATCCAGGGCACGTTTAAACGTGCCCCGGTGGACAAAGGTGGAAAAGTGTGACATACAGGGCACGTTTAAACGTGCCCCGGTGGACAAAAGTGTGACATCCAGGGCACGTTTAAACGTGCCCCGGTGGACAAAAGTGTGACATCCAGGGCACGTTTAAACGTGCCCCGGTGGACAAAGGTGGAAAAGTGTGGCATCCAGGGCACGTTTAAACGTGCCCCGGTGGACAAAAGTGTGACATCCAGGGCACGTTTAAACGTGCCCCGGTGGACAAAGGTGGAAAAGTGTGGCATCCAGGCACGTTCAAAGGGTGGAAAAGTGTGGCATCCAGGCACGTTTAAACGTGCCCAGGTGGACAAAAGTGTGACATCCAGGGCACGTTTAAACGTGCCCCGGTGGACAAAAGTGTGACATCCAGGGCACGTTTAAACGTGCCCCGGTGGACAAAAGTGTGACATCCAGGGCACGTTTAAACGTGCCCCGGTGGACAAAAGTGTGACATCCAGGGCACGTTTAAACGTGCCCCGGTGGACAAAAGTGTGACATCCAGGGCACGTTTAAACGTGCCCCGGTGGACAAAGGTGGAAAAGTGTGGTATCCAGGGCACGTTTAAACGTGCCCCGGTGGACAAAAGTGTGACATCCAGGGCACGTTTAAACGTGCCCCGGTGGACAAAGGTGGAAAAGTGTGGTATCCAGGGCACGTTTAAACGTGCCCCGGTGGACAAAAGTGTGACATCCATGGCACGTTTAAACGTGCCCCGGTGGACAAAGGTGGAAAAGTGTGGCATCCAGGCACGTTCAAAGGGTGGAAAAGTGTGGCATCCAGGCACGTTTAAACGTGCCCAGGTGGACAAAAGTGTGACATCCAGGGCACGTTTAAACGTGCCCCGGTGGACAAAAGTGTGACATCCAGGGCACGTTTAAACGTGCCCCGGTGGACAAAAGTGTGGCATCCAGGGCACGTTTAAACGTGCCCCGGTGGACAAAAGTGTGGCATCCAGGGCACGTTTAAACGTGCCCCGGTGGACAAAAGTGTGACATCCAGGGCACGTTTAAACGTGCCCCGGTGGACAAAAGTGTGACATCCAGGGCACGTTTAAACGTGCCCCGGTTGACAAAAGTGTGACATCCAGGGCACGTTTAAACGTGCCCCGGTGGACAAAAGTGTGGCATCCAGGGCACGTTTAAACGTGCCCCGGTGGACAAAAGTGTGACATCCAGGGCACGTTTAAACGTGCCCCGGTGGACAAAAGTGTGACATCCAGGGCACGTTTAAACGTGCCCCGGTGGACAAAGGTGGAAAAGTGTGGCATCCAGGGCACGTTTAAACGTGCCCCGGTTGACAAAAGTGTGACATCCAGGGCACGTTTAAACGTGCCCCGGTGGACAAAGGTGGAAAAGTGTGGCATCCAGGGCACGTTTAAACGTGCCCCGGTGGACAATGGTGTGACATCCAGGGCACGTTTAAACGTGCCCCGGTGGACAAAAGTGTGGCATCCAGGGCACGTTTAAACGTGCCCCGGTGGACAAAGGTGGAAAAGTGTGACATCCAGGGCACGTTTAAGCGTGCCCCGGTGGACAAAAGTGTGACATCCAGGGCACGTTTAAACGTGCCCCGGTGGACAAAGGTGGAAAAGTGTGGCATCCAGGGCACGTTTAAACGTGCCCCGGTTGACGAAAGTGTGACATCCAGGGCACGTTTAAACGTGCCCCGGTGGACAAAAGTGTGACATCCAGGGCACGTTTACACGTGCCCCGGTGGACAAAGGTGGAAAAGTGTGGCATCCAGGGCACGTTTAAACGTGCCCCGGTGGACAAAAGTGTGACATCCAGGGCACGTTTAAACGTGCCCCGGTGGACAAAAGTGTGGCATCCAGGGCACGTTTAAACGTGCCCCGGTGGACAAAGGTGGAAAAGTGTGGCATCCAGGGCACGTTTAAACGTGCCCCGGTGGACAAAGGTGGAAAAGTGTGGCATCCAGGGCACGTTTAAACGTGCCCCGGTGGACAAAAGTGTGACATCCAGGGCACGTTTAAACGTGCCCCGGTGGACAAAAGTGTGACATCCAGGGCACGTTTAAACGTGCCCCGGTGGACAAAGGTGGAAAAGTGTGGCATCCTGGGCACGTTTAAACGTGCCCCGGTGGACAAAAGTGTGACATCCAGGGCACGTTTAAACGTGCCCCGGTGGACAAAAGTGTGGCATCCAGGGCACGTTTAAACGTGCCCCGGTGGACAAAAGTGTGACATCCAGGGCACGTTTACACGTGCCCCGGTGGACAAAGGTGGAAAAGTGTGGCATCCAGGGCACGTTTAAACGTGCCCCGGTGGACAAAAGTGTGACATCCAGGGCACGTTTAAACGTGCCCCGGTGGACAAAAGTGTGACATCCAGGGCACGTTTAAACGTGCCCCGGTGGACAAAGGTGGAAAAGTGTGGCATCCTGGGCACGTTTAAACGTGCCCCGGTGGACAAAAGTGTGACATCCAGGGCACGTTTAAACGTGCCCCGGTGGACAAAAGTGTGGCATCCAGGGCACGTTTAAACGTGCCCCGGTGGACAAAAGTGTGACATCCAGGGCACGTTTACACGTGCCCCGGTGGACAAAGGTGGAAAAGTGTGGCATCCAGGGCACGTTTAAACGTGCCCCGGTGGACAAAAGTGTGGCATCCAGGGCACGTTTAAACGTGCCCCGGTGGACAAAAGTGTGGCATCCAGGGCACGTTTAAACGTGCCCCGGTGGACAAAGGTGGAAAAGTGTGGCATCCAGGGCACGTTTAAACGTGCCCCGGTGGACAAAGGTGGAAAAGTGTGGCATCCAGGGCACGTTTAAACGTGCCCCGGTGGACAAAAGTGTGACATCCAGGGCACGTTTAAACGTGCCCCGGTGGACAAAAGTGTGACATCCAGGGCACGTTTAAACGTGCCCCGGTGGACAAAGGTGGAAAAGTGTGGCATCCAGGGCACGTTTAAACGTGCCCCGGTGGACAAAAGTGTGACATCCAGGGCACGTTTAAACGTGCCCCGGTGGACAAAAGTGTGACATCCAGGGCACGTTTAAACGTGCCCCGGTGGACAAAGGTGGAAAAGTGTGGCATCCAGGGCACGTTTAAACGTGCCCCGGTTGACAAAAGTGTGACATCCAGGGCACGTTTAAACGTGCCCCGGTGGACGAAAGTGTGACATCCAGGGCACGTTTAAACGTGCCCCGGTGGACAAAGGTGGAAAAGTGTGGCATCCAGGGCACGTTTAAACGTGCCCCGGTGGACAAAAGTGTGACATCCAGGGCACGTTTAAACGTGCCCCGGTGGACAAAGGTGGAAAAGTGTGGCATCCAGGGCACGTTTAAACGTGCCGCGGTGGACAAAGGTGGAAAAGTGTGGCATTCAGGGCACGTTTAAACGTGCCCCGGTGGACAAAAGTGTGACATCCAGGGCACGTTTAAACGTGCCCCGGCGGACAAAAGTGTGACATCCAGGGCACGTTTAAACGTGCCCCGGTGGACAAAAGTGTGACATCCAGGGCACGTTTAAACGTGCCCCGGTGGACAAAGGTGGAAAAGTGTGGCATCCAGGGCACGTTTAAACGTGCCCCGGTGGACAAAAGTGTGACATCCAGGGCACGTTTAAACGTGCCCCGGTGGACAAAGGTGGAAAAGTGTGGCATCCTGGGCACGTTTAAACGTGCCCCGGTGGACAAAAGTGTGACATCCAGGGCACGTTTAAACGTGCCCCGGTGGACAAAAGTGTGGCATCCAGGGCACGTTTAAACGTGCCCCGGTGGACAAAAGTGTGACATCCAGGGCACGTTTACACGTGCCCCGGTGGACAAAGGTGGAAAAGTGTGGCATCCAGGGCACGTTTAAACGTGCCCCGGTGGACAAAAGTGTGACATCCAGGGCACGTTTAAACGTGCCCCGGTGGACAAAAGTGTGACATCCAGGGCACGTTTAAACGTGCCCCGGTGGACAAAGGTGGAAAAGTGTGGCATCCTGGGCACGTTTAAACGTGCCCCGGTGGACAAAAGTGTGACATCCAGGGCACGTTTAAACGTGCCCCGGTGGACAAAAGTGTGGCATCCAGGGCACGTTTAAACGTGCCCCGGTGGACAAAAGTGTGACATCCAGGGCACGTTTACACGTGCCCCGGTGGACAAAGGTGGAAAAGTGTGGCATCCAGGGCACGTTTAAACGTGCCCCGGTGGACAAAAGTGTGGCATCCAGGGCACGTTTAAACGTGCCCCGGTGGACAAAAGTGTGGCATCCAGGGCACGTTTAAACGTGCCCCGGTGGACAAAGGTGGAAAAGTGTGGCATCCAGGGCACGTTTAAACGTGCCCCGGTGGACAAAGGTGGAAAAGTGTGGCATCCAGGGCACGTTTAAACGTGCCCCGGTGGACAAAAGTGTGACATCCAGGGCACGTTTAAACGTGCCCCGGTGGACAAAAGTGTGACATCCAGGGCACGTTTAAACGTGCCCCGGTGGACAAAGGTGGAAAAGTGTGGCATCCTGGGCACGTTTAAACGTGCCCCGGTGGACAAAAGTGTGACATCCAGGGCACGTTTAAACGTGCCCCGGTGGACAAAGGTGGAAAAGTGTGGCATCCAGGGCACGTTTAAACGTGCCCCGGTTGACAAAAGTGTGACATCCAGGGCACGTTTAAACGTGCCCCGGTGGACAAAAGTGTGACATCCAGGGCACGTTTAAACGTGCCCCGGTGGACAAAGGTGGAAAAGTGTGGCATCCAGGGCACGTTTAAACGTGCCCCGGTGGACAAAAGTGTGACATCCAGGGCACGTTTAAACGTGCCCCGGTGGACAAAAGTGTGGCATCCAGGGCACGTTTAAACGTGCCCCGGTGGACAAAGGTGGAAAAGTGTGGCATCCAGGGCACGTTTAAACGTGCCGCGGTGGACAAAGGTGGAAAAGTGTGGCATTCAGGGCACGTTTAAACGTGCCCCGGTGGACAAAGGTGGAAAAGTGTGGCATCCAGGGCACGTTTAAACGTGCCCTTTGGACAATGGTGTGACATCCAGGGCACGTTTAAACGTGCCCCGGTGGACAAAAGTGTGGCATCCAGGGCACGTTTAAACGTGCCCCGGTGGACAAAAGTGTGACATCCAGGGCACGTTTAAACGTGCCCCGGTGGACAAAAGTGTGACATCCAGGGCACGTTTAAACGTGCCCCGGTGGACAAAGGTGGAAAAGTGTGGCATCCAGGGCACGTTTAAACGTGCCCCGGTGGACAAAGGTGGAAAAGTGTGGCATCCAGGGCACGTTTAAACGTGCCCCGGTGGACAAAAGTGTGACATCCAGGGCACGTTTAAACGTGCCCCGGTGGACAAAAGTGTGACATCCAGGGCACGTTTAAACGTGCCCCGGTGGACAAAAGTGTGACATCCAGGGCACGTTTAAACGTGCCCCGGTGGACAAAAGTGTGACATCCAGGGCACGTTTAAACGTGCCCCGGTGGACAAAGGTGGAAAAGTGTGGCATCCAGGGCACGTTTAAACGTGCCCCGGTGGACAAAAGTGTGACATCCAGGGCACGTTTAAACGTGCCCCGGTGGACAAAGGTGGAAAAGTGTGGCATCCAGGGCACGTTTAAACGTGCCCCGGTGGACAAAAGTGTGACATCCAGGGCACGTTTAAACGTGCCCCGGTGGACAAAAGTGTGACATCCAGGGCACGTTTAAACGTGCCCCGGTGGACAAAGGTGGAAAAGTGTGGCATCCAGGGCACGTTTAAACGTGCCCCGGTGGACAAAGGTGTGGCATCCAGGGCACGTTTAAACGTGCCCCGGTGGACAAAGGTGGGAAAGTGTGGCATCCAGGGCACGTTTAAACGTGCCCCGGTGGACAAAAGTGTGACATCCAGGGCACGTTTAAACGTGCCCCGGTGGACAAAGGTGGAAAAGTGTGGCATCCAGGGCACGTTTAAACGTGCCCCGGTGGACAAAAGTGTGACATCCAGGGCACGTTTAAACGTGCCCCGGTGGACAAAGGTGGGAAAGTGTGGCATCCAGGGCACGTTTAAACGTGCCCCGGTGGACAAAAGTGTGACATCCAGGGCACGTTTAAACGTGCCCCGGTGGACAAAGGTGGAAAAGTGTGGCATCCAGGGCACGTTTAAACGTGCCCCGGTGGACAAAAGTGTGACATCCAGGGCACGTTTAAACGTGCCCCGGTGGACAAAAGTGTGACATCCAGGGCACGTTTAAACGTGCCCCGGTGGACAAAGGTGGAAAAGTGTGGCATCCAGGGCACGTTTAAACGTGCCCCGGTGGACAAAGGTGTGGCATCCAGGGCACGTTTAAACGTGCCCCGGTGGACAAAGGTGGAAAAGTGTGGCATCCAGGGCACGTTTAAACGTGCCCCGGTTGACAAAAGTGTGACATCCAGGGCACGTTTAAACGTGCCCCGGTGGACAAAGGTGGAAAAGTGTGGCATCCAGGGCGCGTTTAAACGTGCCCCGGTTGACAAAAGTGTGACATCCAGGGCACGTTTAAACGTGCCCCGGTGGACAAAAGTGTGGCATCCAGGGCACGTTTAAACGTGCCCCGGTGGACAAAGGTGGAAAAGTGTGGCATCCAGGGCACGTTTAAACGTGCCCCGGTGGACAAAGGTGGAAAAGTGTGGCATCCAGGGCACGTTTAAACGTGCCCCGGTGGACAAAGGTGGAAAAGTGTGGCATCCAGGGCACGTTTAAACGTGCCCCGGTGGACAATGGTGTGACATCCAGGGCACGTTTAAACGTGCCCCGGTGGACAAAAGTGTGGCATCCAGGGCACGTTTAAACGTGCCCCGGTGGACAAAAGTGTGGCATCCAGGGCACGTTTAAACGTGCCCCGGTGGACAAAAGTGTGACATCCAGGGCACGTTTAAACGTGCCCCGGTGGACAAAAGTGTGACATCCAGGGCACGTTTAAACGTGCCCCGGTGGACAAAGGTGGAAAAGTGTGGTATCCAGGGCACGTTTAAACGTGCCCCGGTGGACAAAAGTGTGACATCCAGGGCACGTTTAAACGTGCCCCGGTGGACAAAAGTGTGACATCCAGGGCACGTTTAAACGTGCCCCGGTGGACAAAGGTGGAAAAGTGTGGCATCCAGGGCACGTTTAAACGTGCCCCGGTGGACAAAAGTGTGACATCCAGGGCACGTTTAAACGTGCCCCGGTGGACAAAAGTGTGACATCCAGGGCACGTTTAAACGTGCCCCGGTGGACAAAGGTGGAAAAGTGTGGCATCCAGGGCACGTTTAAACGTGCACCGGTGGACAAAAGTGTGACATCCAGGGCACGTTTAAACGTGCCCCGGTGGACAAAGGTGGAAAAGTGTGGCATCCAGGGCACGTTTGAACGTGCCCCGGTTGACAAAAGTGTGACATCCAGGGCACGTTTAAACGTGCCCCGGTGGACAAAGGTGGAAAAGTGTGGCATCCAGGGCACGTTTAAACGTGCCCCGGTGGACAAAAGTGTGGCATCCAGGGCACGTTTAAACGTGCCCCGGTGGACAAAAGTGTGACATCCAGGGCACGTTTAAACGTGCCCCGGTGGACAAAAGTGTGGCATCCAGGGCACGTTTAAACGTGCCCCGGTGGACAAAAGTGTGACATCCAGGGCACGTTTAAACGTGCCCCGGTGGACAAAAGTGTGACATCCAGGGCACGTTTAAACGTGCCCCGGTGGACAAAAGTGTGGCATCCAGGGCACGTTTGAACGTGCCCCGGTTGACAAAAGTGTGACATCCAGGGCACGTTTAAACGTGCCCCGGTGGACAAAGGTGTGGCATCCAGGGCACGTTTAAACGTGCCCCGGTGGACAAAGGTGGAAAAGTGTGGCATCCAGGGCACGTTTAAACGTGCCCCGGTGGACAAAAGTGTGGCATCCAGGGCACGTTTGAACGTGCCCCGGTTGACAAAAGTGTGACATCCAGGGCACGTTTAAACGTGCCCCGGTGGACAAAAGTGTGGCATCCAGGGCACGTTTAAACGTGCCCCGGTGGACAAAAGTGTGACATCCAGGGCACGTTTAAACGTGCCCCGGTGGACAAAGGTGGAAAAGTGTGGCATCCAGGGCACGTTTAAACGTGCCCCGGTGGACAAAGGTGTGGCATCCAGGGCACGTTTAAACGTGCCCCGGTGGACAATGGTGGAAAAGTGTGGCATCCAGGGCACGTTTAAACGTGCCCCGGTGGACAAAAGTGTGACATCCAGGGCACGTTTAAACGTGCCCCGGTGGACAAAAGTGTGACATCCAGGGCACGTTTAAACGTGCCCCGGTGGACAAAGGTGGAAAAGTGTGGCATCCAGGGCACGTTTAAACGTGCCCCGGTGGACAAAAGTGTGACATCCAGGGCACGTTTAAACGTGCCCCGGTGGACAAAAGTGTGGCATCCAGGGCACGTTTAAACGTGCCCCGGTGGACAAAAGTGTGACATCCAGGGCACGTTTAAACGTGCCCCGGTGGACAAAAGTGTGACATCCAGGGCACGTTTAAACGTGCCCCGGTGGACAAAAGTGTGACATCCAGGGCACGTTTAAACGTGACCCGGTGGACAAAAGTGTGGCATCCAGGGCACGTTTAAACGTGCCCCGGTGGACAAAAGTGTGACATCCAGGGCACGTTTAAACGTGCCCCGGTGGACAAAAGTGTGGCATCCAGGGCACGTTTAAACGTGCCCCGGTGGACAAAGGTGGAAAAGTGTGGCATCCAGGGCACGTTTAAACGTGCCGCGGTGGACAATGGTGTGACATCCAGGGCACGTTTAAACGTGCCCCGGTGGACAAAAGTGTGACATCCAGGGCACGTTTAAACGTGCCCCGGTGGACAAAAGTGTGACATCCAGGGCACGTTTAAACGTGCCCCGGTGGACAAAAGTGTGACATCCAGGGCACGTTTAAACGTGCCCCGGTGGACAAAGGTGGAAAAGTGTGGCATCCAGGGCACGTTTAAACGTGCCCCGGTGGACAAAAGTGTGACATCCAGGGCACGTTTAAACGTGCCCCGGTGGACAAAGGTGGAAAAGTGTGGCATCCAGGGCACGTTTAAACGTGCCCCGGTGGACAAAAGTGTGACATCCAGGGCACGTTTAAACGTGCCCCGGTGGACAAAAGTGTGACATCCAGGGCACGTTTAAACGTGCCCCGGTGGACAAAAGTGTGACATCCAGGGCACGTTTAAACGTGCCCCGGTGGACAAAAGTGTGACATCCAGGGCACGTTTAAACGTGCCCCGGTGGACAAAGGTGGAAAAGTGTGGCATCCAGGGCACGTTTAAACGTGCCCCGGTGGACAAAAGTGTGACATCCAGGGCACGTTTAAACGTGCCCCGGTGGACAAAAGTGTGACATCCAGGGCACGTTTAAACGTGCCCCGGTGGACAAAGGTGGAAAAGTGTGGCATCCAGGGCACGTTTAAACGTGCCCCGGTGGACAAAGGTGTGGCATCCAGGGCACGTTTAAACGTGCCCCGGTGGACAAAAGTGTGGCATCCAGGGCACGTTTAAACGTGCCCCGGTGGACAAAAGTGTGGCATCCAGGGCACGTTTAAACGTGCCCCGGTGGACAAAAGTGTGACATCCAGGGCACGTTTAAACGTGCCCCGGTGGACAAAAGTGTGACATCCAGGGCACGTTTAAACGTGCCCCGGTGGACAAAAGTGTGACATCCAGGGCACGTTTAAACGTGCCCCGGTGGACAAAAGTGTGACATCCAGGGCACGTTTAAACGTGCCCCGGTGGACAAAGGTGGAAAAGTGTGGCATCCAGGGCACGTTTAAACGTGCCCCGGTGGACAAAAGTGTGACATCCAGGGCACGTTTAAACGTGCCCCGGTGGACAAAGGTGGAAAAGTGTGGCATCCAGGGCACGTTTAAACGTGCCCCGGTTGACAAAAGTGTGACATCCAGGGCACGTTTAAACGTGCCCCGGTGGACAAAGGTGGAAAAGTGTGGCATCCAGGGCACGTTTAAACGTGCCCCGGTGGACAAAAGTGTGACATCCAGGGCACGTTTAAACGTGCCCCGGTGGACAAAAGTGTGACATCCAGGGCACGTTTAAACGTGCCCCGGTGGACAAAGGTGGAAAAGTGTGGCATCCAGGGCACGTTTAAACGTGCCCCGGTGGACAAAAGTGTGACATCCAGGGCACGTTTAAACGTGCCCCGGTGGACAAAGGTGGGAAAGTGTGGCATCCAGGGCACGTTTAAACGTGCCCCGGTGGACAAAAGTGTGACATCCAGGGCACGTTTAAACGTGCCCCGGTGGACAAAGGTGGAAAAGTGTGGCATCCAGGGCACGTTTAAACGTGCCCCGGTGGACAAAGGTGTGGCATCCAGGGCACGTTTAAACGTGCCCCGGTGGACAAAAGTGTGACATCCAGGGCACGTTTAAACGTGCCCCGGTGGACAAAGGTGGAAAAGTGTGGCATCCAGGGCACGTTTAAACGTGCCCCGGTGGACAAAAGTGTGACATCCAGGGCACGTTTAAACGTGCCCCGGTGGACAAAAGTGTGACATCCAGGGCACGTTTAAACGTGCCCCGGTGGACAAAGGTGGAAAAGTGTGGCATCCAGGGCACGTTTAAACGTGCCCCGGTGGACAAAGGTGTGGCATCCAGGGCACGTTTAAACGTGCCCCGGTGGACAAAGGTGGAAAAGTGTGGCATCCAGGGCACGTTTAAACGTGCCCCGGTGGACAAAAGTGTGACATCCAGGGCACGTTTAAACGTGCCCCGGTGGACAATGGTGTGACATCCAGGGCACGTTTAAACGTGCCCCGGTGGACAAAAGTGTGGCATCCAGGGCACGTTTAAACGTGCCCCGGTGGACAAAAGTGTGGCATCCAGGGCACGTTTAAACGTGCCCCGGTGGACAAAAGTGTGACACCCAGGGCACGTTTAAACGTGCCCCGGTGGACAAAAGTGTGACATCCAGGGCACGTTTAAACGTGCCCCGGTGGACAAAGGTGGAAAAGTGTGACATCCAGGGCACGTTTAAGCGTGCCCCGGTGGACAAAGGTGGAAAAGTGTGGCATCCAGGGCACGTTTAAACGTGCCCCGGTGGACAAAAGTGTGACATCCAGGGCACGTTTAAACGTGCCCCGGTGGACAAAGGTGGAAAAGTGTGGCATCCAGGGCACGTTTAAACGTGCCCCGGTGGACAAAAGTGTGACATCCAGGGCACGTTTAAACGTGCCCCGGTGGACAAAGGTGGAAAAGTGTGGCATCCAGGGCACGTTTAAACGTGCCCCGGTGGACAAAGGTGGAAAAGTGTGGCATCCAGGGCACGTTTAAACGTGCCCCGGTGGACAAAAGTGTGACATCCAGGGCACGTTTAAACGTGCCCCGGTGGACAAAAGTGTGACATCCAGGGCACGTTTAAACGTGCCCCGGTGGACAAAGGTGGAAAAGTGTGGCATCCTGGGCACGTTTAAACGTGCCCCGGTGGACAAAAGTGTGACATCCAGGGCACGTTTAAACGTGCCCCGGTGGACAAAGGTGGAAAAGTGTGGCATCCAGGGCACGTTTAAACGTGCCCCGGTTGACAAAAGTGTGACATCCAGGGCACGTTTAAACGTGCCCCGGTGGACAAAAGTGTGGCATCCAGGGCACGTTTAAACGTGCCCCGGTGGACAAAGGTGGAAAAGTGTGGCATCCAGGGCACGTTTAAACGTGCCCCGGTGGACAAAGGTGGAAAAGTGTGGCATCCAGGGCACGTTTAAACGTGCCCCGGTGGACAATGGTGTGACATCCAGGGCACGTTTAAACGTGCCCCGGTGGACAAAGGTGGAAAAGTGTGGCATCCAGGGCACGTTTGAACGTGCCCCGGTTGACAAAAGTGTGACATCCAGGGCACGTTTAAACGTGCCCCGGTGGACAAAGGTGGAAAAGTGTGGCATCCAGGGCACGTTTAAACGTGCCCCGGTGGACAAAAGTGTGACATCCAGGGCACGTTTAAACGTGCCCCGGTGGACAAAAGTGTGGCATCCAGGGCACGTTTAAACGTGCCCCGGTGGACAAAAGTGTGACATCCAGGGCACGTTTAAACGTGCCCCGGTGGACAAAAGTGTGACATCCAGGGCACGTTTAAACGTGCCCCGGTGGACAAAAGTGTGGCATCCAGGGCACGTTTGAACGTGCCCCGGTTGACAAAAGTGTGACATCCAGGGCACGTTTAAACGTGCCCCGGTGGACAAAGGTGTGGCATCCAGGGCACGTTTAAACGTGCCCCGGTGGACAAAGGTGGAAAAGTGTGGCATCCAGGGCACGTTTAAACGTGCCCCGGTGGACAAAAGTGTGGCATCCAGGGCACGTTTAAACGTGCCCCGGTGGACAAAAGTGTGACATCCAGGGCACGTTTAAACGTGCCCCGGTGGACAAAGGTGGAAAAGTGTGGCATCCAGGGCACGTTTAAACGTGCCCCGGTGGACAAAAGTGTGGCATCCAGGGCACGTTTAAACGTGCCCCGGTGGACAAAAGTGTGACATCCAGGGCACGTTTAAACGTGCCCCGGTGGACAAAAGTGTGACATCCAGGGCACGTTTAAACGTGCCCCGGTGGACAAAGGTGGAAAAGTGTGGCATCCAGGGCACGTTTAAACGTGCCCCGGTGGACAAAGGTGTGGCATCCAGGGCACGTTTAAACGTGCCCCGGTGGACAAAGGTGTGGCATCCAGGGCACGTTTAAACGTGCCCCGGTGGACAAAGGTGGAAAAGTGTGGCATCCAGGGCACGTTTAAACGTGCCCCGGTGGACAAAGGTGGAAAAGTGTGGCATCCAGGGCACGTTTAAACGTGCCCCGGTGGACAATGGTGTGACATCCAGGGCACGTTTAAACGTGCCCCGGTGGACAAAAGTGTGACATCCAGGGCACGTTTAAACGTGCCCCGGTGGACAAAGGTGGAAAAGTGTGGCATCCAGGGCACGTTTAAACGTGCCCCGGTGGACAAAAGTGTGACATCCAGGGCACGTTTAAACGTGCCCCGGTGGACAAAAGTGTGACATCCAGGGCACGTTTAAACGTGCCCCGGTGGACAAAGGTGGAAAAGTGTGGCATCCAGGGCACGTTTAAACGTGCCCCGGTGGACAAAGGTGTGGCATCCAGGGCACGTTTAAACGTGCCCCGGTGGACAAAAGTGTGGCATCCAGGGCACGTTTAAACGTGCCCCGGTGGACAAAAGTGTGGCATCCAGGGCACGTTTAAACGTGCCCCGGTGGACAAAAGTGTGACATCCAGGGCACGTTTAAACGTGCCCCGGTGGACAAAAGTGTGACATCCAGGGCACGTTTAAACGTGCCCCGGTGGACAAAAGTGTGACATCCAGGGCACGTTTAAACGTGCCCCGGTGGACAAAAGTGTGACATCCAGGGCACGTTTAAACGTGCCCCGGTGGACAAAGGTGGAAAAGTGTGGCATCCAGGGCACGTTTAAACGTGCCCCGGTGGACAAAAGTGTGACATCCAGGGCACGTTTAAACGTGCCCCGGTGGACAAAGGTGGAAAAGTGTGGCATCCAGGGCACGTTTAAACGTGCCCCGGTTGACAAAAGTGTGACATCCAGGGCACGTTTAAACGTGCCCCGGTGGACAAAGGTGGAAAAGTGTGGCATCCAGGGCACGTTTAAACGTGCCCCGGTGGACAAAAGTGTGACATCCAGGGCACGTTTAAACGTGCCCCGGTGGACAAAAGTGTGACATCCAGGGCACGTTTAAACGTGCCCCGGTGGACAAAGGTGGAAAAGTGTGGCATCCAGGGCACGTTTAAACGTGCCCCGGTGGACAAAAGTGTGACATCCAGGGCACGTTTAAACGTGCCCCGGTGGACAAAGGTGGGAAAGTGTGGCATCCAGGGCACGTTTAAACGTGCCCCGGTGGACAAAAGTGTGACATCCAGGGCACGTTTAAACGTGCCCCGGTGGACAAAGGTGGAAAAGTGTGGCATCCAGGGCACGTTTAAACGTGCCCCGGTGGACAAAAGTGTGACATCCAGGGCACGTTTAAACGTGCCCCGGTGGACAAAAGTGTGACATCCAGGGCACGTTTAAACGTGCCCCGGTGGACAAAGGTGGAAAAGTGTGGCATCCAGGGCACGTTTAAACGTGCCCCGGTGGACAAAGGTGTGGCATCCAGGGCACGTTTAAACGTGCCCCGGTGGACAAAAGTGTGACATCCAGGGCACGTTTAAACGTGCCCCGGTGGACAAAGGTGGGAAAGTGTGGCATCCAGGGCACGTTTAAACGTGCCCCGGTGGACAAAAGTGTGACATCCAGGGCACGTTTAAACGTGCCCCGGTGGACAAAGGTGGAAAAGTGTGGCATCCAGGGCACGTTTAAACGTGCCCCGGTGGACAAAAGTGTGACATCCAGGGCACGTTTAAACGTGCCCCGGTGGACAAAAGTGTGGCATCCAGGGCACGTTTAAACGTGCCCCGGTGGACAAAAGTGTGACATCCAGGGCACGTTTAAACGTGCCCCGGTGGACAAAGGTGGAAAAGTGTGGTATCCAGGGCACGTTTAAACGTGCCCCGGTGGACAAAAGTGTGACATCCAGGGCACGTTTAAACGTGCCCCGGTGGACAAAAGTGTGACATCCAGGGCACGTTTAAACGTGCCCCGGTGGACAAAGGTGGAAAAGTGTGGCATCCAGGGCACGTTTAAACGTGCCCCGGTGGACAAAAGTGTGACATCCAGGGCACGTTTAAACGTGCCCCGGTGGACAAAAGTGTGACATCCAGGGCACGTTTAAACGTGCCCCGGTGGACAAAGGTGGAAAAGTGTGGCATCCAGGGCACGTTTAAACGTGCACCGGTGGACAAAAGTGTGACATCCAGGGCACGTTTAAACGTGCCCCGGTGGACAAAGGTGGAAAAGTGTGGCATCCAGGGCACGTTTGAACGTGCCCCGGTTGACAAAAGTGTGACATCCAGGGCACGTTTAAACGTGCCCCGGTGGACAAAGGTGGAAAAGTGTGGCATCCAGGGCACGTTTAAACGTGCCCCGGTGGACAAAAGTGTGACATCCAGGGCACGTTTAAACGTGCCCCGGTGGACAAAAGTGTGGCATCCAGGGCACGTTTAAACGTGCCCCGGTGGACAAAAGTGTGACATCCAGGGCACGTTTAAACGTGCCCCGGTGGACAAAAGTGTGACATCCAGGGCACGTTTAAACGTGCCCCGGTGGACAAAAGTGTGGCATCCAGGGCACGTTTGAACGTGCCCCGGTTGACAAAAGTGTGACATCCAGGGCACGTTTAAACGTGCCCCGGTGGACAAAGGTGTGGCATCCAGGGCACGTTTAAACGTGCCCCGGTGGACAAAGGTGGAAAAGTGTGGCATCCAGGGCACGTTTAAACGTGCCCCGGTGGACAAAAGTGTGGCATCCAGGGCACGTTTAAACGTGCCCCGGTGGACAAAAGTGTGACATCCAGGGCACGTTTAAACGTGCCCCGGTGGACAAAGGTGGAAAAGTGTGGCATCCAGGGCACGTTTAAACGTGCCCCGGTGGACAAAAGTGTGGCATCCAGGGCACGTTTAAACGTGCCCCGGTGGACAAAAGTGTGACATCCAGGGCACGTTTAAACGTGCCCCGGTGGACAAAAGTGTGACATCCAGGGCACGTTTAAACGTGCCCCGGTGGACAAAGGTGGAAAAGTGTGGCATCCAGGGCACGTTTAAACGTGCCCCGGTGGACAAAGGTGTGGCATCCAGGGCACGTTTAAACGTGCCCCGGTGGACAAAGGTGTGGCATCCAGGGCACGTTTAAACGTGCCCCGGTGGACAAAGGTGGAAAAGTGTGGCATCCAGGGCACGTTTAAACGTGCCCCGGTGGACAAAGGTGGAAAAGTGTGGCATCCAGGGCACGTTTAAACGTGCCCCGGTGGACAATGGTGTGACATCCAGGGCACGTTTAAACGTGCCCCGGTGGACAAAAGTGTGACATCCAGGGCACGTTTAAACGTGCCCCGGTGGACAAAGGTGGAAAAGTGTGGCATCCAGGGCACGTTTAAACGTGCCCCGGTGGACAAAAGTGTGACATCCAGGGCACGTTTAAACGTGCCCCGGTGGACAAAAGTGTGACATCCAGGGCACGTTTAAACGTGCCCCGGTGGACAAAGGTTGAAAAGTGTGGCATCCAGGGCACGTTTAAACGTGCCCCGGTGGACAAAGGTGTGGCATCCAGGGCACGTTTAAACGTGCCCCGGTGGACAAAAGTGTGGCATCCAGGGCACGTTTAAACGTGCCCCGGTGGACAAAAGTGTGGCATCCAGGGCACGTTTAAACGTGCCCCGGTGGACAAAAGTGTGACATCCAGGGCACGTTTAAACGTGCCCCGGTGGACAAAAGTGTGACATCCAGGGCACGTTTAAACGTGCCCCGGTGGACAAAAGTGTGACATCCAGGGCACGTTTAAACGTGCCCCGGTGGACAAAAGTGTGACATCCAGGGCACGTTTAAACGTGCCCCGGTGGACAAAGGTGGAAAAGTGTGGCATCCAGGGCACGTTTAAACGTGCCCCGGTGGACAAAAGTGTGACATCCAGGGCACGTTTAAACGTGCCCCGGTGGACAAAGGTGGAAAAGTGTGGCATCCAGGGCACGTTTAAACGTGCCCCGGTTGACAAAAGTGTGACATCCAGGGCACGTTTAAACGTGCCCCGGTGGACAAAGGTGGAAAAGTGTGGCATCCAGGGCACGTTTAAACGTGCCCCGGTGGACAAAAGTGTGACATCCAGGGCACGTTTAAACGTGCCCCGGTGGACAAAAGTGTGACATCCAGGGCACGTTTAAACGTGCCCCGGTGGACAAAGGTGGAAAAGTGTGGCATCCAGGGCACGTTTAAACGTGCCCCGGTGGACAAAAGTGTGACATCCAGGGCACGTTTAAACGTGCCCCGGTGGACAAAGGTGGGAAAGTGTGGCATCCAGGGCACGTTTAAACGTGCCCCGGTGGACAAAAGTGTGACATCCAGGGCACGTTTAAACGTGCCCCGGTGGACAAAGGTGGAAAAGTGTGGCATCCAGGGCACGTTTAAACGTGCCCCGGTGGACAAAAGTGTGACATCCAGGGCACGTTTAAACGTGCCCCGGTGGACAAAAGTGTGACATCCAGGGCACGTTTAAACGTGCCCCGGTGGACAAAGGTGGAAAAGTGTGGCATCCAGGGCACGTTTAAACGTGCCCCGGTGGACAAAGGTGTGGCATCCAGGGCACGTTTAAACGTGCCCCGGTGGACAAAAGTGTGACATCCAGGGCACGTTTAAACGTGCCCCGGTGGACAAAGGTGGGAAAGTGTGGCATCCAGGGCACGTTTAAACGTGCCCCGGTGGACAAAAGTGTGACATCCAGGGCACGTTTAAACGTGCCCCGGTGGACAAAGGTGGAAAAGTGTGGCATCCAGGGCACGTTTAAACGTGCCCCGGTGGACAAAAGTGTGACATCCAGGGCACGTTTAAACGTGCCCCGGTGGACAATGGTGTGACATCCAGGGCACGTTTAAACGTGCCCCGGTGGACAAAAGTGTGGCATCCAGGGCACGTTTAAACGTGCCCCGGTGGACAAAAGTGTGGCATCCAGGGCACGTTTAAACGTGCCCCGGTGGACAAAAGTGTGACACCCAGGGCACGTTTAAACGTGCCCCGGTGGACAAAAGTGTGACATCCAGGGCACGTTTAAACGTGCCCCGGTGGACAAAGGTGGAAAAGTGTGACATCCAGGGCACGTTTAAGCGTGCCCCGGTGGACAAAGGTGGAAAAGTGTGGCATCCAGGGCACGTTTAAACGTGCCCCGGTGGACAAAAGTGTGACACCCAGGGCACGTTTAAACGTGCCCCGGTGGACAAAAGTGTGACATCCAGGGCACGTTTAAACGTGCCCCGGTGGACAAAGGTGGAAAAGTGTGGCATCCAGGGCACGTTTAAACGTGCCCCGGTGGACAAAAGTGTGACATCCAGGGCACGTTTAAACGTGCCCCGGTGGACAAAGGTGGAAAAGTGTGGCATCCAGGGCACGTTTAAACGTGCACCGGTGGACAAAGGTGGAAAAGTGTGGCATCCAGGGCACGTTTAAACGTGCCCCGGTGGACAAAAGTGTGACATCCAGGGCACGTTTAAACGTGCCCCGGTGGACAAAAGTGTGACATCCAGGGCACGTTTAAACGTGCCCCGGTGGACAAAGGTGGAAAAGTGTGGCATCCTGGGCACGTTTAAACGTGCCCCGGTGGACAAAAGTGTGACATCCAGGGCACGTTTAAACGTGCCCCGGTGGACAAAGGTGGAAAAGTGTGGCATCCAGGGCACGTTTAAACGTGCCCCGGTTGACAAAAGTGTGACATCCAGGGCACGTTTAAACGTGCCCCGGTGGACAAAGGTGGAAAAGTGTGGCATCCAGGGCGCGTTTAAACGTGCCCCGGTTGACAAAAGTGTGACATCCAGGGCACGTTTAAACGTGCCCCGGTGGACAAAAGTGTGGCATCCAGGGCACGTTTAAACGTGCCCCGGTGGACAAAGGTGGAAAAGTGTGGCATCCAGGGCACGTTTAAACGTGCCCCGGTGGACAATGGTGTGACATCCAGGGCACGTTTAAACGTGCCCCGGTGGACAAAAGTGTGGCATCCAGGGCACGTTTAAACGTGCCCCGGTGGACAAAAGTGTGGCATCCAGGGCACGTTTAAACGTGCCCCGGTGGACAAAAGTGTGACATCCAGGGCACGTTTAAACGTGCCCCGGTGGACAAAAGTGTGACATCCAGGGCACGTTTAAACGTGCCCCGGTGGACAAAGGTGGAAAAGTGTGGTATCCAGGGCACGTTTAAACGTGCCCCGGTGGACAAAAGTGTGACATCCAGGGCACGTTTAAACGTGCCCCGGTGGACAAAAGTGTGACATCCAGGGCACGTTTAAACGTGCCCCGGTGGACAAAGGTGGAAAAGTGTGGCATCCAGGGCACGTTTAAACGTGCCCCGGTGGACAAAAGTGTGACATCCAGGGCACGTTTAAACGTGCCCCGGTGGACAAAAGTGTGACATCCAGGGCACGTTTAAACGTGCCCCGGTGGACAAAGGTGGAAAAGTGTGGCATCCAGGGCACGTTTAAACGTGCACCGGTGGACAAAAGTGTGACATCCAGGGCACGTTTAAACGTGCCCCGGTGGACAAAGGTGGAAAAGTGTGGCATCCAGGGCACGTTTGAACGTGCCCCGGTTGACAAAAGTGTGACATCCAGGGCACGTTTAAACGTGCCCCGGTGGACAAAGGTGGAAAAGTGTGGCATCCAGGGCACGTTTAAACGTGCCCCGGTGGACAAAAGTGTGGCATCCAGGGCACGTTTAAACGTGCCCCGGTGGACAAAAGTGTGACATCCAGGGCACGTTTAAACGTGCCCCGGTGGACAAAAGTGTGGCATCCAGGGCACGTTTGAACGTGCCCCGGTGGACAAAAGTGTGACATCCAGGGCACGTTTAAACGTGCCCCGGTGGACAAAAGTGTGACATCCAGGGCACGTTTAAACGTGCCCCGGTGGACAAAAGTGTGGCATCCAGGGCACGTTTGAACGTGCCCCGGTTGACAAAAGTGTGACATCCAGGGCACGTTTAAACGTGCCCCGGTGGACAAAGGTGTGGCATCCAGGGCACGTTTAAACGTGCCCCGGTGGACAAAAGTGTGACATCCAGGGCACGTTTAAACGTGCCCCGGTGGACAAAGGTGGAAAAGTGTGGCATCCAGGGCACGTTTGAACGTGCCCCGGTTGACAAAAGTGTGACATCCAGGGCACGTTTAAACGTGCCCCGGTGGACAAAGGTGTGGCATCCAGGGCACGTTTAAACGTGCCCCGGTGGACAAAGGTGGAAAAGTGTGGCATCCAGGGCACGTTTAAACGTGCCCCGGTGGACAAAGGTGTGGCATCCAGGGCACGTTTAAACGTGCCCCGGTGGACAAAAGTGTGGCATCCAGGGCACGTTTGAACGTGCCCCGGTTGACAAAAGTGTGACATCCAGGGCACGTTTAAACGTGCCCCGGTGGACAAAAGTGTGGCATCCAGGGCACGTTTAAACGTGCCCCGGTGGACAAAGGTGGGAAAGTGTGGCATCCAGGGCACGTTTAAACGTGCCCCGGTGGACAAAAGTGTGACATCCAGGGCACGTTTAAACGTGCCCCGGTGGACAAAAGTGTGACATCCAGGGCACGTTTAAACGTGCCCCGGTGGACAAAGGTGGAAAAGTGTGGCATCCAGGGCACGTTTAAACGTGCCCCGGTGGACAAAGGTGTGGCATCCAGGGCACGTTTAAACGTGCCCCGGTGGACAAAAGTGTGGCATCCAGGGCACGTTTGAACGTGCCCCGGTTGACAAAAGTGTGACATCCAGGGCACGTTTAAACGTGCCCCGGTGGACAAAAGTGTGGCATCCAGGGCACGTTTAAACGTGCCCCGGTGGACAAAGGTGGGAAAGTGTGGCATCCAGGGCACGTTTAAACGTGCCCCGGTGGACAAAAGTGTGACATCCAGGGCACGTTTAAACGTGCCCCGGTGGACAAAAGTGTGACATCCAGGGCACGTTTAAACGTGCCCCGGTGGACAAAGGTGGAAAAGTGTGGCATCCAGGGCACGTTTAAACGTGCCCCGGTGGACAAAAGTGTGACATCCAGGGCACGTTTAAACGTGCCCCGGTGGACAAAAGTGTGACATCCAGGGCACGTTTAAACGTGCCCCGGTGGACAAAGGTGGAAAAGTGTGGCATCCAGGGCACGTTTAAACGTGCCCCGGTGGACAAAGGTGTGGCATCCAGGGCACGTTTAAACGTGCCCCGGTGGACAAAGGTGGAAAAGTGTGGCATCCAGGGCACGTTTAAACGTGACCCGGTGGACAAAAGTGTGGCATCCAGGGCACGTTTAAACGTGCCCCGGTGGACAAAAGTGTGACATCCAGGGCACGTTTAAACGTGCCCCGGTGGACAAAAGTGTGGCATCCAGGGCACGTTTAAACGTGCCCCGGTGGACAAAGGTGGAAAAGTGTGGCATCCAGGGCACGTTTAAACGTGCCGCGGTGGACAATGGTGTGACATCCAGGGCACGTTTAAACGTGCCCCGGTGGACAAAAGTGTGACATCCAGGGCACGTTTAAACGTGCCCCGGTGGACAAAAGTGTGACATCCAGGGCACGTTTAAACGTGCCCCGGTGGACAAAGGTGGAAAAGTGTGGTATCCAGGGCACGTTTAAACGTGCCCCGGTGGACAAAAGTGTGGCATCCAGGGCACGTTTAAACGTGCCCCGGTGGACAAAGGTGGAAAAGTGTGACATCCAGGGCACGTTTAAACGTGCCCCGGTGGACAAAGGTGGAAAAGTGTGGCATCCTGGGCACGTTTAAACGTGCCCCGGTTGACAAAAGTGTGACATCCAGGGCACGTTTAAACGTGCCCCGGTGGACAAAGGTGGAAAAGTGTGACATCCAGGGCACGTTTAAACGTGCCCCGGTGGACAAAAGTGTGACATCCAGGGCACGTTTAAACGTGCCCCGGTGGACAAAGGTGGAAAAGTGTGGCATCCTGGGCACGTTTAAACGTGCCCCGGTTGACAAAAGTGTGACATCCAGGGCACGTTTAAACGTGCCCCGGTGGACAAAGGTGGAAAAGTGTGGCATCCAGGGCGCGTTTAAACGTGCCCCGGTTGACAAAAGTGTGACATCCAGGGCACGTTTAAACGTGCCCCGGTGGACAAAAGTGTGGCATCCAGGGCACGTTTAAACGTGCCCCGGTGGACAAAGGTGGAAAAGTGTGGCATCCAGGGCACGTTTAAACGTGCCCCGGTGGACAAAGGTGGAAAAGTGTGGCATCCAGGGCACGTTTAAACGTGCCCCGGTGGACAAAGGTGGAAAAGTGTGGCATCCAGGGCACGTTTAAACGTGCCCCGGTGGACAATGGTGTGACATCCAGGGCACGTTTAAACGTGCCCCGGTGGACAAAAGTGTGGCATCCAGGGCACGTTTAAACGTGCCCCGGTGGACAAAAGTGTGGCATCCAGGGCACGTTTAAACGTGCCCCGGTGGACAAAAGTGTGACATCCAGGGCACGTTTAAACGTGCCCCGGTGGACAAAGGTGGAAAAGTGTGGTATCCAGGGCACGTTTAAACGTGCCCCGGTGGACAAAAGTGTGGCATCCAGGGCACGTTTAAACGTGCCCCGGTGGACAAAAGTGTGGCATCCAGGGCACGTTTAAACGTGCCCCGGTGGACAAAAGTGTGACATCCAGGGCACGTTTAAACGTGCCCCGGTGGACAAAGGTGGAAAAGTGTGGCATCCAGGGCACGTTTAAACGTGCCCCGGTGGACAATGGTGTGACATCCAGGGCACGTTTAAACGTGCCCCGGTGGACAAAAGTGTGACATCCAGGGCACGTTTAAACGTGCCCCGGTGGACAAAAGTGTGACATCCAGGGCACGTTTAAACGTGCCCCGGTGGACAAAGGTGGAAAAGTGTGGCATCCAGGGCACGTTTAAACGTGCCCCGGTGGACAAAAGTGTGACATCCAGGGCACGTTTAAACGTGCCCCGGTGGACAAAAGTGTGACATCCAGGGCACGTTTAAACGTGCCCCGGTGGACAAAGGTGGAAAAGTGTGGCATCCAGGGCACGTTTGAACGTGCCCCGGTTGACAAAAGTGTGACATCCAGGGCACGTTTAAACGTGCCCCGGTGGACAAAGGTGGAAAAGTGTGGCATCCAGGGCACGTTTAAACGTGCCCCGGTGGACAAAGGTGGAAAAGTGTGGCATCCAGGGCACGTTTAAACGTGCCCCGGTGGACAATGGTGTGACATCCAGGGCACGTTTAAACGTGCCCCGGTGGACAAAAGTGTGGCATCCAGGGCACGTTTAAACGTGCCCCGGTGGACAATGGTGTGACATCCAGGGCACGTTTAAACGTGCCCCGGTGGACAAAAGTGTGGCATCCAGGGCACGTTTAAACGTGCCCCGGTGGACAAAAGTGTGACATCCAGGGCACGTTTAAACGTGCCCCGGTGGACAAAAGTGTGACATCCAGGGCACGTTTAAACGTGCCCCGGTGGACAAAAGTGTGACATCCAGGGCACGTTTAAACGTGACCCGGTGGACAAAAGTGTGGCATCCAGGGCACGTTTAAACGTGCCCCGGTGGACAAAAGTGTGACATCCAGGGCACGTTTAAACGTGCCCCGGTGGACAAAAGTGTGGCATCCAGGGCACGTTTAAACGTGCCCCGGTGGACAAAGGTGGAAAAGTGTGGCATCCAGGGCACGTTTAAACGTGCCGCGGTGGACAATGGTGTGACATCCAGGGCACGTTTAAACGTGCCCCGGTGGACAAAAGTGTGACATCCAGGGCACGTTTAAACGTGCCCCGGTGGACAAAAGTGTGACATCCAGGGCACGTTTAAACGTGCCCCGGTGGACAAAGGTGGAAAAGTGTGGTATCCAGGGCACGTTTAAACGTGCCCCGGTGGACAAAAGTGTGGCATCCAGGGCACGTTTAAACGTGCCCCGGTGGACAAAGGTGGAAAAGTGTGACATCCAGGGCACGTTTAAACGTGCCCCGGTGGACAAAGGTGGAAAAGTGTGGCATCCTGGGCACGTTTAAACGTGCCCCGGTTGACAAAAGTGTGACATCCAGGGCACGTTTAAACGTGCCCCGGTGGACAAAGGTGGAAAAGTGTGACATCCAGGGCACGTTTAAACGTGCCCCGGTGGACAAAAGTGTGACATCCAGGGCACGTTTAAACGTGCCCCGGTGGACAAAGGTGGAAAAGTGTGGCATCCTGGGCACGTTTAAACGTGCCCCGGTGGACAAAAGTGTGACATCCAGGGCACGTTTAAACGTGCCCCGGTGGACAAAGGTGGAAAAGTGTGGCATCCAGGGCGCGTTTAAACGTGCCCCGGTTGACAAAAGTGTGACATCCAGGGCACGTTTAAACGTGCCCCGGTGGACAAAAGTGTGGCATCCAGGGCACGTTTAAACGTGCCCCGGTGGACAAAGGTGGAAAAGTGTGGCATCCAGGGCACGTTTAAACGTGCCCCGGTGGACAAAGGTGGAAAAGTGTGGCATCCAGGGCACGTTTAAACGTGCCCCGGTGGACAAAGGTGGAAAAGTGTGGCATCCAGGGCACGTTTAAACGTGCCCCGGTGGACAATGGTGTGACATCCAGGGCACGTTTAAACGTGCCCCGGTGGACAAAAGTGTGGCATCCAGGGCACGTTTAAACGTGCCCCGGTGGACAAAAGTGTGGCATCCAGGGCACGTTTAAACGTGCCCCGGTGGACAAAAGTGTGACATCCAGGGCACGTTTAAACGTGCCCCGGTGGACAAAGGTGGAAAAGTGTGGTATCCAGGGCACGTTTAAACGTGCCCCGGTGGACAAAAGTGTGGCATCCAGGGCACGTTTAAACGTGCCCCGGTGGACAAAAGTGTGGCATCCAGGGCACGTTTAAACGTGCCCCGGTGGACAAAAGTGTGACATCCAGGGCACGTTTAAACGTGCCCCGGTGGACAAAGGTGGAAAAGTGTGGCATCCAGGGCACGTTTAAACGTGCCCCGGTGGACAATGGTGTGACATCCAGGGCACGTTTAAACGTGCCCCGGTGGACAAAAGTGTGACATCCAGGGCACGTTTAAACGTGCCCCGGTGGACAAAGGTGGAAAAGTGTGGCATCCAGGGCACGTTTAAACGTGCCCCGGTGGACAAAAGTGTGACATCCAGGGCACGTTTAAACGTGCCCCGGTGGACAAAAGTGTGACATCCAGGGCACGTTTAAACGTGCCCCGGTGGACAAAGGTGGAAAAGTGTGGCATCCAGGGCACGTTTAAACGTGCACCGGTGGACAAAAGTGTGACATCCAGGGCACGTTTAAACGTGCCCCGGTGGACAAAGGTGGAAAAGTGTGGCATCCAGGGCACGTTTGAACGTGCCCCGGTTGACAAAAGTGTGACATCCAGGGCACGTTTAAACGTGCCCCGGTGGACAAAGGTGGAAAAGTGTGGCATCCAGGGCACGTTTAAACGTGCCCCGGTGGACAAAAGTGTGGCATCCAGGGCACGTTTAAACGTGCCCCGGTGGACAAAAGTGTGGCATCCAGGGCACGTTTAAACGTGCCCCGGTGGACAAAAGTGTGACATCCAGGGCACGTTTAAACGTGCCCCGGTGGACAAAAGTGTGACATCCAGGGCACGTTTAAACGTGCCCCGGTGGACAAAAGTGTGGCATCCAGGGCACGTTTGAACGTGCCCCGGTTGACAAAAGTGTGACATCCAGGGCACGTTTAAACGTGCCCCGGTGGACAAAGGTGTGGCATCCAGGGCACGTTTAAACGTGCCCCGGTGGACAAAGGTGGAAAAGTGTGGCATCCAGGGCACGTTTAAACGTGCCCCGGTGGACAAAGGTGGAAAAGTGTGGCATCCAGGGCACGTTTAAACGTGCCCCGGTGGACAAAAGTGTGACATCCAGGGCACGTTTAAACGTGCCCCGGTGGACAAAAGTGTGACATCCAGGGCACGTTTAAACGTGACCCGGTGGACAAAAGTGTGGCATCCAGGGCACGTTTAAACGTGCCCCGGTGGACAAAAGTGTGACATCCAGGGCACGTTTAAACGTGCCCCGGTGGACAAAAGTGTGGCATCCAGGGCACGTTTAAACGTGCCCCGGTGGACAAAGGTGGAAAAGTGTGGCATCCAGGGCACGTTTAAACGTGCCGCGGTGGACAATGGTGTGACATCCAGGGCACGTTTAAACGTGCCCCGGTGGACAAAAGTGTGACATCCAGGGCACGTTTAAACGTGCCCCGGTGGACAAAGGTGGAAAAGTGTGGTATCCAGGGCACGTTTAAACGTGCCCCGGTGGACAAAAGTGTGGCATCCAGGGCACGTTTAAACGTGCCCCGGTGGACAAAGGTGGAAAAGTGTGGCATCCAGGGCACGTTTAAACGTGCCCCGGTGGACAAAAGTGTGGCATCCAGGGCACGTTTAAACGTGCCCCGGTGGACAAAAGTGTGACATCCAGGGCACGTTTAAACGTGCCCCGGTGGACAAAGGTGTGGCATCCAGGGCACGTTTAAACGTGCCCCGGTGGACAAAGGTGGAAAAGTGTGGCATCCAGGGCACGTTTAAACGTGCCCCGGTGGACAAAGGTGGAAAAGTGTGGCATCCAGGGCACGTTTAAACGTGCCCCGGTGGACAATGGTGTGACATCCAGGGCACGTTTAAACGTGCCCCGGTGGACAAAAGTGTGGCATCCAGGGCACGTTTAAACGTGCCCCGGTGGACAATGGTGTGACATCCAGGGCACGTTTAAACGTGCCCCGGTGGACAAAAGTGTGGCATCCAGGGCACGTTTAAACGTGCCCCGGTGGACAAAAGTGTGACATCCAGGGCACGTTTAAACGTGCCCCGGTGGACAAAAGTGTGACATCCAGGGCACGTTTAAACGTGCCCCGGTGGACAAAAGTGTGACATCCAGGGCACGTTTAAACGTGACCCGGTGGACAAAAGTGTGGCATCCAGGGCACGTTTAAACGTGCCCCGGTGGACAAAAGTGTGACATCCAGGGCACGTTTAAACGTGCCCCGGTGGACAAAAGTGTGGCATCCAGGGCACGTTTAAACGTGCCCCGGTGGACAAAGGTGGAAAAGTGTGGCATCCAGGGCACGTTTAAACGTGCCGCGGTGGACAATGGTGTGACATCCAGGGCACGTTTAAACGTGCCCCGGTGGACAAAAGTGTGACATCCAGGGCACGTTTAAACGTGCCCCGGTGGACAAAGGTGGAAAAGTGTCGCATCCAGGGCACGTTTAAACGTGCCCCGGTGGACAAAAGTGTGGCATCCAGGGCACGTTTAAACGTGCCCCGGTGGACAAAAGTGTGACATCCAGGGCACGTTTAAACGTGCCCCGGTGGACAAAGGTGTGGCATCCAGGGCACGTTTAAACGTGCCCCGGTGGACAAAGGTGGAAAAGTGTGGCATCCAGGGCACGTTTAAACGTGCCCCGGTGGACAAAGGTGGAAAAGTGTGGCATCCAGGGCACGTTTAAACGTGCCCCGGTGGACAATGGTGTGACATCCAGGGCACGTTTAAACGTGCCCCGGTGGACAAAAGTGTGACATCCAGGGCACGTTTAAACGTGCCCCGGTGGACAAAGGTGGAAAAGTGTGGCATCCAGGGCACGTTTAAACGTGCCGCGGTGGACAATGGTGTGACATCCAGGGCACGTTTAAACGTGCCCCGGTGGACAAAAGTGTGGCATCCAGGGCACGTTTAAACGTGCCCCGGTGGACAAAAGTGTGACATCCAGGGCACGTTTAAACGTGCCCCGGTGGACAAACGTGGAAAAGTGTGGTATCCAGGGCACGTTTAAACGTGCCCCGGTGGACAAAAGTGTGGCATCCAGGGCACGTTTAAACGTGCCCCGGTGGACAAAGGTGGAAAAGTGTGGCATCCAGGGCACGTTTAAACGTGCCCCGGTGGACAAAAGTGTGACATCCGGGGCACGTTTAAACGTGCCCCGGTGGACAAAAGTGTGACATCCAGGGCACGTTTAAACGTGCCCCGGTGGACAAAGGTGGAAAAGTGTGGCATGTGTGTGACATCCAGGGCACGTTTAAACGTGCCCTGGATGCCACACTTTTGTCCACCGGGGCACGTTTAAACGTGCCCTGGATGTCACACTTTTGTCCACCGGGGCACGTTTAAACGTGCCCTGGATGCCACACTTTTCCACCTTTGTCCACCGGGGCACGTTTAAACGTGCCCTGGATGCCACACTTTTGTCCACCGGGGCACGTTTAAACGTGCCCTGGATACCACACTTTTCCACCTTTGTCCACCGGGGCACGTTTAAACGTGCCCTGGATGTCACACTTTTGTCCACCGGGGCACGTTTAAACGTGCCCTGGATGCCACACTTTTCCACCTTTGTCCACCGGGGCACGTTTAAACGTGCCCTGGATACCACACTTTTCCACCTTTGTCAACCGGGGCACGTTTAAACGTGCCCTGGATGCCACACTTTTCCACCTTTGTCCACCGGGGCACGTTTAAACGTGCCCTGGATACCACACTTTTCCACCTTTGTCCACCGGGGCACGTTTAAACGTGCCCTGGATACCACACTTTTCCACCTTTGTCCACCGGGGCACGTTTAAACGTGCCCTGGATGCCACACTTTTCCACTTTTGTCCACCGGGGCACGTTTAAACGTGCCCTGGATGCCACACTTTTGTCCACCGGGGCACGTTTAAACGTGCCCTGGATGTCACACTTTTGTCAACCGGGGCACGTTTAAACGTGCCCTGGATGCCACACTTTTCCACTTTTGTCCACCGGGGCACGTTTAAACGTGCCCTGGATACCACACTTTTCCACCTTTGTCCACCGGGGCACGTTTAAACGTGCCCTGGATACCACACTTTTCCACCTTTGTCCACCGGGGCACGTTTAAACGTGCCCTGGATGCCACACTTTTCCACCTTTGTCCACCGGGGCACGTTTAAACGTGCCCTGGATGTCACACTTTTGTCCACCGGGGCACGTTTAAACGTGCCCTGGATGCCACACTTTTGTCCACCGGGGCACGTTTAAACGTGCCCTGGATGCCACACTTTTGTCCACCGGGGCACGTTTAAACGTGCCCTGGATGTCACACTTTTGTCAACCGGGGCACGTTTAAACGTGCCCTGGATGCCACACTTTTCCACTTTTGTCCACCGGGGCACGTTTAAACGTGCCCTGGATACCACACTTTTCCACCTTTGTCCACCGGGGCACGTTTAAACGTGCCCTGGATACCACACTTTTCCACCTTTGTCCACCGGGGCACGTTTAAACGTGCCCTGGATGCCACACTTTTGTCCACCGGGGCACGTTTAAACGTGCCCTGGATGCCACACTTTTCCACCTTTGTCCACCGGGGCACGTTTAAACGTGCCCTGGATGTCACACTTTTGTCCACCGGGGCACGTTTAAACGTGCCCTGGATGTCACACTTTTGTCCACCGGGGCACGTTTAGACGTGCCCTGGATGCCACACTTTTCCACCTTTGTCCACCGGGGCACGTTTAAACGTGCCCTGGATGTCACACTTTTGTCCACCGGGGCATGTTTAAACGTGCCCTGGATGCCACACTTTTGTCCACCGGGGCACGTTTAAACGTGCCCTGGATGTCACACTTTTGTCCACCGGGGCACGTTTAAACGTGCCCTGGATGTCACACTTTTGTCCACCGGGGCACGTTTAAACGTGCCCTGGATACCACACTTTTCCACCTTTGTCCACCGGGGCACGTTGAAACGTGCCCTGGATACCACACTTTTCCACCTTTGTCCACCGGGGCACGTTTAAACGTGCCCTGGATGCCACACTTTTGTCCACCGGGGCACGTTTAAACGTGCCCTGGATGCCACACTTTTGTCCACCGGGGCACGTTTAAACGTGCCCTGGATGTCACACTTTTGTCAACCGGGGCACGTTTAAACGTGCCCTGGATGCCACACTTTTCCACTTTTGTCCACCGGGGCACGTTTAATCGTGCCCTGGATGCCACACTTTTGTCCACCGGGGCACGTTTAAACGTGCCCTGGATGCCACACTTTTCCACTTTTGTCCACCGGGGCACGTTTAATCGTGCCCTGGATGTCACACTTTTGTCCACCGGGGCATGTTTAAACGTGCCCTGGATGCCACACTTTTGTCAACCGGGGCACGTTTAAACGTGCCCTGGATGCCACACTTTTCCACTTTTGTCCACCGGGGCACGTTTAATCGTGCCCTGGATGCCACACTTTTGTCAACCGGGGCACGTTTAAACGTGCCCTGGATGCCACACTTTTCCACTTTTGTCCACCGGGGCACGTTTAATCGTGCCCTGGATGTCACACTTTTGTCCACCGGGGCACGTTTAAACGTGCCCTGGATGTCACACTTTTGTCCACCGGGGCACGTTTAAACGTGCTCTGGATGCCACACTTTTGTCCACCGGGGCACGTTTAAACGTGCCCTGGATGCCACACTTTTCCACCTTTGTCCACCGGGGCACGTTTAAACGTGCCCTGGATGCCACACTTTTGTCCACCGGGGCACGTTTAAACGTGCCCTGGATGTCACATTTTTGTCCACCGGGGCACGTTTAAACGTGCCCTGGATGCCACACTTTTGTCCACCGGGGCACGTTTAAACGTGCCCTGGATGTCACACTTTTGTCCACCGGGGCACGTTTAAACGTGCCCTGGATGTCACACTTTTGTCCACCGGGGCACGTTTAAACGTGCCCTGGATGTCACACTTTTGTCCACCGGGGCACGTTTAAACGTGCTCTGGATGCCACACTTTTGTCCACCGGGGCACGTTTAAACGTGCTCTGGATGCCACACTTTTGTCCACCGGGGCACGTTTAAACGTGCCCTGGATGTCACACTTTTGTCCACCGGGGCACGTTTAAACGTGCCCTGGATGTCACACTTTTGTCCACCGGGGCACGTTTAAACGTGCCCTGGATGTCACACTTTTGTCCACCGGGGCACGTTTAAACGTGCCCTGGATGTCACACTTTTGTCCACCGGGGCACGTTTAAACGTGCCCTGGATGTCACACTTTTGTCAACCGGGGCACGTTTAAACGTGCCCTGGATGCCACACTTTTCCACTTTTGTCCACCGGGGCACGTTTAAACGTGCCCTGGATACCACACTTTTCCACCTTTGTCCACCGGGGCACGTTTAAACGTGCCCTGGATACCACACTTTTCCACCTTTGTCCACCGGGGCACGTTTAAACGTGCCCTGGATGTCACACTTTTGTCCACCGGGGCACGTTTAAACGTGCCCTGGATGTCACACTTTTGTCCACCGGGGCACGTTTAGACGTGCCCTGGATGCCACACTTTTCCACCTTTGTCCACCGGGGCACGTTTAAACGTGCCCTGGATGTCACACTTTTGTCCACCGGGGCATGTTTAAACGTGCCCTGGATGCCACACTTTTGTCCACCGGGGCACGTTTAAACGTGCCCTGGATGTCACACTTTTGTCCACCGGGGCACGTTTAAACGTGCCCTGGATGTCACACTTTTGTCCACCGGGGCACGTTTAAACGTGCCCTGGATACCACACTTTTCCACCTTTGTCCACCGGGGCACGTTGAAACGTGCCCTGGATACCACACTTTTCCACCTTTGTCCACCGGGGCACGTTTAAACGTGCCCTGGATGCCACACTTTTGTCCACCGGGGCACGTTTAAACGTGCCCTGGATGCCACACTTTTGTCCACCGGGGCACGTTTAAACGTGCCCTGGATGTCACACTTTTGTCAACCGGGGCACGTTTAAACGTGCCCTGGATGCCACACTTTTCCACTTTTGTCCACCGGGGCACGTTTAATCGTGCCCTGGATGCCACACTTTTGTCCACCGGGGCACGTTTAAACGTGCCCTGGATGCCACACTTTTCCACTTTTGTCCACCGGGGCACGTTTAATCGTGCCCTGGATGTCACACTTTTGTCCACCGGGGCATGTTTAAACGTGCCCTGGATGCCACACTTTTGTCAACCGGGGCACGTTTAAACGTGCCCTGGATGCCACACTTTTCCACTTTTGTCCACCGGGGCACGTTTAATCGTGCCCTGGATGCCACACTTTTGTCAACCGGGGCACGTTTAAACGTGCCCTGGATGCCACACTTTTCCACTTTTGTCCACCGGGGCACGTTTAATCGTGCCCTGGATGTCACACTTTTGTCCACCGGGGCACGTTTAAACGTGCCCTGGATGTCACACTTTTGTCCACCGGGGCACGTTTAAACGTGCTCTGGATGCCACACTTTTGTCCACCGGGGCACGTTTAAACGTGCCCTGGATGTCACATTTTTGTCCACCGGGGCACGTTTAAACGTGCCCTGGATGCCACACTTTTGTCCACCGGGGCACGTTTAAACGTGCCCTGGATGTCACACTTTTGTCCACCGGGGCACGTTTAAACGTGCCCTGGATGTCACACTTTTGTCCACCGGGGCACGTTTAAACGTGCCCTGGATGTCACACTTTTGTCCACCGGGGCACGTTTAAACGTGCTCTGGATGCCACACTTTTGTCCACCGGGGCACGTTTAAACGTGCTCTGGATGCCACACTTTTGTCCACCGGGGCACGTTTAAACGTGCCCTGGATGTCACACTTTTGTCCACCGGGGCACGTTTAAACGTGCCCTGGATGTCACACTTTTGTCCACCGGGGCACGTTTAAACGTGCCCTGGATGTCACACTTTTGTCCACCGGGGCACGTTTAAACGTGCCCTGGATGTCACACTTTTGTCCACCGGGGCACGTTTAAACGTGCCCTGGATGTCACACTTTTGTCCACCGGGGCACGTTTAAACGTGCCCTGGATGTCACACTTTTGTCCACCGGGGCACGTTTAAACGTGCCCTGAATGCCACACTTTTCCACCTTTGTCCACCGGGGCACGTTTAAACGTGCCCTGGATGTCACACTTTTGTCCACCGGGGCACGTTTAAACGTGCCCTGGATGTCACACTTTTGTCCACCGGGGCACGTTTAAACGTGCCCTGGATGTCACACTTTTGTCCACCGGGGCACGTTTAAACGTGCCCTGGATGTCACACTTTTGTCCACCGGGGCACGTTTAAACGTGCTCTGGATGCCACACTTTTGTCAACCGGGGCACGTTTAAACGTGCCCTGGATGCCACACTTTTCCACTTTTGTCCACCGGGGCACGTTTAATCGTGCCCTGGATGTCACACTTTTGTCCACCGGGGCACGTTTAAACGTGCCCTGGATGTCACACTTTTGTCCACCGGGGCACGTTTAAACGTGCCCTGGATGCCACACTTTTCCACCTTTGTCCACCGGGGCACGTTTAAACGTGCCCTGGATGCCACACTTTTGTCCACCGGGGCACGTTTAAACGTGCCCTGGATGTCACATTTTTGTCCACCGGGGCACGTTTAAACGTGCCCTGGATGCCACACTTTTGTCCACCGGGGCACGTTTAAACGTGCCCTGGATGTCACACTTTTGTCCACCGGGGCACGTTTAAACGTGCCCTGGATGTCACACTTTTGTCCACCGGGGCACGTTTAAACGTGCCCTGGATGTCACACTTTTGTCCACCGGGGCACGTTTAAACGTGCTCTGGATGCCACACTTTTGTCCACCGGGGCACGTTTAAACGTGCTCTGGATGCCACACTTTTGTCCACCGGGGCACGTTTAAACGTGCCCTGGATGTCACACTTTTGTCCACCGGGGCACGTTTAAACGTGCCCTGGATGTCACACTTTTGTCCACCGGGGCACGTTTAAACGTGCTCTGGATGCCACACTTTTGTCCACCGGGGCACGTTTAAACGTGCTCTGGATGCCACACTTTTGTCCACCGGGGCACGTTTAAACGTGCCCTGGATGCCACACTTTTCCACCTTTGTCCACCGGGGCACGTTTAAACGTGCCCTGGATGCCACACTTTTGTCCACCGGGGCACGTTTAAACGTGCCCTGGATGTCACATTTTTGTCCACCGGGGCACGTTTAAACGTGCCCTGGATGCCACACTTTTGTCCACCGGGGCACGTTTAAACGTGCCCTGGATGTCACACTTTTGTCCACCGGGGCACGTTTAAACGTGCCCTGGATGTCACACTTTTGTCCACCGGGGCACGTTTAAACGTGCCCTGGATGTCACACTTTTGTCCACCGGGGCACGTTTAAACGTGCTCTGGATGCCACACTTTTGTCCACCGGGGCACGTTTAAACGTGCTCTGGATGCCACACTTTTGTCCACCGGGGCACGTTTAAACGTGCCCTGGATGTCACACTTTTGTCCACCGGGGCACGTTTAAACGTGCCCTGGATGTCACACTTTTGTCCACCGGGGCACGTTTAAACGTGCCCTGGATGTCACACTTTTGTCCACCGGGGCACGTTTAAACGTGCCCTGGATGTCACACTTTTGTCCACCGGGGCACGTTTAAACGTGCCCTGGATGTCACACTTTTGTCCACCGGGGCACGTTTAAACGTGCCCTGGATGTCACACTTTTGTCCACCGGGGCACGTTTAAACGTGCCCTGGATGCCACACTTTTCCACCTTTGTCCACCGGGGCACGTTTAAACGTGCCCTGGATGTCACACTTTTGTCCACCGGGGCACGTTTAAACGTGCCCTGGATGTCACACTTTTGTCCACCGGGGCACGTTTAAACGTGCCCTGGATGTCACACTTTTGTCCACCGGGGCACGTTTAAACGTGCCCTGGATGTCACACTTTTGTCCACCGGGGCACGTTTAAACGTGCCCTGGATGTCACACTTTTGTCCACCGGGGCACGTTTAAACGTGCTCTGGATGCCACATTTTTCCACCTTTGTCCACCGGGGCACGTTTAAACGTGCCCTGGATGTCACACTTTTGTCCACCGGGGCACGTTTAAACGTGCTCTGGATGCCACACTTTTCCACCTTTGTCCACCGGGGCACGTTTAAACGTGCCCTGGATGCCACACTTTTCCACCTTTGTCCACCGGGGCACGTTTAAACGTGCCCTGGATGCCACACTTTTGTCCACCGGGGCACGTTTAAACGTGCCCTGGATGTCACACTTTTGTCCACCGGGGCACGTTTAAACGTGCCCTGGATGTCACACTTTTGTCCACCGGGGCACGTTTAAACGTGCCCTGGATGTCACACTTTTCCACCTTTGTCCACCGGGGCACGTTTAAACGTGCCCTGGATGTCACACTTTTGTCCACCGGGGCACGTTTAAACGTGCCCTGGATGTCACACTTTTGTCCACCGGGGCACGTTTAAACGTGCCCTGGATGTCACACTTTTCCACCTTTGTCCACCGGGGCACGTTTAAACGTGCCCTGGATGTCACACTTTTGTCCACCGGGGCACGTTTAAACGTGCCCTGGATGCCACACTTTTCCACCTTTGTCCACCGGGGCACGTTTAAACGTGCCCTGGATGTCACACTTTTGTCCACCGGGGCACGTTTAAACGTGCCCTGGATGTCACACTTTTGTCCACCGGGGCACGTTTAAACGTGCCCTGGATGTCACACTTTTGTCCACCGGGGCACGTTTAAACGTGCCCTGGATGTCACACTTTTGTCCACCGGGGCACGTTTAAACGTGCTCTGGATGCCACACTTTTGTCCACCGGGGCACGTTTAAACGTGCTCTGGATGCCACACTTTTGTCCACCGGGGCACGTTTAAACGTGCCCTGGATGTCACACTTTTGTCCACCGGGGCACGTTTAAACGTGCCCTGGATGTCACACTTTTGTCCACCGGGGCACGTTTAAACGTGCTCTGGATGCCACACTTTTCCACCTTTGTCCACCGGGGCACGTTTAAACGTGCTCTGGATGCCACACTTTTCCACCTTTGTCCACCGGGGCACGTTTAAACGTGCCCTGGATGTCACACTTTTGTCCACCGGGGCACGTTTAAACGTGCCCTGGATGCCACACTTTTGTCCACAGGGGCACGTTCAAACGTGCTCTGGATGCCACACTTTTCCACCTTTGTCCACCGGGGCACGTTTAAACGTGCCCTGGATGTCACACTTTTGTCCACCGGGGCACGTTTAAACGTGCCCTGGATGCCACACTTTTGTCCACCGGGGCACGTTTAAACGTGCCCTGGATGTCACACTTTTGTCCACCGGGGCACGTTTAAACGTGCCCTGGATGTCACACTTTTGTCCACCGGGGCACGTTTAAACGTGCCCTGGATGTCACACTTTTCCACCTTTGTCCACCGGGGCACGTTTAAACGTGCCCTGGATGCCACACTTGTGTCCACCGGGGCACGTTTAAACGTGCCCTGGATGTCACACTTTTGTCCACCGGGGCACGTTTAAACGTGCCCTGGATGTCACACTTTTGTCCACCGGGGCACGTTTAAACGTGCCCTGGATGCCACACTTTTGTCCACCGGGGCACGTTTAAACGTGCCCTGGATACCACACTTTTCCACCTTTGTCCACCGGGGCACGTTTAAACGTGCCCTGGATGTCACACTTTTGTCCACCGGGGCACGTTTAAACGTGCCCTGGATGTCACACTTTTCCACCTTTGTCCACCGGGGCACGTTTAAACGTGCCCTGGATGTCACACTTTTGTCCACCGGGGCACGTTTAAACGTGCCCTGGATGTCACACTTTTGTCCACCGGGGCACGTTTAAACGTGCCCTGGATGTCACACTTTTGTCCACCGGGGCACGTTTAAACGTGCCCTGGATGTCACACTTTTGTCCACCGGGGCACGTTTAAACGTGCCCTGGATGTCACACTTTTCCACCTTTGTCCACCGGGGCACGTTTAAACGTGCCCTGGATGTCACACTTTTGTCCACCGGAGCACGTTTAAACGTGCCCTGGATGTCACACTTTTCCACCTTTGTCCACCGGGGCACGTTTAAACGGATGTCACACTTTTGTCCACCGGGGCACGTTTAAACGTGCCCTGGATACCACACTTTTCCACCTTTGTCCACCGGGGCACGTTTAAACGTGCCCTGGATGCCACACTTTTCCACCTTTGTCCACCGGGGCACGTTTAAACGGATGTCACACTTTTGTCCCCCGGGGCACGTTTAAACGTGCCCTGGATGTCACACTTTTGTCCACCGGGGCACGTTTAAACGTGCCCTGGATGCCACACTTTTGTCCACCGGGGCACGTTTAAACGTGCCCTGGATGCCACACTTTTGTCCACCGGGGCACGTTTAAACGTGCCCTGGATGCCACACTTTTCTACCTTTGTCCACCGGGGCACGTTTAAACGTGCCCTGGATGTCACACTTTTCCACCTTTGCCCACCGGGGCACGTTTAAACGTGCCCCGGATGTCACACTTTTGTTCACCGGGGCACGTTTAAACGTGCTCTGGATGCCACACTTTTCCACCTTTGTCCACCGGGGCACGTTTAAACGTGCCCTGGATGTCACACTTTTGTCCACCGGGGCACGTTTAAACGTGCCCTGGATGTCACACTTTTGTCCACCGGGGCACGTTTAAACGTGCCCTGGATGTCACACTTTTGTCCACCGGGGCACGTTTAAACGTGCCCTGGATGCCACACTTTTGTCCACCGGGGCACGTTTAAACGTGCCCTGGATGTCACACTTTTGTCCACCGGGGCACGTTTAAACGTGCCCTGGATGCGACACTTTTGTCCACCGGGGCACGTTTAAACGTGCTCTGGATGCCACACTTTTCCACCTTTGTCCACCGGGGCACGTTTAAACGTGCTCTGGATGCCACACTTTTCCACCTTTGTCCACCGGGGCACGTTTAAACGTGCCCTGGATGTCACACTTTTCCACCTTTGTCCACCGGGGCACGTTTAAACGTGCCCTGGATGTCACACTTTTGCCCACCGGGGCACGTTTAAACGTGCCCTGGATGTCACACTTTTGTCCACCGGGGCACGTTTAAACGTGCCCTGGATGTCACACTTTTCCACTTTTGTCCACCGCGGCACGTTTAAACGTGCCCTGGATGTCACACTTTTGTCCACCGGGGCACGTTTAAACGTGCCCTGGATGTCACACTTTTGTCCACCGGGGCACGTTTAAACGTGCCCTGGATGTCACACTTTTCCACTTTTGTCCACCGCGGCACGTTTAAACGTGCCCTGGATGTCACACTTTTGTCCACCGGGGCACGTTTAAACGTGCCCTGGATGTCACACTTTTCCACCTTTGTCCACCGGGGCACGTTTAAACGTGCCCTGGATGTCACACTTTTGCCCACCGGGGCACGTTTAAACGTGCCCTGGATGTCACACTTTTGTCCACCGGGGCACGTTTAAACGTGCCCTGGATGTCACACTTTTCCACTTTTGTCCACCGCGGCACGTTTAAACGTGCCCTGGATGTCACACTTTTGTCCACCGGGGCACGTTTAAACGTGCCCTGGATGTCACACTTTTGTCCACCGGGGCACGTTTAAACGTGCCCTGGATGTCACACTTTTGTCCACCGGGGCACGTTTAAACGTGCCCTGGATGTCACACTTTTGTCCACCGGGGCACGTTTAAACGTGCTCTGGATGCCACACTTTTGTCCACCGGGGCACGTTTAAACGTGCTCTGGATGCCACACTTTTGTCCACCGGGGCACGTTTAAACGTGCCCTGGATGTCACACTTTTGTCCACCGGGGCACGTTTAAACGTGCCCTGGATGTCACACTTTTGTCCACCGGGGCACGTTTAAACGTGCCCTGGATGTCACACTTTTGTCCACCGGGGCACGTTTAAACGTGCCCTGGATGTCACACTTTTGTCCACCGGGGCACGTTTAAACGTGCCCTGGATGTCACACTTTTGTCCACCGGGGCACGTTTAAACGTGCCCTGGATGTCACACTTTTGTCCACCGGGGCACGTTTAAACGTGCCCTGGATGCCACACTTTTCCACCTTTGTCCACCGGGGCACGTTTAAACGTGCCCTGGATGTCACACTTTTGTCCACCGGGGCACGTTTAAACGTGCCCTGGATGTCACACTTTTGTCCACCGGGGCACGTTTAAACGTGCCCTGGATGTCACACTTTTGTCCACCGGGGCACGTTTAAACGTGCCCTGGATGTCACACTTTTGTCCACCGGGGCACGTTTAAACGTGCCCTGGATGTCACACTTTTGTCCACCGGGGCACGTTTAAACGTGCTCTGGATGCCACATTTTTCCACCTTTGTCCACCGGGGCACGTTTAAACGTGCCCTGGATGTCACACTTTTGTCCACCGGGGCACGTTTAAACGTGCTCTGGATGCCACACTTTTCCACCTTTGTCCACCGGGGCACGTTTAAACGTGCCCTGGATGCCACACTTTTCCACCTTTGTCCACCGGGGCACGTTTAAACGTGCCCTGGATGCCACACTTTTGTCCACCGGGGCACGTTTAAACGTGCCCTGGATGTCACACTTTTGTCCACCGGGGCACGTTTAAACGTGCCCTGGATGTCACACTTTTGTCCACCGGGGCACGTTTAAACGTGCCCTGGATGTCACACTTTTCCACCTTTGTCCACCGGGGCACGTTTAAACGTGCCCTGGATGTCACACTTTTGTCCACCGGGGCACGTTTAAACGTGCCCTGGATGTCACACTTTTGTCCACCGGGGCACGTTTAAACGTGCCCTGGATGTCACACTTTTCCACCTTTGTCCACCGGGGCACGTTTAAACGTGCCCTGGATGTCACACTTTTGTCCACCGGGGCACGTTTAAACGTGCCCTGGATGCCACACTTTTCCACCTTTGTCCACCGGGGCACGTTTAAACGTGCCCTGGATGTCACACTTTTGTCCACCGGGGCACGTTTAAACGTGCTCTGGATGCCACACTTTTCCACCTTTGTCCACCGGGGCACGTTTAAACGTGCCCTGGATGTCACACTTTTGTCCACCGGGGCACGTTTAAACGTGCCCTGGATGTCACACTTTTGTCCACCGGGGCACGTTTAAACGTGCCCTGGATGTCACACTTTTCCACCTTTGTCCACCGGGGCACGTTTAAACGTGCCCTGGATGCCACACTTTTGTCCACCGGGGCACGTTTAAACGTGCCCTGGATGTCACACTTTTGTCCACCGGGGCACGTTTAAACGTGCCCTGGATGTCACACTTTTGTCCACCGGGGCACGTTTAAACGTGCCCTGGATGTCACACTTTTCCACCTTTGTCCACCGGGGCACGTTTAAACGTGCCCTGGATGCCACACTTGTGTCCACCGGGGCACGTTTAAACGTGCCCTGGATGTCACACTTTTGTCCACCGGGGCACGTTTAAACGTGCCCTGGATGCCACACTTTTGTCCACCGGGGCACGTTTAAACGTGCCCTGGATACCACACTTTTCCACCTTTGTCCACCGGGGCACGTTTAAACGTGCCCTGGATGTCACACTTTTGTCCACCGGGGCGCGTTTAAACGTGCCCTGGATGTCACACTTTTCCACCTTTGTCCACCGGGGCACGTTTAAACGTGCCCTGGATGTCACACTTTTGTCCACCGGGGCACGTTTAAACGTGCCCTGGATGTCACACTTTTGTCCACCGGGGCACGTTTAAACGTGCCCTGGATGTCACACTTTTGTCCACCGGGGCACGTTTAAACGTGCCCTGGATGTCACACTTTTGTCCACCGGGGCACGTTTAAACGTGCCCTGGATGTCACACTTTTGTCCACCGGAGCACGTTTAAACGTGCCCTGGATGTCACACTTTTCCACCTTTGTCCACCGGGGCACGTTTAAACAGATGTCACACTTTTGTCCACCGGGGCACGTTTAAACGTGCCCTGGATACCACACTTTTCCACCTTTGTCCACCGGGGCACGTTTAAACGTGCCCTGGATGCCACACTTTTCCACCTTTGTCCACCGGGGCACGTTTAAACGGATGTCACACTTTTGTCCACCGGGGCACGTTTAAACGTGCCCTGGATACCACACTTTTCCACCTTTGTCCACCGGGGCACGTTTAAACGTGCCCTGGATGCCACACTTTTCCACCTTTGTCCACCGGGGCACGTTTAAACGGATGTCACACTTTTGTCCACCGGGGCACGTTTAAACTTGCCCTGGATACCACACTTTTCCACCTTTGTCCACCGGGGCACGTTTAAACGTGCCCTGGATGTCACACTTTTGTCCACCGGGGCACGTTTAAACGTGCCCTGGATGCCACACTTTTCCACCTTTGTCCACCGGGGCACGTTTAAACGTGCCCTGGATGTCACACTTTTGTCCACCGGAGCACGTTTAAACGTGCCCTGGATGCCACACTTTTGTCCACCGGGGCACGTTTAAACGTGCCCTGGATACCACACTTTTCCACCTTTGTCCACCGGGGCACGTTTAAACGTGCCCTGGATGTCACACTTTTGTCCACCGGGGCACGTTTAAACGTGCCCTGGATGTCACACTTTTCCACCTTTGTCCACCGGGGCACGTTTAAACGTGCCCTGGATGTCACACTTTTGTCCACCGGGGCACGTTTAAACGTGCCCTGGATGTCACACTTTTGTCCACCGGGGCACGTTTAAACGTGCCCTGGATGTCACACTTTTGTCCACCGGGGCACGTTTAAACGTGCCCTGGATGTCACACTTTTGTCCACCGGGGCACGTTTAAACGTGCCCTGGATGTCACACTTTTCCACCTTTGTCCACCGGGGCACGTTTAAACGTGCCCTGGATGTCACACTTTTGTCCACCGGGGCACGTTTAAACGTGCCCTGGATGTCACACTTTTGTCCACCGGGGCACGTTTAAACGTGCCCTGGATGTCACACTTTTGTCCACCGGGGCACGTTTAAACGTGCCCTGGATGTCACACTTTTGTCCACCGGGGCACGTTTAAACGTGCCCTGGATGTCACACTTTTCCACCTTTGTCCACCGGGGCACGTTTAAACGTGCCCTGGATGTCACACTTTTCCACCTTTGTCCACAGGGGCACGTTTAAACGTGCTCTGGATGCCACACTTTTCCACCTTTGTCAACCGGGGCACGTTTAAACGGATGTCACACTTTTGTCCACCGGGGCACGTTTAAACGTGCCCTGGATGTCACACTTTTCCACCTTTGTCCACCGGGGCACGTTTAAACGTGCCCTGGATGCCACACTTTTGTCCACCGGGGCACGTTTAAACGTGCCCTGGATGTCACACTTTTGTCCACCGGGGCACGTTTAAACGTGCCCTGGATGTCACACTTTTGTCCACCGGGGCACGTTTAAACGTGCCCTGGATGTCACACTTTTCCACCTTTGTCCACCGGGGCACGTTTAAACGTGCCCTGGATGTCACACTTTTGTCCACCGGGGCACGTTTAAACGTGCCCTGGATGTCACACTTTTGTCCACCGGGGCACGTTTAAACGTGCCCTGGATGTCACACTTTTGTCCACCGGGGCACGTTTAAACGTGCCCTGGATGTCACACTTTTCCACCTTTGTCCACCGGGGCACGTTTAAACGTGCCCTGGATGTCACACTTTTGTCCACCGGGGCACGTTTAAACGTGCCCTGGATGCCACACTTTTGTCCACCGGGGCACGTTTAAACGTGCCCTGGATGCCACACTTTTCCACTTTTGTCCACCGGGGCACGTTTAAACGTGCCCTGGATACCACACTTTTCCACCTTTGTCCACCGGGGCACGTTTAAACGTGCCCTGGATACCACACTTTTCCACTTTTGTCCACCGGGGCACGTTTAAACGTGCCCTGGATGTCACACTTTTGTCCACCGGGGCACGTTTAAACGTGCCCTGGATGTCACACTTTTGTCCACCGGGGCACGTTTAAACGTGCCCTGGATGTCACACTTTTGTCCACCGGGGCACGTTTAAACGTGCCCTGGATGTCACACTTTTCCACCTTTGTCCACCGGGGCACGTTTAAACGTGCCCTGGATGTCACACTTTTGTCCACCGGGGCACGTTTAAACGTGCCCTGGATGCCACACTTTTGTCCACCGGGGCACGTTTAAACGTGCCCTGGATGCCACACTTTTCCACTTTTGTCCACCGGGGCACGTTTAAACGTGCCCTGGATACCACACTTTTCCACCTTTGTCCACCGGGGCACGTTTAAACGTGCCCTGGATACCACACTTTTCCACTTTTGTCCACCGGGGCACGTTTAAACGTGCCCTGGATGTCACACTTTTGTCCACCGGGGCACGTTTAAACGTGCCCTGGATGCCACACTTTTCCACCTTTGTCCACCGGGGCACGTTTAAACGTGCCCTGGATGTCACACTTTTGTCCACCGGGGCACGTTTAAACGTGCCCTGGATGTCACACTTTTGTCCACCGGGGCACGTTTAAACGTGCCCTGGATGCCACACTTTTCCACTTTTGTCCACCGGGGCACGTTTAAACGTGCCCTGGATACCACACTTTTCCACCTTTGTCCACTGGGGCACGTTTAAACGTGCCCTGGATACCACACTTTTCCACCTTTGTCCACCGGGGCACGTTTAAACGTGCCCTGGATGCCACACTTTTGTCCACCGGGGCACGTTTAAACGTGCCCTGGATGTCACACTTTTGTCCACCGGGGCACGTTTAAACGTGCCCTGGATGTCACACTTTTGTCCACCGGGGCACGTTTAAACGTGCCCTGGATGTCACACTTTTGTCCACCGGGGCACGTTTAAACGTGCCCTGGATGTCACACTTTTGTCAACCGGGGCACGTTTAAACGTGCCCTGGATGCCACACTTTTCCACTTTTGTCCACCGGGGCACGTTTAAACGTGCCCTGGATACCACACTTTTCCACCTTTGTCCACCGGGGCACGTTTAAACGTGCCCTGGATACCACACTTTTCCACTTTTGTCCACCGGGGCACGTTTAAACGTGCCCTGGATGTCACACTTTTGTAAACCGGGGCACGTTTAAACGTGCCCTGGATGCCACACTTTTCCACCTTTGTCCACCGGGGCACGTTTAAACGTGCCCTGGATGTCACACTTTTGTCCACCGGGGCACGTTTAAACGTGCCCTGGATGTCACACTTTTGTCCACCGGGGCACGTTTAAACGTGCCCTGGATGCCACACTTTTCCACTTTTGTCCACCGGGGCACGTTTAAACGTGCCCTGGATACCACACTTTTCCACCTTTGTCCACCGGGGCACGTTTAAACGTGCCCTGGATGTCACACTTTTGTCCACCGGGGCACGTTTAAACGTGCCCTGGATGTCACACTTTTGTCCACCGGGGCACGTTTAAACGTGCCCTGGATACCACACTTTTCCACCTTTGTCCACCGGGGCACGTTTAAACGTGCCCTGGATGCCACACTTTTCCACCTTTGTCCACCGGGGCACGTTTAAACGTGCCCTAGATGTCACACTTTTCCACCTTTGTCCACCGGGGCACGTTTAAACGTGCCCTGGATGCCACACTTTTGTCCACCGGGGCACGTTTAAACGTGCCCTGGATGCCACACTTTTGTCCACCGGGGCACGTTTAAACGTGCCCTGGATGCCACACTTTTCCACCTTTGTCCACCGGGGCACGTTTAAACGTGCCCTGGATGCCACACTTTTCCACCTTTGTCCACCGGGGCACGTTTAAACGTTCCCTGGATGTCACACTTTTGTCCACCGGGGCACGTTTAAACGTGCCCTGGATGCCACACTTTTGTCCACCGGGGCACGTTTAAACGTGCCCTGGATGTCACACTTTTGTCAACCGGGGCACGTTTAAACGTGCCCTGGATGCCACACTTTTCCACCTTTGTCCACCGGGGCACGTTTAAACGTGCCCTGGATACCACACTTTTCCACCTTTGTCCACCGGGGCACGTTTAAACGTGCCCTGGATACCACACTTTTCCACCTTTGTCCACCGGGGCACGTTTAAACGTGCCCTGGATGCCACACTTTTGTCCACCGGGGCACGTTTAAACGTGCCCTGGATGCCACACTTTTCCACCTTTGTCCACCGGGGCACGTTTAAACGTGCCCTGGATGTCACACTTTTGTCAACCGGGGCACGTTTAAACGTGCCCTGGATGTCACACTTTTGTCCACCGGGGCACGTTTAAACGTGCCCTGGATGCCACACTTTTGTCCACCGGGGCACGTTTAAACGTGCCCTGGATGCCACACTTTTGTCAACCGGGGCACGTTTAAACGTGCCCTGGATGCCACACTTTTCCACTTTTGTCCACCGGGGCACGTTTAAACGTGCCCTGGATACCACACTTTTCCACCTTTGTCCACCGGGGCACGTTTAAACGTGCCCTGGATGCCACACTTTTCCACCTTTGTCCACCGGGGCACGTTTAAACGTGCCCTGGATGCCACACTTTTCCACTTTTGTCCACCGGGGCACGTTTAAACGTGCCCTGGATACCACACTTTTCCACCTTTGTCCACCGGGGCACGTTTAAACGTGCCCTGGATGCCACACTTTTCCACTTTTGTCCACCGGGGCACGTTTAAACGTGCCCTGGATGCCACACTTTTGTCCACCGGGGCACGTTTAAACGTGCCCTGGATGTCACGCTTTTGTCAACCGGGGCACGTTTAAACGTGCCCTGGATGCCACACTTTTCCACTTTTGTCCACCGGGGCACGTTTAAACGTGCCCTGGATACCACACTTTTCCACCTTTGTCCACCGGGGCACGTTTAAACGTGCCCTGGATACCACACTTTTCCACCTTTGTCCACCGGGGCACGTTTAAACGTGCCCTGGATGCCACACTTTTGTCCACCGGGGCACGTTTAAACGTGCCCTGGATGCCACACTTTTCCACCTTTGTCCACCGGGGCACGTTTAAACGTGCCCTGGATGTCACACTTTTGTCAACCGGGGCACGTTTAAACGTGCCCTGGATGTCACACTTTTGTCCACCGGGGCACGTTTAAACGTGCCCTGGATGTCACACTTTTGTCCACCGGGGCACGCTTAAACGTGCCCTGGATGTCACACTTTTGTCCACCGGGGCACGTTTAGACGTGCCCTGGATGCCACACTTTTCCACCTTTGTCCACCGGGGCACGTTTAAACGTGCCCTGGATGTCACACTTTTGTCCACCGGGGCACGTTTAAACGTGCCCTGGATGCCACACTTTTCCACTTTTGTCCACCGGGGCACGTTTAAACGTGCCCTGGATGTCACACTTTTGTCCACCGGGGCACGTTTAAACGTGCCCTGGATGTCACACTTTTGTCCACCGGGGCACGTTTAAACGTGCCCTGGATGCCACACTTTTGTCCACCGGGGCACGTTTAAACGTGCCCTGGATGCCACACTTTTGTCCACCGGGGCACGTTTAAACGTGCCCTGGATGTCACACTTTTGTCCACCGGGGCACGTTTAAACGTGCCCTGGATGCCACACTTTTGTCCACCGGGGCACGTTTAAACGTGCCCTGGATACCACACTTTTCCACCTTTGTCCACCGGGGCACGTTTAAACGTGCCCTGGATACCACACTTTTCCACCTTTGTCCACCGGGGCACGTTTAAACGTGCCCTGGATGCCACACTTTTGTCCACCGGGGCACGTTTAAACGTGCCCTGGATGCCACACTTTTGTCCACCGGGGCACGTTTAAACGTGCCCTGGATGTCACACTTTTGTCAACCGGGGCACGTTTAAACGTGCCCTGGATGCCACACTTTTCCACTTTTGTCCACCGGGGCACGTTTAATCGTGCCCTGGATGCCACACTTTTGTCCACCGGGGCACGTTTAAACGTGCCCTGGATGCCACACTTTTCCACTTTTGTCCACCGGGGCACGTTTAATCGTGCCCTGGATGTCACACTTTTGTCCACCGGGGCATGTTTAAACGTGCCCTGGATGCCACACTTTTGTCAACCGGGGCACGTTTAAACGTGCCCTGGATACCACACTTTTCCACCTTTGTCCACCGGGGCACGTTTAAACGTGCCCTGGATACCACACTTTTCCACTTTTGTCCACCGGGGCACGTTTAAACGTGCCCTGGATGCCACACTTTTCCACTTTTGTCCACCGGGGCACGTTTAATCGTGCCCTGGATGCCACACTTTTGTCCACCGGGGCACGTTTAAACGTGCCCTGGATGCCACACTTTTCCACTTTTGTCCACCGGGGCACGTTTAATCGTGCCCTGGATGTCACACTTTTGTCCACCGGGGCATGTTTAAACGTGCCCTGGATGCCACACTTTTGTCAACCGGGGCACGTTTAAACGTGCCCTGGATACCACACTTTTCCACCTTTGTCCACCGGGGCACGTTTAAACGTGCCCTGGATACCACACTTTTCCACTTTTGTCCACCGGGGCACGTTTAAACGTGCCCTGGATGTCACACTTTTGTCCACCGGGGCACGTTTAAACGTGCCCTGGATGCCACACTTTTCCACCTTTGTCCACCGGGGCACGTTTAAACGTGCCCTGGATACCACACTTTTCCACCTTTGTCCACCGGGGCACGTTTAAACGTGCCCTGGATACCACACTTTTCCACCTTTGTCCACCGGGGCACGTTTAAACGTGCCCTGGATGTCACACTTTTGTCCACCGGGGCACGTTTAAACGTGCCCTGGATGTCACACTTTTGTCCACCGGGGCACGTTTAAACGTGCCCTGGATGTCACACTTTTGTCCACCGGGGCACGTTTAGACGTGCCCTGGATGCCACACTTTTCCACCTTTGTCCACCGGGGCACGTTTAAACGTGCCCTGGATGTCACACTTTTGTCCACCGGGGCACGTTTAAACGTGCCCTGGATACCACACTTTTCCACCTTTGTCCACCGGGGCACGTTTAAACGTGCCCTGGATACCACACTTTTCCACCTTTGTCCACCGGGGCACGTTTAAACGTGCCCTGGATGCCACACTTTTGTCCACCGGGGCACGTTTAAACGTGCCCTGGATGCCACACTTTTGTCCACCGGGGCACGTTTAAACGTGCCCTGGATGTCACACTTTTGTCAACCGGGGCACGTTTAAACGTGCCCTGGATGCCACACTTTTCCACTTTTGTCCACCGGGGCACGTTTAATCGTGCCCTGGATGTCACACTTTTGTCCACCGGGGCACGTTTAAACGTGCCCTGGATGTCACACTTTTGTCCACCGGGGCACGTTTAAACGTGCCCTGGATGTCACACTTTTGTCCACCGGGGCACGTTTAGACGTGCCCTGGATGCCACACTTTTCCACCTTTGTCCACCGGGGCACGTTTAAACGTGCCCTGGATGTCACACTTTTGTCCACCGGGGCACGTTTAAACGTGCCCTGGATGCCACACTTTTCCACTTTTGTCCACCGGGGCACGTTTAAACGTGCCCTGGATGTCACACTTTTGTCCACCGGGGCACGTTTAAACGTGCCCTGGATGTCACACTTTTGTCCACCGGGGCACGTTTAAACGTGCCCTGGATGTCACACTTTTGTCCACCGGGGCACGTTTAAACGTGCCCTGGATGCCACACTTTTCCACTTTTGTCCACCGGGGCACGTTTAAACGTGCCCTGGATGCCACACTTTTCCACCTTTGTCCACCGGGGCACGTTTAAACGTTTAAACGTGCCCTGGATGTCACACTTTTGTCCACCGGGGCACGTTTAAACGTGCCCTGGATGCCACACTTTTCCACCTTTGTCCACCGGGGCACGTTTAAACGTGCCCTGGATGTCACACTTTTGTCCACCGGGGCACGTTTAAACGTGCCCTGGATGTCACACTTTTGTCCACCGGGGCACGTTTAAACGTGCCCTGGATGTCACACTTTTGTCCACCGGGGCACGTTTAGACGTGCCCTGGATGCCACACTTTTCCACCTTTGTCCACCGGGGCACGTTTAAACGTGCCCTGGATGCCACACTTTTGTCCACCGGGGCACGTTTAAACGTGCCCTGGATGCCACACTTTTGTCCACCGGGGCACGTTTAAACGTGCCCTGGATGCCACACTTTTGTCCACCGGGGCACGTTTAAACGTGCCCTGGATGTCACACTTTTGTCAACCGGGGCACGTTTAAACGTGCCCTGGATGCCACACTTTTCCACTTTTGTCCACCTGGGCACGTTTAAACGTGCCCTGGATGCCACACTTTTCCACCTTTGTCCACCGGGGCACGTTTAAACGTGCCCTGGATGTCACACTTTTCCACCTTTGTCCACCGGGGCACGTTTAAACGTGCCCTGGATGCCACACTTTTGTCCACCGGGGCACGTTTAAACGTGCCCTGGATACCACACTTTTCCACCTTTGTCCACCGGGGCACGTTTAAACGTGCCCTGGATACCACACTTTTCCACCTTTGTCCACCGGGGCACGTTTAAACGTGCCCTGGATGCCACACTTTTGTCCACCGGGGCACGTTTAAACGTGCCCTGGATGCCACACTTTTGTCCACCGGGGCACGTTTAAACGTGCCCTGGATGCCACACTTTTGTCCACCGGGGCACGTTTAAACGTGCCCTGGATGTCACACTTTTGTCAACCGGGGCACGTTTAAACGTGCCCTGGATGCCACACTTTTCCACTTTTGTCCACCGGGGCACGTTTAAACGTGCCCTGGATGCCACACTTTTCCACCTTTGTCCACCGGGGCACGTTTAAACGTGTTCTGGATGTCACACTTTTGTCCACCGGGGCACGTTTAAACGTGCCCTGGATGCCACACTTTTCCACCTTTGTCCACCGGGGCACGTTTAAACGTGCCCTGGATGTCACACTTTTCCACCTTTGTCCACCGGGGCACGTTTAAACGTGCCCTGGATGTCACACTTTTGTCCACCGGGGCACGTTTAAACGTGCCCTGGATACCACACTTTTCCACCTTTGTCCACCGGGGCACGTTTAAACGTGCCCTGGATGTCACACTTTTGTCCACCGGGGCACGTTTAAACGTGCCCTGGATACCACACTTTTCCACCTTTGTCCACCGGGGCACGTTTAAACGTGCCCTGGATACCACACTTTTCCACCTTTGTCCACCGGGGCACGTTTAAACGTGCCCTGGATGCCACACTTTTGTCCACCGGGGCACGTTTAAACGTGCCCTGGATGTCACACTTTTGTCAACCGGGGCACGTTTAAACGTGCCCTGGATGCCACACTTTTCCACTTTTGTCCACCGGGGCACGTTTAAACGTGCCCTGGATGCCACACTTTTCCACCTTTGTCCACCGGGGCACGTTTAAACGTTTAAACGTGCCCTGGATGTCACACTTTTGTCCACCGGGGCACGTTTAAACGTGCCCTGGATGCCACACTTTTCCACCTTTGTCCACCGGGGCACGTTTAAACGTGCCCTGGATGTCACACTTTTGTCCACCGGGGCACGTTTAAACGTGCCCTGGATGTCACACTTTTGTCCACCGGGGCACGTTTAAACGTGCCCTGGATGTCACACTTTTGTCCACCGGGGCACGTTTAGACGTGCCCTGGATGCCACACTTTTCCACCTTTGTCCACCGGGGCACGTTTAAACGTGCCCTGGATGTCACACTTTTGTCCACCGGGGCACGTTTAAACGTGCCCTGGATGCCACACTTTTCCACTTTTGTCCACCGGGGCACGTTTAAACGTGCCCTGGATGTCACACTTTTGTCCACCGGGGCACGTTTAAACGTGCCCTGGATGTCACACTTTTGTCCACCGGGGCACGTTTAAACGTGCCCTGGATGTCACACTTTTGTCCACCGGGGCACGTTTAAACGTGCCCTGGATGCCACACTTTTGTCCACCGGGGCACGTTTAAACGTGCCCTGGATGCCACACTTTTGTCCACCGGGGCACGTTTAAACGTGCCCTGGATGTGACACTTTTGTCCACCGGGGCACGTTTAAACGTGCCCTGGATGCCACACTTTTGTCCACCGGGGCACGTTTAAACGTGCCCTGGATGTCACACTTTTGTCCACCGGGGCACGTTTAAACGTGCCCTGGATGCCACACTTTTGTCCACCGGGGCACGTTTAAACGTGCCCTGGATGTCAAACTTTTGTCCACCGGGGCACGTTTAAACGTGCCCTGGATGCCACACTTTTGTCCACCGGGGTACGTTTAAACGTGCCCTGGATGCCACACTTTTCCACTTTTGTCCACCGGGGCACGTTTAAACGTGCCCTGGATGCCACACTTTTCCACTTTTGTCCACCGGGGCACGTTTAAACGTGCCCTGGATGCCACACTTTTGTCCACCGGGGCACGTTTAAACGTGCCCTGGATGTCACACTTTTGTCAACCGGGGCACGTTTAAACGTGCCCTGGATGCCACACTTTTCCACTTTTGTCAACCGGGGCACGTTTAAACGTGCCCTGGATGCCACACTTTTGTCCACCGGGGCACGTTTAAACGTGCCCTGGATGTCACACTTTTGTCAACCGGGGCACGTTTAAACGTGCCCTGGATGCCACACTTTTCCACTTTTGTCAACCGGGGCACGTTTAAACGTGCCCTGGATGCCACACTTTTCCACTTTTGTCCACCGGGGCACGTTTAAACGTGCCCTGGATGCCACACTTTTGTCCACCGGGGCACGTTTAAACGTGCCCTGGATGTCACACTTTTGTCCACCGGGGCACGTTTAAACGTGCCCTGGATGCCACACTTTTCCACCTTTGTCCACCGGGGCACGTTTAAACGTGCCCTGGATGCCACACTTTTGTCCACCGGGGCACGTTTAAACGTGCCCTGGATGCCACACTTTTGTCCACCGGGGCACGTTTAAACGTGCCCTGGATGCCACACTTTTGTCCACCGGGGCACGTTTAAACGTGCCCTGGATGTCACACTTTTGTCAACCGGGGCACGTTTAAACGTGCCCTGGATGCCACACTTTTCCACTTTTGTCCACCTGGGCACGTTTAAACGTGCCCTGGATGCCACACTTTTCCACCTTTGTCCACCGGGGCACGTTTAAACGTGCCCTGGATGTCACACTTTTCCACCTTTGTCCACCGGGGCACGTTTAAACGTGCCCTGGATGCCACACTTTTGTCCACCGGGGCACGTTTAAACGTGCCCTGGATACCACACTTTTCCACCTTTGTCCACCGGGGCACGTTTAAACGTGCCCTGGATACCACACTTTTCCACCTTTGTCCACCGGGGCACGTTTAAACGTGCCCTGGATGCCACACTTTTGTCCACCGGGGCACGTTTAAACGTGCCCTGGATGCCACACTTTTGTCCACCGGGGCACGTTTAAACGTGCCCTGGATGCCACACTTTTGTCCACCGGGGCACGTTTAAACGTGCCCTGGATGTCACACTTTTGTCAACCGGGGCACGTTTAAACGTGCCCTGGATGCCACACTTTTCCACTTTTGTCCACCGGGGCACGTTTAAACGTGCCCTGGATGCCACACTTTTCCACCTTTGTCCACCGGGGCACGTTTAAACGTGTTCTGGATGTCACACTTTTGTCCACCGGGGCACGTTTAAACGTGCCCTGGATGCCACACTTTTCCACCTTTGTCCACCGGGGCACGTTTAAACGTGCCCTGGATGTCACACTTTTCCACCTTTGTCCACCGGGGCACGTTTAAACGTGCCCTGGATGTCACACTTTTGTCCACCGGGGCACGTTTAAACGTGCCCTGGATACCACACTTTTCCACCTTTGTCCACCGGGGCACGTTTAAACGTGCCCTGGATGTCACACTTTTGTCCACCGGGGCACGTTTAAACGTGCCCTGGATACCACACTTTTCCACCTTTGTCCACCGGGGCACGTTTAAACGTGCCCTGGATACCACACTTTTCCACCTTTGTCCACCGGGGCACGTTTAAACGTGCCCTGGATGCCACACTTTTGTCCACCGGGGCACGTTTAAACGTGCCCTGGATGCCACACTTTTGTCCACCGGGGCACGTTTAAACGTGCCCTGGATGCCACACTTTTGTCCACCGGGGCACGTTTAAACGTGCCCTGGATGTCACACTTTTGTCAACCGGGGCACGTTTAAACGTGCCCTGGATGCCACACTTTTCCACTTTTGTCCACCGGGGCACGTTTAAACGTGCCCTGGATGCCACACTTTTCCACCTTTGTCCACCGGGGCACGTTTAAACGTTTAAACGTGCCCTGGATGTCACACTTTTGTCCACCGGGGCACGTTTAAACGTGCCCTGGATGCCACACTTTTCCACCTTTGTCCACCGGGGCACGTTTAAACGTGCCCTGGATGTCACACTTTTGTCCACCGGGGCACGTTTAAACGTGCCCTGGATACCACACTTTTCCACCTTTGTCCACCGGGGCACGTTTAAGCGTGCCCTGGATACCACACTTTTCCACCTTTGTCCACCGGGGCACGTTTAAACGTGCCCTGGATGCCACACTTTTGTCCACCGGGGCACGTTTAAACGTGCCCTGGATGCCACACTTTTCCACTTTTGTCCACCGGGGCACGTTTAAACGTGCCCTGGATGTCACACTTTTGTCCACCGGGGCACGTTTAAACGTGCCCTGGATGCCACACTTTTGTCCACCGGGGCACGTTTAAACGTGCCCTGGATGCCACACTTTTGTCCACCGGGGCACGTTTAAACGTGCCCTGGATGCCACACTTTTGTCCACCGGGGCACGTTTAAACGTGCCCTGGATGCCACACTTTTGTCCACCGGGGCACGTTTAAACGTGCCCTGGATACCACACTTTTCCACCTTTGTCCACCGGGGCACGTTTAAACGTGCCCTGGATACCACACTTTTCCACCTTTGTCCACCGGGGCACGTTTAAACGTGCCCTGGATGCCACACTTTTGTCCACCGGGGCACGTTTAAACGTGCCCTGGATGCCACACTTTTGTCCACCGGGGCACGTTTAAACGTGCCCTGGATGCCACACTTTTGTCCACCGGGGCACGTTTAAACGTGCCCTGGATGTCACACTTTTGTCAACCGGGGCACGTTTAAACGTGCCCTGGATGCCACACTTTTCCACTTTTGTCCACCGGGGCACGTTTAAACGTGCCCTGGATGCCACACTTTTCCACCTTTGTCCACCGGGGCACGTTTAAACGTGCCCTGGATGTCACACTTTTCCACCTTTGTCCACCGGGGCACGTTTAAACGTGCCCTGGATGTCACACTTTTGTCCACCGGGGCACGTTTAAACGTGCCCTGGATGCCACACTTTTCCACCTTTGTCCACCGGGGCACGTTTAAACGTGCCCTGGATGTCACACTTTTCCACCTTTGTCCACCGGGGCACGTTTAAACGTGCCCTGGATGTCACACTTTTGTCCACCGGGGCACGTTTAAACGTGCCCTGGATGCCACACTTTTGTCCACCGGGGCACGTTTAAACGTGCCCTGGATGTCACACTTTTGTCAACCGGGGCACGTTTAAACGTGCCCTGGATGCCACACTTTTCCACTTTTGTCCACCGGGGCACGTTTAAACGTGCCCTGGATGCCACACTTTTGTCCACCGGGGCACGTTTAAACGTGCCCTGGATGTCACACTTTTGTCAACCGGGGCACGTTTAAACGTGCCCTGGATGCCACACTTTTCCACTTTTGTCCACCGGGGCACGTTTAAACGTGCCCTGGATGCCACACTTTTCCACCTTTGTCCACCGGGGCACGTTTAAACGTGCCCTGGATGCCACACTTTTCCACCTTTGTCCACCGGGGCACGTTTAAACGTGCCCTGGATGTCACACTTTTGTCCACCGGGGCACGTTTAAACGTGCCCTGGATGTCACACTTTTGTCCACCGGGGCACGTTTAAACGTGCCCTGGATGTCACACTTTTGTCCACCGGGGCACGTTTAAACGTGCCCTGGATGCCACACTTTTGTCCACCGGGGCACGTTTAAACGTGCCCTGGATGTCACACTTTTGTCAACCGGGGCACGTTTAAACGTGCCCTGGATGCCACACTTTTCCACTTTTGTCCACCGGGGCACGTTTAAACGTGCCCTGGATGCCACACTTTTGTCCACCGGGGCACGTTTAAACGTGCCCTGGATGTCACACTTTTCCACCTTTGTCCACCGGGGCACGTTTAAACGTGCCCTGGATGTCACACTTTTGTCCACCGGGGCACGTTTAAACGTGCCCTGGATGCCACACTTTTGTCCACCGGGGCACGTTTAAACGTGCCCTGGATGTCACACTTTTGTCAACCGGGGCACGTTTAAACGTGCCCTGGATGCCACACTTTTCCACTTTTGTCCACCGGGGCACGTTTAAACGTGCCCTGGATGCCACACTTTTCCACCTTTGTCCACCGGGGCACGTTTAAACGTGCCCTGGATGCCACACTTTTCCACCTTTGTCCACCGGGGCACGTTTAAACGTGCCCTGGATGTCACACTTTTGTCCACCGGGGCACGTTTAAACGTGCCCTGGATGTCACACTTTTGTCCACCGGGGCACGTTTAAACGTGCCCTGGATGTCACACTTTTGTCCACCGGGGCACGTTTAAACGTGCCCTGGATGCCACACTTTTGTCCACCGGGGCACGTTTAAACGTGCCCTGGATGTCACACTTTTGTCAACCGGGGCACGTTTAAACGTGCCCTGGATGCCACACTTTTCCACTTTTGTCAACCGGGGCACGTTTAAACGTGCCCTGGATGCCACACTTTTCCACTTTTGTCCACCGGGGCACGTTTAAACGTGCCCTGGATGCCACACTTTTGTCCACCGGGGCACGTTTAAACGTGCCCTGGATGCCACACTTTTCCACCTTTGTCCACCGGGGCACGTTTAAACGTGCCCTGGATGTCACACTTTTGTCCACCGGGGCACGTTTAAACGTGCCCTGGATGCCACACTTTTGTCCACCGGGGCACGTTTAAACGTGCCCTGGATGCCACACTTTTGTCCACCGGGGCACGTTTAAACGTGCCCTGGATGTCACACTTTTGTCAACCGGGGCACGTTTAAACGTGCCCTGGATGCCACACTTTTCCACTTTTGTCCACCGGGGCACGTTTAAACGTGCCCTGGATGCCACACTTTTCCACCTTTGTCCACCGGGGCACGTTTAAACGTGCCCTGGATGCCACACTTTTCCACCTTTGTCCACCGGGGCACGTTTAAACGTGCCCTGGATGTCACACTTTTGTCCACCGGGGCACGTTTAAACGTGCCCTGGATGTCACACTTTTGTCCACCGGGGCACGTTTAAACGTGCCCTGGATGTCACACTTTTGTCCACCGGGGCACGTTTAAACGTGCCCTGGATGCCACACTTTTGTCCACCGGGGCACGTTTAAACGTGCCCTGGATGTCACACTTTTGTCAACCGGGGCACGTTTAAACGTGCCCTGGATGCCACACTTTTCCACTTTTGTCAACCGGGGCACGTTTAAACGTGCCCTGGATGCCACACTTTTCCACTTTTGTCCACCGGGGCACGTTTAAACGTGCCCTGGATGCCACACTTTTGTCCACCGGGGCACGTTTAAACGTGCCCTGGATGCCACACTTTTCCACCTTTGTCCACCGGGGCACGTTTAAACGTGCCCTGGATGTCACACTTTTGTCCACCGGGGCACGTTTAAACGTGCCCTGGATGCCACACTTTTGTCCACCGGGGCACGTTTAAACGTGCCCTGGATGCCACACTTTTCCACCTTTGTCCACCGGGGCACGTTTAAACGTGCCCTGGATGTCACACTTTTGTCCACCGGGGCACGTTTAAACGTGCCCTGGATGCCACACTTTTGTCCACCGGGGCACGTTTAAACGTGCCCTGGATGCCACACTTTTCCACCTTTGTCCACCGGGGCACGTTTAAACGTGCCCTGGATGTCACACTTTTGTCCACCGGGGCACGTTTAAACGTGCCCTGGATGCCACACTTTTGTCCACCGGGGCACGTTTAAACGTGCCCTGGATGCCACACTTTTGTCCACCGGGGCACGTTTAAACGTGCCCTGGATGCCACACTTTTGTCCACCGGGGCACGTTTAAACGTGCCCTGGATGTCACACTTTTGTCAACCGGGGCACGTTTAAACGTGCCCTGGATGCCACACTTTTCCACTTTTGTCCACCGGGGCACGTTTAAACGTGCCCTGGATGCCACACTTTTCCACTTTTGTCCACCGGGGCACGTTTAAACGTGCCCTGGATGCCACACTTTTGTCCACCGGGGCACGTTTAAACGTGCCCTGGATACCACACTTTTCCACCTTTGTCCACCGGGGCACGTTTAAACGTGCCCTGGATACCACACTTTTCCACCTTTGTCCACCGGGGCACGTTTAAACGTGCCCTGGATGCCACACTTTTCCACTTTTGTCCACCGGGGCACGTTTAAACGTGCCCTGGATGCCACACTTTTCCACCTTTGTCCACCGGGGCACGTTTAAACGTGCCCTGGATGCCACACTTTTGTCCACCGGGGCACGTTTAAACGTGCCCTGGATACCACACTTTTCCACCTTTGTCCACCGGGGCACGTTTAAACGTGCCCTGGATACCACACTTTTCCACCTTTGTCCACCGGGGCACGTTTAAACGTGCCCTGGATGCCACACTTTTGTCCACCGGGGCACGTTTAAACGTGCCCTGGATGTCACACTTTTGTCAACCGGGGCACGTTTAAACGTGCCCTGGATGCCACACTTTTCCACTTTTGTCCACCGGGGCACGTTTAAACGTGCCCTGGATGCCATACTTTTGTCCACCGGGGCACGTTTAAACGTGCCCTGGATACCACACTTTTCCACCTTTGTCCACCGGGGCACGTTTAAACGTGCCCTGGATACCACACTTTTCCACCTTTGTCCACCGGGGCACGTTTAAACGTGCCCTGGATGCCACACTTTTGTCCACCGGGGCACGTTTAAACGTGCCCTGGATGTCACACTTTTGTCAACCGGGGCACGTTTAAACGTGCCCTGGATGCCACACTTTTCCACTTTTGTCCACCGGGGCACGTTTAAACGTGCCCTGGATGCCACACTTTTCCACTTTTGTCCACCGGGGCACGTTTAAACGTGCCCTGGATGCCACACTTTTGTCCACCGGGGCACGTTTAAACGTGCCCTGGATGCCACACTTTTGTCCACCGGGGCACGTTTAAACGTGCCCTGGATGTCACACTTTTGTCCACCGGGGCACGTTTAAACGTGCCCTGGATACCACACTTTTCCACCTTTGTCCACCGGGGCACGTTTAAACGTGCCCTGGATACCACACTTTTCCACCTTTGTCCACCGGGGCACGTTTAAACGTGCCCTGGATGCCACACTTTTGTCCACCGGGGCACGTTTAAACGTGCCCTGGATGCCACACTTTTGTCCACCGGGGCACGTTTAAACGTGCCCTGGATGCCACACTTTTGTCCACCGGGGCACGTTTAAACGTGCCCTGGATGTCACACTTTTGTCAACCGGGGCACGTTTAAACGTGCCCTGGATGCCACACTTTTCCACTTTTGTCCACCGGGGCACGTTTAAACGTGCCCTGGATGCCACACTTTTCCACCTTTGTCCACCGGGGCACGTTTAAACGTGCCCTGGATGTCACACTTTTCCACCTTTGTCCACCGGGGCACGTTTAAACGTGCCCTGGATGTCACACTTTTGTCCACCGGGGCACGTTTAAACGTACCCTGGATGCCACACTTTTCCACCTTTGTCCACCGGGGCACGTTTAAACGTGCCCTGGATACCACACTTTTCCACCTTTGTCCACCGGGGCACGTTTAAACGTGCCCTGGATACCACACTTTTCCACCTTTGTCCACCGGGGCACGTTTAAACGTGCCCTGGATGCCACACTTTTGTCCACCGGGGCACGTTTAAACGTGCCCTGGATGCCACACTTTTCCACCTTTGTCCACCGGGGCACGTTTAAACGTGCCCTGGATGTCACACTTTTGTCCACCGGGGCACGTTTAAACGTGCCCTGGATACCACACTTTTCCACCTTTGTCCACCGGGGCACGTTTAAACGTGCCCTGGATGCCACACTTTTCCACTTTTGTCCACCGGGGCACGTTTAAACGTGCCCTGGATGTCACACTTTTGTCCACCGGGGCACGTTTAAACGTGCCCTGGATGCCACACTTTTGTCCACCGGGGCACGTTTAAACGTGCCCTGGATGTCACACTTTTGTCCACCGGGGCACGTTTAAACGTGCCCTGGATACCACACTTTTCCACTTTTGTCCACCGGGGCACGTTTAAACGTGCCCTGGATGCCACACTTTTCCACCTTTGTCCACCGGGGCACGTTTAAACGTGCCCTGGATGCCACACTTTTGTCCACCGGGGCACGTTTAAACGTGCCCTGGATGTCACACTTTTGTCAACCGGGGCACGTTTAAACGTGCCCTGGATGCCACACTTTTCCACTTTTGTCCACCGGGGCACGTTTAAACGTGCCCTGGATGTCACACTTCTCCACCTTTGTCCACCGGGGCACGTTTAAACGTGCCCTGGATGCCACACTTTTCCACCTTTGTCCACCGGGGCACGTTTAAACGTGCCCTGGATGCCACACTTTTCCACCTTTGTCCACCGGGGCACGTTTAAACGTGCCCTGGATGTCACACTTTTGTCCACCGGGGCACGTTTAAACGTGCCCTGGATGTCACACTTTTGTCCACCGGGGCACGTTTAAACGTGCCCTGGATGTCACACTTTTGTCCACCGGGGCACGTTTAAACGTGCCCTGGATGCCACACTTTTCCACCTTTGTCCACCGGGGCACGTTTAAACGTGCCCTGGATGCCACACTTTTGTCCACCGGGGCACGTTTAAACGTGCCCTGGATGTCACACTTTTGTCCACCGGGGCACGTTTAAACGTGCCCTGGATGCCACACTTTTCCACCTTTGTCCACCGGGGCACGTTTAAACGTGCCCTGGATGTCACACTTTTGTCCACCGGGGCACGTTTAAACGTGCCCTGGATGTCACACTTTTGTCCACCGGGGCACGTTTAAACGTGCCCTGGATGTCACACTTTTGTCCACCGGGGCACGTTTAAACGTGCTCTGGATGCCACACTTTTGTCCACCGGGGCACGTTTAAACGTGCCCTGGATGTCACACTTTTGTCCACCGGGGCACGTTTAAACGTGCCCTGGATGTCACACTTTTCCACCTTTGTCCACCGGGGCACGTTTAAACGTGCCCTGGATGTCACACTTTTGTCCACCGGGGCACGTTTAAACGTGCCCTGGATGTCACACTTTTGTCCACCGGGGCACGTTTAAACGTGCTCTGGATGCCACACTTTTGTCCACCGGGGCACGTTTAAACGTGCCCTGGATGCCACACTTTTGTCCACCGGGGCACGTTTAAACGTGCCCTGGATGCCACACTTTTCCACCTTTGTCCACCGGGGCACGTTTAAACGTGCCCTGGATGCCACACTTTTCCACCTTTGTCCACCGGGGCACGTTTAAACGTGCCCTGGATGCCACACTTTTCCACCTTTGTCCACCGGGGCATGTTTAAACGTGCCCTGGATGCCACACTTTTCCACCTTTGTCCACCGGGGCACGTTTAAACGTGCCCTGGATGTCACACTTTTGTCCACCGGGGCACGTTTAAACGTGCCCTGGATGCCACACTTTTGTCCACCGGGGCACGTTTAAACGTGCCCTGGATGCCACACTTTTCCACCTTTGTCCACCGGGGCATGTTTAAACGTGCCCTGGATGCCACACTTTTCCACCTTTGTCCACCGGGGCACGTTTAAACGTGCCCTGGATGTCACACTTTTGTCCACCGGGGCACGTTTAAACGTGCCCTGGATGTCACACTTTTGTCCACCGGGGCACGTTTAAACGTGCCCTGGATGCCACACTTTTGTCCACCGGGGCACGTTTAAACGTGCCCTGGATACCACACTTTTCCACCTTTGTCCACCGGGGCACGTTTAAACGTGCCCTGGATGCCACACTTTTGTCCACCGGGGCACGTTTAAACGTGCCCTGGATGTCACATTTTTGTCCACCGGGGCACGTTTAAACGTGCCCTGGATGCCACACTTTTGTCCACCGGGGCACGTTTAAACGTGCCCTGGATGCCACACTTTTGTCCACCGGGGCACGTTTAAACGTGCCCTGGATGCCACACTTTTGTCCACCGGGGCACGTTTAAACGTGCCCTGGATGTCACACTTTTGTCAACCGGGGCACGTTTAAACGTGCCCTGGATACCACACTTTTCCACCTTTGTCCACCGGGGCACGTTTAAACGTGCCCTGGATACCACACTTTTCCACCTTTGTCCACCGGGGCACGTTTAAACGTGCCCTGGATGCCACACTTTTGTCCACCGGGGCACGTTTAAACGTGCCCTGGATGCCACACTTTTGTCCACCGGGGCACGTTTAAACGTGCCCTGGATGTCACACTTTTGTCCACCGGGGCACGTTTAAACGTGCCCTGGATGTCACACTTTTGTCCACCGGGGCACGTTTAAACGTGCCCTGGATGCCACACTTTTGTCCACCGGGGCACGTTTAAACGTGCCCTGGATGCCACACTTTTCCACCTTTGTCCACCGGGGCACGTTTAAACGTGCCCTGGATGCCACACTTTTGTCCACCGGGGCACGTTTAAACGTGCCCTGGATGCCACACTTTTGTCCACCGGGGCACGTTTAAACGTGCCCTGGATGCCACACTTTTCCACCTTTGTCCACCGGGGCACGTTTAAACGTGCCCTGGATGCCACACTTTTGTCCACCGGGGCACGTTTAAACGTGCCCTGGATGCCACACTTTTGTCCACCGGGGCACGTTTAAACGTGCCCTGGATGCCACACTTTTCCACCTTTGTCCACCGGGGCACGTTTAAACGTGCCCTGGATGCCACACTTTTGTCCACCGGGGCACGTTTAAACGTGCCCTGGATGTCACATTTTTGTCCACCGGGGCACGTTTAAACGTGCCCTGGATGCCACACTTTTGTCCACCGGGGCACGTTTAAACGTGCCCTGGATGCCACACTTTTGTCCACCGGGGCACGTTTAAACGTGCCCTGGATGCCACACTTTTCCACCTTTGTCCACCGGGGCACGTTTAAACGTGCCCTGGATGCCACACTTTTGTCCACCGGGGCACGTTTAAACGTGCCCTGGATGTCACATTTTTGTCCACCGGGGCACGTTTAAACGTGCCCTGGATGCCACACTTTTGTCCACCGGGGCACGTTTAAACGTGCCCTGGATGTCACACTTTTGTCAACCGGGGCACGTTTAAACGTGCCCTGGATGCCACACTTCTCCACTTTTGTCCACCGGGGCACGTTTAAACGTGCCCTGGATACCACACTTTTGTCCACCGGGGCACGTTTAAACGTGCCCTGGATGCCACACTTTTGTCCACCGGGGCACGTTTAAACGTGCCCTGGATGCCACACTTTTCCACCTTTGTCCACCGGGGCACGTTTAAACGTGCCCTGGATGCCACACTTTTGTCCACCGGGGCACGTTTAAACGTGCCCTGGATGCCACACTTTTGTCCACCGGGGCACGTTTAAACGTGCCCTGGATGCCACACTTTTCCACCTTTGTCCACCGGGGCACGTTTAAACGTGCCCTGGATGCCACACTTTTGTCCACCGGGGCACGTTTAAACGTGCCCTGGATGTCACATTTTTGTCCACCGGGGCACGTTTAAACGTGCCCTGGATGCCACACTTTTGTCCACCGGGGCACGTTTAAACGTGCCCTGGATGCCACACTTTTCCACCTTTGTCCACCGGGGCACGTTTAAACGTGCCCTGGATGCCACACTTTTGTCCACCGGGGCACGTTTAAACGTGCCCTGGATGCCACACTTTTGTCCACCGGGGCACGTTTAAACGTGCCCTGGATGCCACACTTCTCCACTTTTGTCCACCGGGGCACGTTTAAACGTGCCCTGGATGCCACACTTTTGTCCACCGGGGCACGTTTAAACGTGCCCTGGATGCCACACTTTTGTCCACCGGGGCACGTTTAAACGTGCCCTGGATGCCACACTTTTCCACCTTTGTCCACCGGGGCACGTTTAAACGTGCCCTGGATGCCACACTTTTGTCCACCGGGGCACGTTTAAACGTGCCCTGGATGCCACACTTTTGTCCACCGGGGCACGTTTAAACGTGCCCTGGATGCCACACTTTTCCACCTTTGTCCACCGGGGCACGTTTAAACGTGCCCTGGATGCCACACTTTTGTCCACCGGGGCACGTTTAAACGTGCCCTGGATGTCACATTTTTGTCCACCGGGGCACGTTTAAACGTGCCCTGGATGCCACACTTTTGTCCACCGGGGCACGTTTAAACGTGCCCTGGATGCCACACTTTTGTCCACCGGGGCACGTTTAAACGTGCCCTGGATGCCACACTTTTCCACCTTTGTCCACCGGGGCACGTTTAAACGTGCCCTGGATGCCACACTTTTGTCCACCGGGGCACGTTTAAACGTGCCCTGGATGTCACATTTTTGTCCACCGGGGCACGTTTAAACGTGCCCTGGATGCCACACTTTTGTCCACCGGGGCACGTTTAAACGTGCCCTGGATGTCACACTTTTGTCAACCGGGGCACGTTTAAACGTGCCCTGGATGCCACACTTCTCCACTTTTGTCCACCGGGGCACGTTTAAACGTGCCCTGGATACCACACTTTTCCACCTTCGTCCACCGGGGCACGTTTAAACGTGCCCTGGATGTCACACTTTTGTCCACCGGGGCACGTTTAAACGTGCCCTGGATGCCACACTTTTGTCCACCGGGGCACGTTTAAACGTGCCCTGGATGCCACACTTTTGTCCACCGGGGCACGTTTAAACGTGCCCTGGATGTCACACTTTTGTCCACCGGGGCACGTTTAAACGTGCCCTGGATGTCACACTTTTGTCCACCGGGGCACGTTTAAACGTGCCCTGGATACCACACTTTTCCACCTTTGTCCACCGGGGCACGTTTAAACGTGCCCTGGATACCACACTTCTCCACTTTTGTCCACCGGGGCACGTTTAAACGTGCCCTGGATACCACACTTTTCCACCTTTGTCCACCGGGGCACGTTTAAACGTGCCCTGGATGTCACACTTTTGTCCACCGGGGCACGTTTAAACGTGCCCTGGATGCCACACTTTTGTCCACCGGGGCACGTTTAAACGTGCCCTGGATGCCACACTTTTGTCCACCGGGGCACGTTTAAACGTGCCCTGGATGTCACACTTTTGTCCACCGGGGCACGTTTAAACGTGCCCTGGATGTCACACTTTTGTCCACCGGGGCACGTTTAAACGTGCCCTGGATGCCACACTTTTGTCCACCGGGGCACGTTTAAACGTGCCCTGGATACCACACTTTTCCACCTTTGTCCACCGGGGCACGTTTAAACGTGCCCTGGATGCCACACTTTTCCACCTTTGTCCACCGGGGCACGTTTAAACGTTCCCTGGATGCCACACTTTTGTCCACCGGGGCACGTTTAAACGTGCCCTGGATGTCACATTTTTGTCCACCGGGGCACGTTTAAACGTGCCCTGGATGCCACACTTTTGTCCACCGGGGCACGTTTAAACGTGCCCTGGATGCCACACTTTTGTCCACCGGGGCACGTTTAAACGTGCCCTGGATGCCACACTTTTGTCCACCGGGGCACGTTTAAACGTGCCCTGGATACCACACTTTTCCACCTTTGTCCACCGGGGCACGTTTAAACGTGCCCTGGATGTCACACTTTTGTCCACCGGGGCACGTTTAAACGTGCCCTGGATACCACACTTTTCCACCTTTGTCCACCGGGGCACGTTTAAACGTGCCCTGGATGCCACACTTTTGTCCACCGGGGCACGTTTAAACGTGCCCTGGATACCACACTTTTCCACCTTTGTCCACCGGGGCACGTTTAAACGTGCCCTGGATGTCACACTTTTGTCCACCGGGGCACGTTTAAACGTGCCCTGGATACCACACTTTTCCACCTTTGTCCACCGGGGCACGTTTAAACGTGCCCTGGATGTCACACTTTTGTCCACCGGGGCACGTTTAAACGTGCCCTGGATACCACACTTTTCCACCTTTGTCCACCGGGGCACGTTTAAACGTGCCCTGGATGTCACACTTTTGTCCACCGGGGCACGTTTAAACGTGCCCTGGATGCCACACTTTTGTCCACCGGGGCACGTTTAAACGTGCCCTGGATACCACACTTTTCCACCTTTGTCCACCGGGGCACGTTTAAACGTGCCCTGGATGCCACACTTTTGTCCACCGGGGCACGTTTAAACGTGCCCTGGATGTCACATTTTTGTCCACCGGGGCACGTTTAAACGTGCCCTGGATGCCACACTTTTGTCCACCGGGGCACGTTTAAACGTGCCCTGGATGCCACACTTTTGTCCACCGGGGCACGTTTAAACGTGCCCTGGATGCCACACTTTTCCACCTTTGTCCACCGGGGCACGTTTAAACGTGCCCTGGATGCCACACTTTTCCACCTTTGTCCACCGGGGCACGTTTAAACGTGCCCTGGATACCACACTTTTCCACCTTTGTCCACCGGGGCACGTTTAAACGTGCCCTGGATGCCACACTTTTGTCCACCGGGGCACGTTTAAACGTGCCCTGGATGTCACATTTTTGTCCACCGGGGCACGTTTAAACGTGCCCTGGATGCCACACTTTTGTCCACCGGGGCACGTTTAAACGTGCCCTGGATGCCACACTTTTGTCCACCGGGGCACGTTTAAACGTGCCCTGGATGCCACACTTTTGTCCACCGGGGCACGTTTAAACGTGCCCTGGATGCCACACTTTTCCACCTTTGTCCACCGGGGCACGTTTAAACGTGCCCTGGATGTCACACTTTTGTCCACCGGGGCACGTTTAAACGTGCCCTGGATACCACACTTTTCCACCTTTGTCCACCGGGGCACGTTTAAACGTGCCCTGGATGCCACACTTTTGTCCACCGGAGCACGTTTAAACGTGCCCTGGATGTCACACTTTTGTCCACCGGGGCACGTTTAAACGTGCCCTGGATGTCACACTTTTGTCCACCGGGGCACGTTTAAACGTGCCCTGGATGCCACACTTTTGTCCACCGGGGCACGTTTAAACGTGCCCTGGATACCACACTTTTCCACCTTTGTCCACCGGGGCACGTTTAAACGTGCCCTGGATGCCACACTTTTGTCCACCGGGGCACGTTTAAACGTGCCCTGGATGCCACACTTTTGTCCACCGGGGCACGTTTAAACGTGCCCTGGATGTCACATTTTTGTCCACCGGGGCACGTTTAAACGTGCCCTGGATACCACACTTTTCCACCTTTGTCCACCGGGGCACGTTTAAACGTGCCCTGGATGTCACACTTTTGTCCACCGGGGCACGTTTAAACGTGCCCTGGATGTCACACTTTTGTCCACCGGGGCACGTTTAAACGTGCCCTGGATGCCACACTTTTGTCCACCGGGGCACGTTTAAACGTGCCCTGGATGCCACACTTTTGTCCACCGGGGCACGTTTAAACGTGCCCTGGATGCCACACTTTTCCACCTTTGTCCACCGGGGCACGTTTAAACGTGCCCTGGATGTCACACTTCTCCACCTTTGTCCACCGGGGCACGTTTAAACGTGTCCTGGATGCCACACTTTTGTCCACCGGGGCACGTTTAAACGTGCCCTGGATGCCACACTTTTCCACCTTTGTCCACCGGGGCACGTTTAAACGTGCCCTGGATGTCACACTTTTGTCCACCGGGGCACGTTTAAACGTGTCCTGGATGTCACACTTTTGTCCACCGGGGCACGTTTAAACGTGCCCTGGATGCCACACTTTTCCACCTTTGTCCACCGGGGCACGTTTAAACGTGTCCTGGATGTCACACTTTTGTCCACCGGGGCACGTTTAAACGTGCCCTGGATGCCACACTTTTGTCCACCGGGGCACGTTTAAACGTGCCCTGGATGCCACAGTTTTCCACCTTTGTCCACCGGGGCACGTTTAAACGTGCCCTGGATGCCACACTTTTGTCCACCGGGGCACGTTTAAACGTGCCCTGGATGCCACACTTTTGTCCACCGGGGCACGTTTAAACGTGCCCTGGATACCACACTTTTCCACCTTTGTCCACCGGGGCACGTTTAAACGTGCCCTGGATACCACACTTTTCCACCTTTGTCCACCGGAGCACGTTTAAACGTGCCCTGGATGTCACACTTTTGTCCACCGGGGCACGTTTAAACGTGCCCTGGATGCCACACTTTTGTCCACCGGGGCACGTTTAAACGTGCCCTGGATGCCACACTTTTGTCCACCGGGGCACGTTTAAACGTGCCCTGGATGCCACACTTTTGTCCACCGGGGCACGTTTAAACGTGCCCTGGATGTCACACTTTTGTCCACCGGGGCACGTTTAAACGTGCCCTGGATACCACACTTTTCCACCTTTGTCCACCGGGGCACGTTTAAACGTGCCCTGGATACCACACTTTTCCACCTTTGTCCACCGGGGCACGTTTAAACGTGCCCTGGATACCACACTTTTCCACCTTTGTCCACCGGAGCACGTTTAAACGTGCCCTGGATGTCACACTTTTGTCCACCGGGGCACGTTTAAACGTGCCCTGGATGCCACACTTTTGTCCACCGGGGCACGTTTAAACGTGCCCTGGATGCCACACCTTTGTCCACCGGAGCACGTTTAAACGTGCCCTGGATGTCACACTTTTGTCCACCGGGGCACGTTTAAACGTGCCCTGGATGTCACACTTTTGTCCACCGGGGCACGTTTAAACGTGCCCTGGATGTCACACTTTTGTCCACCGGGGCACGTTTAAACGTGCCCTGGATGTCACACTTTTGTCCACCGGGGCACGTTTAAACGTGCCCTGGATGTCACACTTTTGTCCACCGGGGCACGTTTAAACGTGCCCTGGATGTCACACTTTTGTCCACCGGGGCACGTTTAAACGTGCCCTGGATGTCACACTTTTGTCCACCGGGGCACGTTTAAACGTGCCCTGGATGTCACACTTTTGTCCACCTGGGCACGTTTAAACGTGCCCTGGATGCCACACTTTTCCACCTTTGTCCACCGGGGCACGTTTAAACGTGCCCTGGATGTCACACTTTTGTCCACCGGGGCACGTTTAAACGTGCCCTGGATGTCACACTTTTGTCCACCGGGGCACGTTTAAACGTGCCCTGTATGTCACACTTTTCCACCTTTGTCCACCGGGGCACGTTTAAACGTGCCCTGGATGTCACACTTTTGTCCACCGGGGCACGTTTAAACGTGCCCTGGATGTCACACTTTTGTCCACCGGGGCACGTTTAAACGTGCCCTGGATGCCACACTTTTCCACCTTTGTCCACCGGGGCACCTTTAAACGTGCCCTGGATGTCACACTTTTGTCCACCGGGGCACGTTTAAACGTGCCCTGGATGTCACACTTTTGTCCACCGGGGCACGTTTAAACGTGCCCTGTATGTCACACTTTTCCACCTTTGTCCACCGGGGCACGTTTAAACGTGCCCTGGATGTCACACTTTTGTCCACCGGGGCACGTTTAAACGTGCCCTGGATGTCACACTTTTGTCCACCGGGGCACGTTTAAACGTGCCCTGGATGGCACACTTTTGTCCACCGGGGCACGTTTAAACGTGCCCTGTATGTCACACTTTTCCACCTTTGTCCACCGGGGCACGTTTAAACGTGCCCTGGATGTCACACTTTTGTCCACCGGGGCACGTTTAAACGTGCCCTGGATGTCACACTTTTGTCCACCGGGGCACGTTTAAACGTGCCCTGTATGTCACACTTTTCCACCTTTGTCCACCGGGGCACGTTTAAACGTGCCCTGGATGTCACACTTTTGTCCACCGGGGCACGTTTAAACGTGCCCTGTATGTCACACTTTTCCACCTTTGTCCACCGGGGCACGTTTAAACGTGCCCTGGATGTCACACTTTTGTCCACCGGGGCACGTTTAAACGTGCCCTGGATGTCACACTTTTGTCCACCGGGGCACGTTTAAACGTGCCCTGTATGTCACACTTTTCCACCTTTGTCCACCGGGGCACGTTTAAACGTGCCCTGGATGTCACACTTTTGTCCACCGGGGCACGTTTAAACGTGCCCCGGATGTCACACTTTTGTCCACCGGGGCACGTTTAAACGTGCCCTGGATGCCACACTTTTGTCCACCGGGGCACGTTTAAACGTGCCCTGGATGTCACACTTTTGTCCACCGGGGCACGTTTAAACGTGCCCTGGATGTCACACTTTTGTCCACCGGGGCACGTTTAAACGTGCCCTGTATGTCACACTTTTCCACCTTTGTCCACCGGGGCACGTTTAAACGTGCCCTGGATGTCACACTTTTGTCCACCGGGGCACGTTTAAACGTGCCCTGGATGTCACACTTTTGTCCACCGGGGCACGTTTAAACGTGCCCTGTATGTCACACTTTTCCACCTTTGTCCACCGGGGCACGTTTAAACGTGCCCTGGATGTCACACTTTTGTCCACCGGGGCACGTTTAAACGTGCCCTGGATGCCACACTTTTGTCCACCGGGGCACGTTTAAACGTGCCCTGGATGTCACACTTTTGTCCACCGGGGCACGTTTAAACGTGCCCTGGATGCCACACTTTTGTCCACCGGGGCACCTTTAAACGTGCCCTGGATGTCACACTTTTGTCCACCGGGGCACGTTTAAACGTGCCCTGGATGTCACACTTTTGTCCACCGGGGCACGTTTAAACGTGCCCTGTATGTCACACTTTTCCACCTTTGTCCACCGGGGCACGTTTAAACGTGCCCTGGATGTCACACTTTTGTCCACCGGGGCACGTTTAAACGTGCCCTGGATGCCACACTTTTCCACCTTTGTCCACCGGGGCACGTTTAAACGTGCCCTGGATGTCACACTTTTGTCCACCGGGGCACGTTTAAACGTGCCCTGGATGCCACACTTTTGTCCACCGGGGCACGTTTAAACGTGCCCTGGATGTCACACTTTTGTCCACCGGGGCACGTTTAAACGTGCCCTGGATGTCACACTTTTGTCCACCGGGGCACGTTTAAACGTGCCCTGGATGCCACACTTTTGTCCACCGGGGCACGTTTAAACGTGCCCTGGATGTCACACTTTTGTCCACCGGGGCACGTTTAAACGTGCCCTGGATGTCACACTTTTGTCCACCGGGGCACGTTTAAACGTGCCCTGTATGTCACACTTTTCCACCTTTGTCCACCGGGGCACGTTTAAACGTGCCCTGGATGTCACACTTTTGTCCACCGGGGCACGTTTAAACGTGCCCTGGATGCCACACTTTTCCACCTTTGTCCACCGGGGCACGTTTAAACGTGCCCTGGATGTCACACTTTTGTCCACCGGGGCACGTTTAAACGTGGATGCCACACTTTTGTCCACCGGGGCACGTTTAAACGTGCCCTGGATGTCACACTTTTGTCCACCGGGGCACGTTTAAACGTGCCCTGTATGTCACACTTTTCCACCTTTGTCCACCGGGGCACGTTTAAACGTGCCCTGGATGTCACACTTTTGTCCACGTGCCCTGGATGCCACACTTTTCCACCTTTGTCCACCGGGGCACGTTTAAACGTGCCCTGGATGTCACACTTTTGTCCACCGGGGCACGTTTAAACGTGCCCTGGATGCCACACTTTTGTCCACCGGGGCACGTTTAAACGTGCCCTGGATGTCACACTTTTGTCCACCGGGGCACGTTTAAACGTGCCCTGGATGCCACACTTTTGTCCACCGGGGCACGTTTAAACGTGCCCTGGATGTCACACTTTTGTCCACCGGGGCACGTTTAAACGTGCCCTGGATGTCACACTTTTGTCCACCGGGGCACGTTTAAACGTGCCCTGTATGTCACACTTTTCCACCTTTGTCCACCGGGGCACGTTTAAACGTGCCCTGGATGTCACACTTTTGTCCACCGGGGCACGTTTAAACGTGCCCTGGATGCCACACTTTTCCACCTTTGTCCACCGGGGCACGTTTAAACGTGCCCTGGATGTCACACTTTTGTCCACCGGGGCACGTTTAAACGTGCCCTGGATGTCACACTTTTGTCCACCGGGGCACGTTTAAACGTGCCCTGTATGTCACACTTTTCCACCTTTGTCCACCGGGGCACGTTTAAACGTGCCCTGGATGTCACACTTTTGTCCACCGGGGCACGTTTAAACGTGCCCTGGATGTCACACTTTTGTCCACCGGGGCACGTTTAAACGTGCCCTGGATGCCACACTTTTGTCCACCGGGGCACGTTTAAACGTGCCCTGGATGTCACACTTTTGTCCACCGGGGCACGTTTAAACGTGCCCTGGATGTCACACTTTTGTCCACCGGGGCACGTTTAAACGTGCCCTGGATGCCACACTTTTCCACCTTTGTCCACCGGGGCACGTTTAAACGTGCTCTGGATGCCACACTTTTCCATCTTTGTCCACCGGGGCACGTTTAAACGTGCCCTGGATGTCACACTTTTGTCCACCGGGGCACGTTTAAACGTGCCCTGGATGTCACACTTTTGTCCACCGGGGCACGTTTAAACGTGCCCTGGATGTCACACTTTTGTCCACCGGGGCACGTTTAAACGTGCTCTGGATGCCACACTTTTCCACCTTTGTCCACCGGGGCACGTTTAAACGTGCCCTGGATGTCACACTTTTGTCCACCGGGGCACGTTTAAACGTGCTCTGGATGCCACACTTTTCCACCTTTGTCCACCGGGGCACGTTTAAACGTGCCCTGGATGCCACACTTTTGTCCACCGGGGCACGTTTAAACGTGCCCTGGATGCCACACTTTTCCACCTTTGTCCACCGGGGCACGTTTAAACGTGCCCTGGATGTCACACTTTTGTCCACCGGGGCACGTTTAAACGTGCCCTGGATGTCACACTTTTGTCCACCGGGGCACGTTTAAACGTGCCCTGGATGTCACACTTTTGTCCACCGGGGCACGTTTAAACGTGCCCTGGATGCCACACTTTTCCACCTTTGTCCACCGGGGCACCTTTAAACGTGCCCTGGATGTCACACTTTTGTCCACCGGGGCACGTTTAAACGTGCCCTGGATGTCACACTTTTGTCCACCGGGGCACGTTTAAACGTGCCCTGGATGTCACACTTTTGTCCACCGGGGCACGTTTAAACGTGCCCTGGATGCCACACTTTTCCACCTTTGTCCACCGGGGCACGTTTAAACGTGCCCTGGATGTCACACTTTTGTCCACCGGGGCACGTTTAAACGTGCCCTGGATGCCACACTTTTGTCCACCGGGGCACGTTTAAACGTGCCCTGGATACCACACTTTTCCACCTTTGTCCACCGGGGCACGTTTAAACGTGCCCTGGATGTCACACTTTTGTCCACCGGGGCACGTTTAAACGTGCCCTGGATGCCACACTTTTGTCCACCGGGGCACGTTTAAACGTGCCCTGGATACCACACTTTTCCACCTTTGTCCACCGGGGCACGTTTAAACGTGCCCTGGATGCCACACTTTTGTCCACCGGGGCACGTTTAAACGTGCCCTGGATGTCACACCATTGTCCACCGGGGCACGTTTAAACGTGCCCTGGATGTCACACTTTTGTTCACCGGGGCACGTTTAAACGTGCCCTGGATGTCACACTTTTGTCCACCGGGGCACGTTTAAACGTGCCCTGGATGCCACACTTTTGTCCACCGGGGCACGTTTAAACGTGCCCTGGATACCACACTTTTCCACCTTTGTCCACCGGGGCACGTTTAAACGTGCCCTGGATGTCACACTTTTGTCCACCGGGGCACGTTTAAACGTGCCCTGGATGCCACACTTTTGTCCACCGGGGCACGTTTAAACGTGCCCTGGATGTCACACTTTTGTCCACCGGGGCACGTTTAAACGTGCCCTGGATGTCACACTTTTGTTCACCGGGGCACGTTTAAACGTGCCCTGGATGTCACACTTTTGTTCACCGGGGCACGTTTAAACGTGCCCTGGATGTCACACTTTTGTCCACCGGGGCACGTTTAAACGTGCCCTGGATGCCACACTTTTGTCCACCGGGGCACGTTTAAACGTGCCCTGGATACCACACTTTTCCACCTTTGTCCACCGGGGCACGTTTAAACGTGCCCTGGATGTCACACTTTTCCACCTTTGTCCACCGGGGCACGTTTAAACGTGCCCTGGATGCCACACTTTTCCACCTTTGTCCACCGGGGCACGTTTAAACGTGCCCTGGATGCCACACTTTTCCACCTTTGTCCACCGGGGCACGTTTAAACGTGCCCTGGATGTCACACTTTTGTCCACCGGGGCACGTTTAAACGTGCCCTGGATGTCACACTTTTGTCCACCGGGGCACGTTTAAACGTGCCCTGGATGTCACACTTTTGTCCACCGGGGCACGTTTAAACGTGCTCTGGATGCCACACTTTTCCACCTTTGTCCACCGGGGCACGGTTAAACGTGCCCTGGATGTCACACTTTTGTCCACCGGGGCACGTTTAAACGTGCTCTGGATGCCACACTTTTCCACCTTTGTCCACCGGGGCACGTTTAAACGTGCCCTGGATGTCACACTTTTCCACCTTTGTCCACCGGGGCACGTTTAAACGTGCCCTGGATGCCACACTTTTCCACCTTTGTCCACCGGGGCACGTTTAAACGTGCCCTGGATGCCACACTTTTCCACCTTTGTCCACCGGGGCACGTTTAAACGTGCCCTGGATGTCACACTTTTGTCCACCGGGGCACGTTTAAACGTGCCCTGGATGTCACACTTTTGTCCACCGGGGCACGTTTAAACGTGCCCTGGATGTCACACTTTTGTCCACCGGGGCACGTTTAAACGTGCTCTGGATGCCACACTTTTCCACCTTTGTCCACCGGGGCACGGTTAAACGTGCCCTGGATGTCACACTTTTGTCCACCGGGGCACGTTTAAACGTGCTCTGGATGCCACACTTTTCCACCTTTGTCCACCGGGGCACGTTTAAACGTGCCCTGGATGCCACACTTTTGTCCACCGGGGCACGTTTAAACGTGCCCTGGATGTCACACTTTTGTCCACCGGGGCACGTTTAAACGTGCTCTGGATGCCACACTTTTCCACCTTTGTCCACCGGGGCACGTTTAAACGTGCCCTGGATGTCACACTTTTGTCCACCGGGGCACGTTTAAACGTGCCCTGGATGTCACACTTTTGTCCACCGGGGCACGTTTAAACGTGCCCTGGATGTCACTCTTTTGTCCACCGGGGCACGTTTAAACGTGCCCTGGATGTCACACTTTTGTCCACCGGGGCACGTTTAAACGTGCCCTGGATGTCACACTTTTGTCCACCGGGGCACGTTTAAACGTGCCCTGGATGTCACACTTTTGTCCACCGGGGCACGTTTAAACGTGCCCTGGATGTCACACTTTTGTCCACCGGGGCACGTTTAAACGTGCCCTGGATGTCACACTTTTGTCCACCGGGGCACGTTTAAACGTGCCCTGGATGTCACACTTTTGTCCACCGGGGCACGTTTAAACGTGCCCTGGATGTCACACTTTTGTCCACCGGGGCACGTTTAAACGTGCCCTGGATGTCACACTTTTGTCCACCGGGGCACGTTTAAACGTGCCCTGGATGCCACACTTTTGTCCACCGGGGCACGTTTAAACGTGCCCTGGATGCCACACTTTTGTCCACCGGGGCACGTTTAAACGTGCCCTGGATACCACACTTTTCCACCTTTGTCCACCGGGGCACGTTTAAACGTGCCCTGGATGCCACACTTTTGTCCACCGGGGCACGTTTAAACGTGCCCTGGATGTCACACTTTTGTCCACCGGGGCACGTTTAAACGTGCCCTGGATGTCACACTTTTGTTCACCGGGGCACGTTTAAACGTGCCCTGGATGTCACACTTTTGTCCACCGGGGCACGTTTAAACGTGCCCTGGATGCCACACTTTTGTCCACCGGGGCACGTTTAAACGTGCCCTGGATACCACACTTTTCCACCTTTGTCCACCGGGGCACGTTTAAACGTGCCCTGGATGTCACACTTTTGTCCACCGGGGCACGTTTAAACGTGCCCTGGATGCCACACTTTTGTCCACCGGGGCACGTTTAAACGTGCCCTGGATACCACACTTTTCCACCTTTGTCCACCGGGGCACGTTTAAACGTGCCCTGGATGCCACACTTTTGTCCACCGGGGCACGTTTAAACGTGCCCTGGATGTCACATTTTTGTCCACCGGGGCACGTTTAAACGTGCCCTGGATGCCACACTTTTCCACCTTTGTCCACCGGGGCACGTTTAAACGTGCCCTGGATGCCACACTTTTCCACCTTTGTCCACCGGGGCACGTTTAAACGTGCCCTGGATGTCACACTTTTGTCCACCGGGGCACGTTTAAACGTGCCCTGGATGCCACACTTTTGTCCACCAGGGCACGTTTAAACGTGCCCTGGATGCCACACTTTTGTCCACCGGGGCACGTTTAAACGTGCCCTGGATACCACACTTTTCCACCTTTGTCCACCGGGGCACGTTTAAACGTGCCCTGGATGCCACACTTTTGTCCACCGGGGCACGTTTAAACGTGCCCTGGATGTCACACCATTGTCCACCGGGGCACGTTTAAACGTGCCCTGGATGTCACACTTTTGTTCACCGGGGCACGTTTAAACGTGCCCTGGATGTCACACTTTTGTCCACCGGGGCACGTTTAAACGTGCCCTGGATGCCACACTTTTGTCCACCGGGGCACGTTTAAACGTGCCCTGGATACCACACTTTTCCACCTTTGTCCACCGGGGCACGTTTAAACGTGCCCTGGATGTCACACTTTTGTCCACCGGGGCACGTTTAAACGTGCCCTGGATGCCACACTTTTGTCCACCGGGGCACCTTTAAACGTGCCCTGGATGTCACACTTTTGTCCACCGGGGCACGTTTAAACGTGCCCTGGATGCCACACTTTTCCACCTTTGTCCACCGGGGCACGTTTAAACGTGCCCTGGATGTCACACTTTTGTCCACCGGGGCACGTTTAAACGTGCCCTGGATGTCACACTTTTGTCCACCGGGGCACGTTTAAACGTGCCCTGGATGTCACACTTTTGTTCACCGGGGCACGTTTAAACGTGCCCTGGATGTCACACTTTTGTCCACCGGGGCACGTTTAAACGTGCCCTGGATGCCACACTTTTGTCCACCGGGGCACGTTTAAACGTGCCCTGGATACCACACTTTTCCACCTTTGTCCACCGGGGCACGTTTAAACGTGCCCTGGATGTCACACTTTTGTCCACCGGGGCACGTTTAAACGTGCCCTGGATGCCACACTTTTGTCCACCGGGGCACGTTTAAACGTGCCCTGGATACCACACTTTTCCACCTTTGTCCACCGGGGCACGTTTAAACGTGCCCTGGATGCCACACTTTTGTCCACCGGGGCACGTTTAAACGTGCCCTGGATGTCACACCATTGTCCACCGGGGCACGTTTAAACGTGCCCTGGATGTCACACTTTTGTTCACCGGGGCACGTTTAAACGTGCCCTGGATGTCACACTTTTGTCCACCGGGGCACGTTTAAACGTGCCCTGGATGCCACACTTTTGTCCACCGGGGCACGTTTAAACGTGCCCTGGATACCACACTTTTCCACCTTTGTCCACCGGGGCACGTTTAAACGTGCCCTGGATGCCACACTTTTGTCCACCGGGGCACGTTTAAACGTGCCCTGGATGTCACACCATTGTCCACCGGGGCACGTTTAAACGTGCCCTGGATGTCACACTTTTGTTCACCGGGGCACGTTTAAACGTGCCCTGGATGTCACACTTTTGTCCACCGGGGCACGTTTAAACGTGCCCTGGATGCCACACTTTTGTCCACCGGGGCACGTTTAAACGTGCCCTGGATGTCACACTTTTGTCCACCGGGGCACGTTTAAACGTGCCCTGGATGTCACACTTTTGTTCACCGGGGCACGTTTAAACGTGCCCTGGATGTCACACTTTTGTTCACCGGGGCACGTTTAAACGTGCCCTGGATGTCACACTTTTGTCCACCGGGGCACGTTTAAACGTGCCCTGGATGCCACACTTTTGTCCACCGGGGCACGTTTAAACGTGCCCTGGATACCACACTTTTCCACCTTTGTCCACCGGGGCACGTTTAAACGTGCCCTGGATGTCACACTTTTGTCCACCGGGGCACGTTTAAACGTGCCCTGGATGCCACACTTTTGTCCACCGGGGCACGTTTAAACGTGCCCTGGATACCACACTTTTCCACCTTTGTCCACCGGGGCACGTTTAAACGTGCCCTGGATGCCACACTTTTGTCCACCGGGGCACGTTTAAACGTGCCCTGGATGTCACACTTTTGTCCACCGGGGCACGTTTAAACGTGCCCTGGATGTCACACTTTTGTTCACCGGGGCACGTTTAAACGTGCCCTGGATGTCACACTTTTGTCCACCGGGGCACGTTTAAACGTGCCCTGGATGCCACACTTTTGTCCACCGGGGCACGTTTAAACGTGCCCTGGATACCACACTTTTCCACCTTTGTCCACCGGGGCACGTTTAAACGTGCCCTGGATGTCACACTTTTGTCCACCGGGGCACGTTTAAACGTGCCCTGGATGCCACACTTTTGTCCACCGGGGCACGTTTAAACGTGCCCTGGATACCACACTTTTCCACCTTTGTCCACCGGGGCACGTTTAAACGTGCCCTGGATGCCACACTTTTGTCCACCGGGGCACGTTTAAACGTGCCCTGGATGTCACATTTTTGTCCACCGGGGCACGTTTAAACGTGCCCTGGATGCCACACTTTTCCACCTTTGTCCACCGGGGCACGTTTAAACGTGCCCTGGATGCCACACTTTTCCACCTTTGTCCACCGGGGCACGTTTAAACGTGCCCTGGATGTCACACTTTTGTCCACCGGGGCACGTTTAAACGTGCCCTGGATGCCACACTTTTGTCCACCAGGGCACGTTTAAACGTGCCCTGGATGCCACACTTTTGTCCACCGGGGCACGTTTAAACGTGCCCTGGATGCCACACTTTTGTCCACCGGGGCACGTTTAAACGTGCCCTGGATGCCACACTTTTCCACCTTTGTCCACCGGGGCACGTTTAAACGTGCCCTGGATGCCACACTTTTGTCCACCGGGGCACGTTTAAACGTGCCCTGGATGTCACACTTTTGTCCACCGGGGCACGTTTAAACGTGCCCTGGATGCCACACTTTTCCACCTTTGTCCACCGGGGCACGTTTAAACGTGCCCTGGATGCCACACTTTTGTCCACCGGGGCACGTTTAAACGTGCCCTGGATGTCACACTTTTGTCCACCGGGGCACGTTTAAACGTGCCCTGGATGCCACACTTTTGTCCACCGGGGCACGTTTAAACGTGCCCTGGATGTCACACTTTTGTCCACCGGGGCACGTTTAAACGTGCACTGGATGTCACACTTTTGTCCACCGGGGCACGTTTAAACGTGCCCTGGATGCCACACTTTTCCACCTTTGTCCACCGGGGCACGTTTAAACGTGCCCTGGATGTCACACTTTTGTCCACCGGGGCACGTTTAAACGTGCCCTGGATGTCACACTTTTGTCCACCGGGGCACGTTTAAACGTGCCCTGGATGCCACACTTTTGTCCACCAGGGCACGTTTAAACGTGCCCTGGATGCCACACTTTTGTCCACCGGGGCACGTTTAAACGTGCCCTGGATGCCACACTTTTGTCCACCGGGGCACGTTTAAACGTGCCCTGGATGCCACACTTTTCCACCTTTGTCCACCGGGGCACGTTTAAACGTGCCCTGGATGCCACACTTTTGTCCACCGGGGCACGTTTAAACGTGCCCTGGATGTCACACTTTTGTCCACCGGGGCACGTTTAAACGTGCCCTGGATGCCACACTTTTGTCCACCGGGGCACGTTTAAACGTGCCCTGGATGCCACACTTTTCCACCTTTGTCCACCGGGGCCCGTTTAAACGTGCCCTGGATGCCACACTTTTGTCCACCGGGGCACGTTTAAACGTGCCCTGGATGTCACACTTTTGTCCACCGGGGCACGTTTAAACGTGCCCTGGATGTCACACTTTTGTCCACCGGGGCACGTTTAAACGTGCCCTGGATGCCACACTTTTCCACCTTTGTCCACCGGGGCACGTTTAAACGTGCCCTGGATGCCACACTTTTGTCCACCGGGGCACGTTTAAACGTGCCCTGGATGTCACTCTTTTGTCCACCGGGGCACGTTTAAACGTGCCCTGGATGTCACACTTTTGTCCACCGGGGCACGTTTAAACGTGCCCTGGATGTCACACTTTTGTCCACCGGGGCACGTTTAAACGTGCCCTGGATGTCACACTTTTGTCCACCGGGGCACGTTTAAACGTGCCCTGGATGTCACTCTTTTGTCCACCGGGGCACGTTTAAACGTGCCCTGGATGCCACACTTTTGTCCACCGGGGCACGTTTAAACGTGCCCTGGATGCCACACTTTTCCACCTTTGTCCACCGGGGCACGTTTAAACGTGCCCTGGATGTCACACTTTTGTCCACCGGGGCACGTTTAAACGTGCCCTGGATGTCACACTTTTGTCCACCGGGGCACGTTTAAACGTGCCCTGGATGCCACACTTTTGTCCACCGGGGCACGTTTAAACGTGCCCTGGATGTCACATTTTTGTCCACCGGGGCACGTTTAAACGTGCCCTGGATGCCACACTTTTGTCCACCGGGGCACGTTTAAACGTGCCCTGGATGCCACACTTTTGTCCACCGGGGCACGTTTAAACGTGCCCTGGATGCCACACTTTTCCACCTTTGTCCACCGGGGCACGTTTAAACGTGCCCTGGATGCCACACTTTTCCACCTTTGTCCACCGGGGCACGTTTAAACGTGCCCTGGATGCCACACTTTTGTCCACCGGGGCACGTTTAAACGTGCCCTGGATGTCACACTTTTGTCCACCGGGGCACGTTTAAACGTGCCCTGGATGTCACACTTTTCCACCTTTGTCCACCGGGGCACGTTTAAACGTGCCCTGGATGTCACACTTTTGTCCACCGGGGCACGTTTAAACGTGCCCTGGATGTCACACTTTTGTCCACCGGGGCACGTTTAAACGTGCCCTGGATGCCACACTTTTGTCCACCGGGGCACGTTTAAACGTGCCCTGGATGTCACACTTTTGTCCACCGGGGCACGTTTAAACGTGCCCTGGATGTCACACTTTTGTCCACCGGGGCACGTTTAAACGTGCCCTGTATGTCACACTTTTCCACCTTTGTCCACCGGGGCACGTTTAAACGTGCCCTGGATGTCACACTTTTGTCCACCGGGGCACGTTTAAACGTGCCCCGGATGTCACACTTTTGTCCACCGGGGCACGTTTAAACGTGCCCTGGATGCCACACTTTTGTCCACCGGGGCACGTTTAAACGTGCCCTGGATGTCACACTTTTGTCCACCGGGGCACGTTTAAACGTGCCCTGGATGTCACACTTTTGTCCACCGGGGCACGTTTAAACGTGCCCTGGATGCCACACTTTTGTCCACCGGGGCACGTTTAAACGTGCCCTGGATGTCACACTTTTGCCCACCGGGGCACGTTTAAACGTGCCCCGGATGTCACACTTTTGTCCACCGGGGCACGTTTAAACGTGCCCTGGATGCCACACTTTTGTCCACCGGGGCACGTTTAAACGTGCCCTGGATGTCACACTTTTGTCCACCGGGGCACGTTTAAACGTGCCCTGGATGTCACACTTTTGTCCACCGGGGCACGTTTAAACGTGCCCTGTATGTCACACTTTTCCACCTTTGTCCACCGGGGCACGTTTAAACGTGCCCTGGATGTCACACTTTTGTCCACCTGGGCACGTTTAAACGTGCCCTGGATGCCACACTTTTCCACCTTTGTCCACCGGGGCACGTTTAAACGTGCCCTGGATGTCACACTTTTGTCCACCGGGGCACGTTTAAACGTGCCCTGGATGTCACACTTTTGTCCACCGGGGCACGTTTAAACGTGCCCTGTATGTCACACTTTTCCACCTTTGTCCACCGGGGCACGTTTAAACGTGCCCTGGATGTCACACTTTTGTCCACCGGGGCACGTTTAAACGTGCCCTGGATGCCACACTTTTGTCCACCGGGGCACGTTTAAACGTGCCCTGGATGTCACACTTTTGTCCACCGGGGCACGTTTAAACGTGCCCTGGATGTCACACTTTTGTCCACCGGGGCACGTTTAAACGTGCCCTGTATGTCACACTTTTCCACCTTTGTCCACCGGGGCACGTTTAAACGTGCCCTGGATGTCACACTTTTGTCCACCGGGGCACGTTTAAACGTGCCCCGGATGTCACACTTTTGTCCACCGGGGCACGTTTAAACGTGCCCTGGATGCCACACTTTTGTCCACCGGGGCACGTTTAAACGTGCCCCGGATGTCACACTTTTGTCCACCGGGGCACGTTTAAACGTGCCCTGGATGCCACACTTTTGTCCACCGGGGCACGTTTAAACGTGCCCTGGATGCCACACTTTTGTCCACCGGGGCACGTTTAAACGTGCCCTGGATGTCACACTTTTGTCCACCGGGGCACGTTTAAACGTGCCCTGGATGTCACACTTTTGTCCACCGGGGCACGTTTAAACGTGCCCTGGATGCCACACTTTTGTCCACCGGGGCACGTTTAAACGTGCCCTGGATGTCACACTTTTGCCCACCGGGGCACGTTTAAACGTGCCCCGGATGTCACACTTTTGTCCACCGGGGCACGTTTAAACGTGCCCTGGATGCCACACTTTTGTCCACCGGGGCACGTTTAAACGTGCCCTGGATGTCACACTTTTGTCCACCGGGGCACGTTTAAACGTGCCCTGGATGTCACACTTTTGTCCACCGGGGCACGTTTAAACGTGCCCTGTATGTCACACTTTTCCACCTTTGTCCACCGGGGCACGTTTAAACGTGCCCTGGATGTCACACTTTTGTCCACCTGGGCACGTTTAAACGTGCCCTGGATGCCACACTTTTCCACCTTTGTCCACCGGGGCACGTTTAAACGTGCCCTGGATGTCACACTTTTGTCCACCGGGGCACGTTTAAACGTGCCCTGGATGTCACACTTTTGTCCACCGGGGCACGTTTAAACGTGCCCTGTATGTCACACTTTTCCACCTTTGTCCACCGGGGCACGTTTAAACGTGCCCTGGATGTCACACTTTTGTCCACCGGGGCACGTTTAAACGTGCCCTGGATGTCACACTTTTGTCCACCGGGGCACGTTTAAACGTGCCCTGGATGCCACACTTTTGTCCACCGGGGCACGTTTAAACGTGCCCTGGATGTCACACTTTTGTCCACCGGGGCACGTTTAAACGTGCCCTGGATGCCACACTTTTGTCCACCGGGGCACGTTTAAACGTGCCCTGGATGTCACACTTTTGTCCACCGGGGCACGTTTAAACGTGCCCTGGATGTCACATTTTTGTCCACCGGGGCACGTTTAAACGTGCCCTGGATGCCACACTTTTGTCCACCGGGGCACGTTTAAACGTGCCCTGGATGCCACACTTTTGTCCACCGGGGCACGTTTAAACGTGCCCTGGATGCCACACTTTTCCACCTTTGTCCACCGGGGCACGTTTAAACGTGCCCTGGATGCCACACTTTTGTCCACCGGGGCACGTTTAAACGTGCCCTGGATGTCACACTTTTGTCCACCGGGGCACGTTTAAACGTGCCCTGGATGTCACACTTTTGTCCACCGGGGCACGTTTAAACGTGCCCTGGATACCACACTTTTCCACCTTTGTCCACCGGGGCACGTTTAAACCTGCCCTGGATGCCACACTTTTGTCCACCGGGGCACGTTTAAACGTGCCCTGGATGCCACACTTTTGTCCACCGGGGCGCGTTTAAACGTGCCCTGGATGTCACACTTTTGTCCACCGGGGCACGTTTAAACGTGCCCTGGATGTCACACTTTTGTCCACCGGGGCACGTTTAAACGTGCCCTGGATGTCACACTTTTGTCCACCGGGGCACGTTTAAACGTGCCCTGGATGTCACACTTTTGTCCACCGGGGCACGTTTAAACGTGCCCTGGATGTCACACTTTTGTCCACCGGGGCACGTTTAAACGTGCCCTGGATGTCACACTTTTGTCCACCGGGGCACGTTTAAACGTGCCCTGGATGTCACACTTTTGTCCACCGGGGCACGTTTAAACGTGCCCTGTATGTCACACTTTTCCACCTTTGTCCACCGGGGCACGTTTAAACGTGCCCTGGATGTCACACTTTTGCCCACCGGGGCACGTTTAAACGTGCCCCGGATGTCACACTTTTGTCCACCGGGGCACGTTTAAACGTGCCCTGGATGCCACACTTTTGTCCACCGGGGCACGTTTAAACGTGCCCTGGATGTCACACTTTTGTCCACCGGGGCACGTTTAAACGTGCCCTGGATGTCACACTTTTGTCCACCGGGGCACGTTTAAACGTGCCCTGTATGTCACACTTTTCCACCTTTGTCCACCGGGGCACGTTTAAACGTGCCCTGGATGTCACACTTTTGTCCACCGGGGCACGTTTAAACGTGCCCTGTATGTCACACTTTTCCACCTTTGTCCACCGGGGCACGTTTAAACGTGCCCTGGATGTCACACTTTTGTCCACCGGGGCACGTTTAAACGTGCCCTGGATGTCACACTTTTGTCCACCGGGGCACGTTTAAACGTGCCCTGGATGCCACACTTTTCCACCTTTGTCCACCGGGGCACGTTTAAACGTGCCCTGGATGTCACACTTTTGTCCACCGGGGCACGTTTAAACGTGCCCTGGATGTCACACTTTTGTCCACCGGGGCACGTTTAAACGTGCCCTGGATGTCACACTTTTGTCCACCGGGGCACGTTTAAACGTGCCCTGTATGTCACACTTTTCCACCTTTGTCCACCGGGGCACGTTTAAACGTGCCCTGGATGTCACACTTTTGTCCACCGGGGCACGTTTAAACGTGCCCTGGATGTCACACTTTTGTCCACCGGGGCACGTTTAAACGTGCCCTGGATGGCACACTTTTGTCCACCGGGGCACGTTTAAACGTGCCCTGGATGTCACACTTTTGTCCACCGGGGCACGTTTAAACGTGCCCTGGATGTCACACTTTTGTCCACCGGGGCACGTTTAAACGTGCCCTGTATGTCACACTTTTCCACCTTTGTCCACCGGGGCACGTTTAAACGTGCCCTGGATGTCACACTTTTGTCCACCGGGGCACGTTTAAACGTGCCCCGGATGTCACACTTTTGTCCACCGGGGCACGTTTAAACGTGCCCTGGATGCCACACTTTTGTCCACCGGGGCACGTTTAAACGTGCCCTGGATGTCACACTTTTCCACCTTTGTCCACCGGGGCACGTTTAAACGTGCCCTGGATGTCACACTTTTGTCCACCGGGGCACGTTTAAACGTGCCCTGGATGTCACACTTTTGTCCACCGGGGCACGTTTAAACGTGCCCTGTATGTCACACTTTTCCACCTTTGTCCACCGGGGCACGTTTAAACGTGCCCTGGATGTCACACTTTTGTCCACCGGGGCACGTTTAAACGTGCCCCGGATGTCACACTTTTGTCCACCGGGGCACGTTTAAACGTGCCCTGGATGCCACACTTTTGTCCACCGGGGCACGTTTAAACGTGCCCTGTATGTCACACTTTTCCACCTTTGTCCACCGGGGCACGTTTAAACGTGCCCTGGATGTCACACTTTTGTCCACCGGGGCACGTTTAAACGTGCCCTGGATGCCACACTTTTGTCCACCGGGGCACGTTTAAACGTGCCCTGTATGTCACACTTTTCCACCTTTGTCCACCGGGGCACGTTTAAACGTGCCCTGGATGTCACACTTTTGTCCACCGGGGCACGTTTAAACGTGCCCCGGATGTCACACTTTTGTCCACCGGGGCACGTTTAAACGTGCCCTGGATGCCACACTTTTGTCCACCGGGGCACGTTTAAACGTGCCCTGGATGTCACACTTTTGTCCACCGGGGCACGTTTAAACGTGCCCTGTATGTCACACTTTTCCACCTTTGTCCACCGGGGCACGTTTAAACGTGCCCTGGATGTCACACTTTTGTCCACCGGGGCACGTTTAAACGTGCCCTGGATACCACACTTTTCCACCTTTGTCCACCGGGGCACGTTTAAACCTGCCCTGGATGCCACACTTTTGTCCACCGGGGCACGTTTAAACGTGCCCTGGATGCCACACTTTTGTCCACCGGGGCACGTTTAAACGTGCCCTGGATGTCACACTTTTGTCCACCGGGGCACGTTTAAACGTGCCCTGGATGTCACACTTTTGTCCACCGGGGCACGTTTAAACGTGCCCTGGATGCCACACTTTTCCACCTTTGTCCACCGGGGCACGTTTAAACGTGCCCTGGATGCCACACTTTTGTCCACCGGGGCACGTTTAAACGTGCCCTGGATGTCACACTTTTGTCCACCGGGGCACGTTTAAACGTGCCCTGGATGTCACACTTTTGTCCACCGGGGCACGTTTAAACGTGCCCTGTATGTCACACTTTTCCACCTTTGTCCACCGGGGCACGTTTAAACGTGCCCTGGATGTCACACTTTTGTCCACCGGGGCACGTTTAAACGTGCCCTGGATGTCACACTTTTGTCCACCGGGGCACGTTTAAACGTGCCCTGGATGGCACACTTTTGTCCACCGGGGCACGTTTAAACGTGCCCTGGATGTCACACTTTTGTCCACCGGGGCACGTTTAAACGTGCCCTGGATGTCACACTTTTGTCCACCGGGGCACGTTTAAACGTGCCCTGTATGTCACACTTTTCCACCTTTGTCCACCGGGGCACGTTTAAACGTGCCCTGGATGTCACACTTTTGTCCACCGGGGCACGTTTAAACGTGCCCCGGATGTCACACTTTTGTCCACCGGGGCACGTTTAAACGTGCCCTGGATGCCACACTTTTGTCCACCGGGGCACGTTTAAACGTGCCCTGGATGTCACACTTTTGTCCACCGGGGCACGTTTAAACGTGCCCTGTATGTCACACTTTTCCACCTTTGTCCACCGTGGCACGTTTAAACGTGCCCTGGATGTCACACTTTTGTCCACCGGGGCACGTTTAAACGTGCCCTGGATGCCACACTTTTGTCCACCGGGGCACGTTTAAACGTGCCCTGTATGTCACACTTTTCCACCTTTGTCCACCGGGGCACGTTTAAACGTGCCCTGGATGTCACACTTTTGTCCACCGGGGCACGTTTAAACGTGCCCCGGATGTCACACTTTTGTCCACCGGGGCACGTTTAAACGTGCCCTGGATGCCACACTTTTGTCCACCGGGGCACGTTTAAACGTGCCCTGGATGTCACACTTTTGTCCACCGGGGCACGTTTAAACGTGCCCTGTATGTCACACTTTTCCACCTTTGTCCACCGGGGCACGTTTAAACGTGCCCTGGATGTCACACTTTTGTCCACCGGGGCACGTTTAAACGTGCCCTGGATGCCACACTTTTGTCCACCGGGGCACGTTTAAACGTGCCCTGGATGTCACACTTTTGCCCACCGGGGCACGTTTAAACGTGCCCCGGATGTCACACTTTTGTCCACCGGGGCACGTTTAAACGTGCCCTGGATGCCACACTTTTGTCCACCGGGGCACGTTTAAACGTGCCCTGGATGTCACACTTTTGTCCACCGGGGCACGTTTAAACGTGCCCTGGATGTCACACTTTTGTCCACCGGGGCACGTTTAAACGTGCCCTGTATGTCACACTTTTGTCCACCTGGGCACGTTTAAACGTGCCCTGGATGCCACACTTTTCCACCTTTGTCCACCGGGGCACGTTTAAACGTGCCCTGGATGTCACACTTTTGTCCACCGGGGCACGTTTAAACGTGCCCTGGATGTCACACTTTTGTCCACCGGGGCACGTTTAAACGTGCCCTGGATGCCACACTTTACCACCTTTGTCCACCGGGGCACGTTTAAACGTGCCCTGGATGTCACACTTTTGTCCACCGGGGCACGTTTAAACGTGCCCTGGATGTCACACTTTTGTCCACCGGGGCACGTTTAAACGTGCCCTGTATGTCACACTTTTCCACCTTTGTCCACCGGGGCACGTTTAAACGTGCCCTGGATGTCACACTTTTGTCCACCGGGGCACGTTTAAACGTGCCCTGGATGCCACACTTTTCCACCTTTGTCCACCGGGGCACGTTTAAACGTGCCCTGGATGTCACACTTTTGTCCACCGGGGCACGTTTAAACGTGCCCTGGATGTCACACTTTTGTCCACCGGGGCACGTTTAAACGTGCCCTGTATGTCACACTTTTCCACCTTTGTCCACCGGGGCACGTTTAAACGTGCCCTGGATGTCACACTTTTGTCCACCGGGGCACGTTTAAACGTGCCCTGGATGTCACACTTTTGTCCACCGGGGCACGTTTAAACGTGCCCTGGATGGCACACTTTTGTCCACCGGGGCACGTTTAAACGTGCCCTGGATGTCACACTTTTGTCCACCGGGGCACGTTTAAACGTGCCCTGGATGTCACACTTTTGTCCACCGGGGCACGTTTAAACGTGCCCTGTATGTCACACTTTTCCACCTTTGTCCACCGGGGCACGTTTAAACGTGCCCTGGATGTCACACTTTTGTCCACCGGGGCACGTTTAAACGTGCCCCGGATGTCACACTTTTGTCCACCGGGGCACGTTTAAACGTGCCCTGGATGTCACACTTTTGTCCACCGGGGCACGTTTAAACGTGCCCTGGATGTCACACTTTTGTCCACCGGGGCACGTTTAAACGTGCCCTGTATGTCACACTTTTCCACCTTTGTCCACCGGGGCACGTTTAAACGTGCCCTGGATGTCACACTTTTGTCCACCGGGGCACGTTTAAACGTGCCCTGGATGCCACACTTTTGTCCACCGGGGCACGTTTAAACGTGCCCTGGATGTCACACTTTTGTCCACCGGGGCACGTTTAAACGTGCCCTGGATGTCACACTTTTGTCCACCGGGGCACGTTTAAACGTGCCCTGGATGTCACACTTTTCCACCTTTGTCCACCGGGGCACGTTTAAACGTGCCCTGGATGTCACACTTTTGTCCACCGGGGCACGTTTAAACGTGCCCTGGATGTCACACTTTTGTCCACCGGGGCACGTTTAAACGTGCCCTGTATGTCACACTTTTCCACCTTTGTCCACCGGGGCACGTTTAAACGTGCCCTGGATGTCACACTTTTGTCCACCGGGGCACGTTTAAACGTGCCCTGGATGTCACACTTTTGTCCACCGGGGCACGTTTAAACGTGCCCTGGATGCCACACTTTTGTCCACCGGGGCACGTTTAAACGTGCCCTGGATGTCACACTTTTGTCCACCGGGGCACGTTTAAACGTGCCCTGGATGTCACACTTTTGTCCACCGGGGCACGTTTAAACGTGCCCTGGATGTCACACTTTTGTCCACCGGGGCACGTTTAAACGTGCCCTGGATGCCACACTTTTCCACCTTTGTCCACCGGGGCACGTTTAAACGTGCCCTGGATGCCACACTTTTGTCCACCGGGGCACGTTTAAACGTGCCCTGGATGCCACACTTTTGTCCACCGGGGCACGTTTAAACGTGCCCTGGATGTCACACTTTTGTCCACCGGGGCACGTTTAAACGTGCCCTGGATGTCACACTTTTGTCCACCGGGGCACGTTTAAACGTGCCCTGGATGCCACACTTTTCCACCTTTGTCCACCGGGGCACGTTTAAACGTGCCCTGGATGCCACACTTTTGTCCACCGGGGCACGTTTAAACGTGCTCTGGATGCCACACTTTTCCATCTTTGTCCACCGGGGCACGTTTAAACGTGCCCTGGATGTCACACTTTTGTCCACCGGGGCACGTTTAAACGTGCCCTGGATGTCACACTTTTGTCCACCGGGGCACGTTTAAACGTGCCCTGGATGTCACACTTTTGTCCACCGGGGCACGTTTAAACGTGCTCTGGATGCCACACTTTTCCACCTTTGTCCACCGGGGCACGTTTAAACGTGCCCTGGATGCCACACTTTTGTCCACCGGGGCACGTTTAAACGTGCTCTGGATGCCACACTTTTCCACCTTTGTCCACCGGGGCACGTTTAAACGTGCCCTGGATGCCACACTTTTGTCCACCGGGGCACGTTTAAACGTGCCCTGGATGTCACACTTTTGTCCACCGGGGCACGTTTAAACGTGCCCTGGATGCCACACTTTTCCACCTTTGTCCACCGGGGCACGTTTAAACGTGCCCTGGATGTCACACTTTTGTCCACCGGGGCACGTTTAAACGTGCTCTGGATGCCACACTTTTCCACCTTTGTCCACCGGGGCACGTTTAAACGTGCCCTGGATGCCACACTTTTCCACCTTTGTCCACCGGGGCACGTTTAAACGTGCCCTGGATGCCACACTTTTGTCCACCGGGGCACGTTTAAACGTGCCCTGGATGTCACACTTTTGTCCACCGGGGCACGTTTAAACGTTCCCTGGATGCCACACTTTTGTAAACCGGGGCACGTTTAAACGTGCCCTGGATGCCACACTTTTCCACCTTTGTCCACCGGGGCACGTTTAAACGTGCCCTGGATGCCACACTTTTGTCCACCGGGGCACCTTTAAACGTGCCCTGGATGTCACACTTTTGTCCACCGGGGCACGTTTAAACGTGCCCTGGATGCCACACTTTTCCACCTTTGTCCACCGGGGCACGTTTAAACGTGCCCTGGATGTCACACTTTTGTCCACCGGGGCACGTTTAAACGTGCCCTGGATGTCGCACTTTTGTCCACCGGGGCACGTTTAAACGTGCCCTGGATGTCACACCTTTGTCCACCGGGGCACGTTTAAACGTGCCCTGGATGTCACACTTTTGTTCACCGGGGCACGTTTAAACGTGCCCTGGATGTCACACTTTTGTCCACCGGGGCACGTTTAAACGTGCCCTGGATGCCACACTTTTGTCCACCGGGGCACGTTTAAACGTGCCCTGGATACCACACTTTTCCACCTTTGTCCACCGGGGCACGTTTAAACGTGCCCTGGATGTCACACTTTTGTCCACCGGGGCACGTTTAAACGTGCCCTGGATGCCACACTTTTGTCCACCGGGGCACGTTTAAACGTGCCCTGGATACCACACTTTTCCACCTTTGTCCACCGGGGCACGTTTAAACGTGCCCTGGATGCCACACTTTTGTCCACCGGGGCACGTTTAAACGTGCCCTGGATGTCACATTTTTGTCCACCGGGGCACGTTTAAACGTGCCCTGGATGCCACACTTTTCCACCTTTGTCCACCGGGGCACGTTTAAACGTGCCCTGGATGCCACACTTTTCCACCTTTGTCCACCGGGGCACGTTTAAACGTGCCCTGGATGTCACACTTTTGTCCACCGGGGCACGTTTAAACGTGCCCTGGATGCCACACTTTTGTCCACCAGGGCACGTTTAAACGTGCCCTGGATGCCACACTTTTGTCCACCGGGGCACGTTTAAACGTGCCCTGGATGCCACACTTTTGTCCACCGGGGCACGTTTAAACGTGCCCTGGATGTCACACTTTTGTCCACCGGGACACGTTTAAACGTGCCCTGGATGCCACACTTTTCCACCTTTGTCCACCGGGGCACGTTTAAACGTGCCCTGGATGCCACACTTTTCCACCTTTGTCCACCGGGGCACGTTTAAACGTGCCCTGGATGCCACACTTTTCCACCTTTGTCCACCGGGGCACGTTTAAACGTGCCCTGGATGTCACACTTTTGTCCACCGGGGCACGTTTAAACGTGCCCTGGATGCCACACTTTTGTCCACCAGGGCACGTTTAAACGTGCCCTGGATGCCACACTTTTGTCCACCGGGGCACGTTTAAACGTGCCCTGGATGCCACACTTTTGTCCACCGGGGCACGTTTAAACGTGCCCTGGATGTCACACTTTTGTCCACCGGGGCACGTTTAAACGTGCTCTGGATGCCACACTTTTCCACCTTTGTCCACCGGGGCACGTTTAAACGTGCCCTGGATGCCACACTTTTCCACCTTTGTCCACCGGGGCACGTTTAAACGTGCCCTGGATGCCACACTTTTGTCCACCGGGGCACGTTTAAACGTGCCCTGGATGTCACACTTTTGTCCACCGGGGCACGTTTAAACGTTCCCTGGATGCCACACTTTTGTAAACCGGGGCACGTTTAAACGTGCCCTGGATGCCACACTTTTCCACCTTTGTCCACCGGGGCACGTTTAAACGTGCCCTGGATGCCACACTTTTGTCCACCGGGGCACCTTTAAACGTGCCCTGGATGTCACACTTTTGTCCACCGGGGCACGTTTAAACGTGCCCTGGATGCCACACTTTTCCACCTTTGTCCACCGGGGCACGTTTAAACGTGCCCTGGATGCCACACTTTTGTCCACCGGGGCACGTTTAAACGTGCCCTGGATGCCACACTTTTCCACCTTTGTCCACCGGGGCACGTTTAAACGTGCCCTGGATGCCACACTTTTGTCCACCGGGGCACGTTTAAACGTGCCCTGGATGCCACACTTTTCCACCTTTGTCCACCGGGGCACGTTTAAACGTGCCCTGGATGCCACACTTTTGTCCACCGGGGCACCTTTAAACGTGCCCTGGATGTCACACTTTTGTCCACCGGGGCACGTTTAAACGTGCCCTGGATGCCACACTTTTCCACCTTTGTCCACCGGGGCACGTTTAAACGTGCCCTGGATGTCACACTTTTGTCCACCGGGGCACGTTTAAACGTGCCCTGGATGTCGCACTTTTGTCCACCGGGGCACGTTTAAACGTGCCCTGGATGCCACACTTTTCCACCTTTGTCCACCGGGGCACGTTTAAACGTGCCCTGGATGTCACACTTTTGTTCACCGGGGCACGTTTAAACGTGCCCTGGATGTCACACTTTTGTCCACCGGGGCACGTTTAAACGTGCCCTGGATGCCACACTTTTGTCCACCGGGGCACGTTTAAACGTGCCCTGGATACCACACTTTTCCACCTTTGTCCACCGGGGCACGTTTAAACGTGCCCTGGATGTCACACTTTTGTCCACCGGGGCACGTTTAAACGTGCCCTGGATGCCACACTTTTGTCCACCGGGGCACGTTTAAACGTGCCCTGGATACCACACTTTTCCACCTTTGTCCACCGGGGCACGTTTAAACGTGCCCTGGATGCCACACTTTTGTCCACCGGGGCACGTTTAAACGTGCCCTGGATGTCACATTTTTGTCCACCGGGGCACGTTTAAACGTGCCCTGGATGCCACACTTTTCCACCTTTGTCCACCGGGGCACGTTTAAACGTGCCCTGGATGCCACACTTTTCCACCTTTGTCCACCGGGGCACGTTTAAACGTGCCCTGGATGTCACACTTTTGTCCACCGGGGCACGTTTAAACGTGCCCTGGATGCCACACTTTTGTCCACCAGGGCACGTTTAAACGTGCCCTGGATGCCACACTTTTGTCCACCGGGGCACGTTTAAACGTGCCCTGGATGCCACACTTTTGTCCACCGGGGCACGTTTAAACGTGCCCTGGATGTCACACTTTTGTCCACCGGGACACGTTTAAACGTGCCCTGGATGCCACACTTTTCCACCTTTGTCCACCGGGGCACGTTTAAACGTGCCCTGGATGCCACACTTTTGTCCACCGGGGCACGTTTAAACGTGCCCTGGATGTCACACTTTTGTCCACCGGGGCACGTTTAAACGTGCACTGGATGTCACACTTTTGTCCACCGGGGCACGTTTAAACGTGCCCTGGATGCCACACTTTTCCACCTTTGTCCACCGGGGCACGTTTAAACGTGCCCTGGATGTCACACTTTTGTCCACCGGGGCACGTTTAAACGTGCCCTGGATGTCACACTTTTGTCCACCGGGGCACGTTTAAACGTGCCCTGGATGTCACACTTTTGTCCACCGGGGCACGTTTAAACGTGCTCTGGATGCCACACTTTTCCACCTTTGTCCACCGGGGCACGGTTAAACGTGCCCTGGATGTCACACTTTTGTCCACCGGGGCACGTTTAAACGTGCTCTGGATGCCACACTTTTCCACCTTTGTCCACCGGGGCACGTTTAAACGTGCCCTGGATGCCACACTTTTGTCCACCGGGGCACGTTTAAACGTGCCCTGGATGTCACACTTTTGTCCACCGGGGCACGTTTAAACGTGCTCTGGATGCCACACTTTTCCACCTTTGTCCACCGGGGCACGTTTAAACGTGCCCTGGATGTCACACTTTTGTCCACCGGGGCACGTTTAAACGTGCCCTGGATGTCACACTTTTGTCCACCGGGGCACGTTTAAACGTGCCCTGGATGTCACTCTTTTGTCCACCGGGGCACGTTTAAACGTGCCCTGGATGTCACACTTTTGTCCACCGGGGCACGTTTAAACGTGCCCTGGATGTCACACTTTTGTCCACCGGGGCACGTTTAAACGTGCCCTGGATGTCACACTTTTGTCCACCGGGGCACGTTTAAACGTGCCCTGGATGTCACACTTTTGTCCACCGGGGCACGTTTAAACGTGCCCTGGATGTCACACTTTTGTCCACCGGGGCACGTTTAAACGTGCCCTGGATGTCACACTTTTGTCCACCGGGGCACGTTTAAACGTGCCCTGGATGTCACACTTTTGTCCACCGGGGCACGTTTAAACGTGCCCTGGATGTCACACTTTTGTCCACCGGGGCACGTTTAAACGTGCCCTGGATGCCACACTTTTGTCCACCGGGGCACGTTTAAACGTGCCCTGGATGTCACACTTTTGTCCACCGGGGCACGTTTAAACGTGCCCTGGATGTCACACTTTTGTCCACCGGGGCACGTTTAAACGTGCCCTGGATGTCACACTTTTGTCCACCGGGGCACGTTTAAACGTGCCCTGGATGTCACACTTTTGTCCACCGGGGCACGTTTAAACGTGCCCTGGATGTCACACTTTTGTCCACCGGGGCACGTTTAAACGTGCCCTGGATGTCACACTTTTGTCCACCGGGGCACGTTTAAACGTGCCCTGGATGTCACACTTTTGTCCACCGGGGCACGTTTAAACGTGCCCTGGATGCCACACTTTTGTCCACCGGGGCACGTTTAAACGTGCCCTGGATGTCACACTTTTGTCCACCGGGGCACGTTTAAACGTGCCCTGGATGCCACACTTTTCCACCTTTGTCCACCGGGGCACGTTTAAACGTGCCCTGGATGTCACACTTTTGTCCACCGGGGCACGTTTAAACGTGCCCTGGATGCCACACTTTTGTAAACCGGGGCACGTTTAAACGTGCCCTGGATGCCACACTTTTCCACCTTTGTCCACCGGGGCACGTTTAAACGTGCCCTGGATGCCACACTTTTGTCCACCGGGGCACGTTTAAACGTGCCCTGGATGTCACACTTTTGTCCACCGGGGCACGTTTAAACGTGCCCTGGATGTCACACTTTTGTCCACCGGGGCACGTTTAAACGTGCTCTGGATGCCACACTTTTCCACCTTTGTCCACCGGGGCACGTTTAAACGTGTCCTGGATGTCACACTTTTGTCCACCGGGGCACGTTTAAACGTGCCCTGCATGTCACACTTTTGTCCACCGGGGCACGTTTAAACGTGCCCTGGATGCCACACTTTTGTCCACCGGGGCACGTTTAAACGTGCCCTGGATACCACACTTTTCCACCTTTGTCCACCGGGGCACGTTTAAACGTGCCCTGGATGCCACACTTTTGTCCACCGGGGCACGTTTAAACGTGCCCTGGATGTCACATTTTTGTCCACCGGGGCACGTTTAAACGTGCCCTGGATGCCACACTTTTGTCCACCGGGGCACGTTTAAACGTGCCCTGGATGTCACATTTTTGTCCACCGGGGCACGTTTAAACGTGCCCTGGATGCCACACTTTTGTCCACCGGGGCACGTTTAAACGTGCCCTGGATGCCACACTTTTGTCCACCGGGGCACGTTTAAACGTGCCCTGGATGCCACACTTTTCCACCTTTGTCCACCGGGGCACGTTTAAACGTGCCCTGGATGCCACACTTTTCCACCTTTGTCCACCGGGGCACGTTTAAACGTGCCCTGGATGCCACACTTTTCCACCTTTGTCCACCGGGGCACGTTTAAACGTGCCCTGGATGTCACACTTTTGTCCACCGGGGCACGTTTAAACGTGCCCTGGATGTCACACTTTTGTCCACCGGGGCACGTTTAAACGTGCCCTGGATGTCACACTTTTGTCCACCGGGGCACGTTTAAACGTGCTCTGGATGCCACACTTTTCCACCTTTGTCCACCGGGGCACGGTTAAACGTGCCCTGGATGTCACACTTTTGTCCACCGGGGCACGTTTAAACGTGCTCTGGATGCCACACTTTTCCACCTTTGTCCACCGGGGCACGTTTAAACGTGCCCTGGATGCCACACTTTTGTCCACCGGGGCACGTTTAAACGTGCCCTGGATGTCACACTTTTGTCCACCGGGGCACGTTTAAACGTGCTCTGGATGCCACACTTTTCCACCTTTGTCCACCGGGGCACGTTTAAACGTGCCCTGGATGTCACACTTTTGTCCACCGGGGCACGTTTAAACGTGCCCTGGATGTCACACTTTTGTCCACCGGGGCACGTTTAAACGTGCCCTGGATGTCACTCTTTTGTCCACCGGGGCACGTTTAAACGTGCCCTGGATGTCACACTTTTGTCCACCGGGGCACGTTTAAACGTGCCCTGGATGTCACACTTTTGTCCACCGGGGCACGTTTAAACGTGCCCTGGATGTCACACTTTTGTCCACCGGGGCACGTTTAAACGTGCCCTGGATGTCACACTTTTGTCCACCGGGGCACGTTTAAACGTGCCCTGGATGTCACACTTTTGTCCACCGGGGCACGTTTAAACGTGCCCTGGATGTCACACTTGTGACATCCAGGGCACGTTTAAACGTGCCCCGGTGGACAAAAGTGTGACATCCAGGGCACGTTTAAACGTGCCCCGGTGGACAAAAGAGTGACATCCAGGGCACGTTTAAACGTGCCCCGGTGGACAAAAGTGTGACATCCAGGGCACGTTTAAACGTGCCCCGGTGGACAAAAGTGTGACATCCAGGGCACGTTTAAACGTGCCCCGGTGGACAAAGGTGGAAAAGTGTGGCATCCAGAGCACGTTTAAACGTGCCCCGGTGGACAAAAGTGTGACATCCAGGGCACGTTTAAACGTGCCCCGGTGGACAAAAGTGTGGCATCCAGGGCACGTTTAAACGTGCCCCGGTGGACAAAGGTGGAAAAGTGTGGCATCCAGAGCACGTTTAAACGTGCCCCGGTAGGACAAAAGTGTGACATCCAGGGCACGTTTAACCGTGCCCCGGTGGACAAAGGTGGAAAAGTGTGGCATCCAGAGCACGTTTAAACGTGCCCCGGTGGACAAAAGTGTGGACATCCAGGGCACGTTTAAACGTGCCCCGGTGGACAAGAAGTGTGACATCCAGGGCACGTTTAAACGTGCCCCGGTGGACAAAAGTGTGACATCCAGGGCACGTTTAAACGTGCCCCGGTGGACAAAGGTGGAAAAGTGTGGCATCCAGGGCACGTTTAAACGTGCCCCGGTGGACAAAGGTGAAAAGTGTGGCATCCAGGGCACGTTTAAACGTGCCCCGGTGGACAAAGGTGGAAAAGTGTGGCATCCAGGGCACGTTTAAACGTGCCCCGGTGGACAAAAGTGTGGCATCCAGGGCACGTTTAAACGTGCCCCGGTGGACAAAAGTGTGGCATCCAGGGCACGTTTAAACGTGCCCCGGTGGACAAAAATGTGACATCCAGGGCACGTTTAAACGTGCCCCGGTGGACAAAAGTGTGGCATCCAGGGCACGTTTAAACGTGCCCCGGTGGACAAAAATGTGACATCCAGGGCACGTTTAAACGTGCCCCGGTGGACAAAAGTGTGGCATCCAGGGCACGTTTAAACGTGCCCCGGTGGACAAAGGTGGAAAAGTGTGGTATCCAGGGCACGTTTAAACGTGCCCCGGTGGACAAAAGTGTGGCATCCAGGGCACGTTTAAACGTGCCCCGGTGGACAAAAGTGTGACATGCAGGGCACGTTTAAACGTGCCCCGGTGGACAAAAGTGTGACATCCAGGACACGTTTAAACGTGCCCCGGTGGACAAAGGTGGAAAAGTGTGGCATCCAGAGCACGTTTAAACGTGCCCCGGTGGACAAAAGTGTGACATCCAGGGCACGTTTAAACGTGCCCCGGTGGACAAAAGTGTGACATCCAGGGCACGTTTAAACGTGCCCCGGTGGACAAAAGTGTGGCATCCAGGGCACGTTTAAACGTGCCCCGGTGGACAAAGGTGGAAAAGTGTGGCATCCAGGGCACGTTTAAACGTGCCCCGGTTTACAAAAGTGTGGCATCCAGGGCACGTTTAAACGTGCCCCGGTGGACAAAAGTGTGACATCCAGGGCACGTTTAAACGTGCCCCGGTGGACAAAGGTGGAAAAGTGTGGCATCCAGGGCACGTTTAAACGTGCCCCGGTGGACAAAAGTGTGACATCCAGGGCACGTTTAAACGTGCCCCGGTGGACAAAAGTGTGGCATCCAGGGCACGTTAAACGTGCCCCGGTGGACAAAAGTGTGACATCCAGGGCACGTTTAAACGTGCCCCGGTGGACAAAAGTGTGACATCCAGGGCACGTTTAAACGTGCCCCGGTGGACAAAAGTGTGACATCCAGGGCACGTTTAAACGTGCCCCGGTGGACAAAAGTGTGACATCCAGGGCACGTTTAAACGTGCCCCGGTGGACAAAAGTGTGACATCCAGGGCACGTTTAAACGTGCCCCGGTGGACAAAGTGTGACATCCAGGGCACGTTTAAACGTGCCCCGGTGGACAAAAGTGTGACATCCAGGGCACGTTTAAACGTGCCCCGGTGGACAAAAGTGTGGCATCCAGGGCACGTTTAAACGTGCCCCGGTGGACAAAAGTGTGACATCCAGGGCACGTTTAAACGTGCCCCGGTGGACAAAAGTGTGACATCCAGGGCACGTTTTAAACGTGCCCCGGTGGACAAAAGTGTGACATCCAGGGCACGTTTAAACGTGCCCCGGTGGACAAAAGTGTGACATCCAGGGCACGTTTAAACGTGCCCCGGTGGACAAAAGTGTGACATCCAGGGCACGTTTAAACGTGCCCCGGTGGACAAAAGTGTGACATCCAGGGCACGTTTAAACGTGCCCCGGTGGACAAAAGTGTGACATCCAGGGCACGTTTAAACGTGCCCCGGTGGACAAAAGTGTGACATCCAGGGCACGTTAAACGTGCCCCGGTGGACAAAAGAGTGACATCCAGGGCACGTTTAAACGTGCCCCGGTGGACAAAAGTGTGACATCCAGGGCACGTTTAAACGTGCCCCGGTGGACAAAAGTGTGACATCCAGGGCACGTTTAAACGTGCCCCGGTGGACAAAGGTGGAAAAGTGTGGCATCCAGAGCACGTTTAAACGTGCCCCGGTGGACAAAAGTGTGACATCCAGGGCACGTTTAAACGTGCCCCGGTGGACAAAAGTGTGGCATCCAGGGCACGTTTAAACGTGCCCCGGTGGACAAAGGTGGAAAAGTGTGGCATCCAGAGCACGTTTAAACGTGCCCCGGTGGACAAAAGTGTGACATCCAGGGCACGTTTAACCGTGCCCCGGTGGACAAAGGTGGAAAAGTGTGGCATCCAGAGCACGTTTAAACGTGCCCCGGTGGACAAAAGTGTGACATCCAGGGCACGTTTAAACGTGCCCCGGTGGACAAAAGTGTGACATCCAGGGCACGTTTAAACGTGCCCCGGTGGACAAAAGTGTGACATCCAGGGCACGTTTAAACGTGCCCCGGTGGACAAAGGTGGAAAAGTGTGGCATCCAGGGCACGTTTAAACGTGCCCCGGTGGACAAAAGTGTGACATCCAGTGCACGTTTAAACGTGCCCCGGTGGACAAAAGTGTGACATCCAGGGCACGTTTAAACGTGCCCCGGTGGACAAAAGTGTGGCATCCAGGGCACGTTTAAACGTGCCCCGGTGGACAAAGGTGGAAAAGTGTGGCATCCAGGGCACGTTTAAACGTGTCCCGGTGGACAAAAGTGTGACATCCAGGGCACGTTTAAACGTGCCCCGGTGGACAAAAGTGTGGCATCCAGGGCACGTTTAAACGTGCCCCGGTGGACAAAAGTGTGGCATCCAGGGCACGTTTAAACGTGCCCTGGTGGACAAAAGTGTGGCATCCAGGGCACGTTTAAACGTGCCCCGGTGGACAAAAGTGTGACATCCAGGGCACGTTTAAACGTGCCCCGGTGGACAAAGGTGGAAAGTGTGGCATCCAGGGCACGTTTAAACGTGCCCCGGTGGACAAAGGTGGAAAAGTGTGGCATCCAGGGCACGTTTAAACGTGCCCCGGTGGACAAAAATGTGACATCCAGGGCACGTTTAAACGTGCCCCGGTGGACAAAAGTGTGGCATCCAGGGCACGTTTAAACGTGCCCCGGTGGACAAAGGTGGAAAAGTGTGGTATCCAGGGCACGTTTAAACGTGCCCCGGTGGACAAAAGTGTGGCATCCAGGGCACGTTTAAACGTGCCCCGGTGGACAAAAGTGTGACATCCAGGGCACGTTTAAACGTGCCCCGGTGGACAAAGGTGGAAAAGTGTGGTATCCAGGGCACGTTTAAACGTGCCCCGGTGGACAAAAGTGTGGCATCCAGGGCACGTTTAAACGTGCCCCGGTGGACAAAAGTGTGACATCCAGGGCACGTTTAAACGTGCCCCGGTGAACAAAAGTGTGACATCCAGGGCACGTTTAAACGTGCCCCGGTGGACAAAGGTGGAAAAGTGTGGCATCCAGGGCACGTTTAAACGTGCCCCGGTGGACAAAAGTGCGACATCCAGGGCACGTTTAAACGTGCCCCGGTGGACAAAAGTGTGACATCCAGGGCACGTTTAAACGTGCCCCGGTGGACAAAGGTGGAAAAGTGTGGCATCCAGGGCACGTTTAAACGTGCCCCGGTGGACAAAAGTGTGACATCCAGGGCACGTTTAAAGGTGCCCCGGTGGACAAAAGTGTGGCATCCAGGGCACGTTTAAACGTGCCCCGGTGGACAAAGGTGGAAAAGTGTGGCATCCAGGGCACGTTTAAACGTGCCCCGGTGGACAAAAGTGTGGCATCCAGGGCACGTTTAAACGTGCCCCGGTGGACAAAGGTGGAAAAGTGTGGCATCCAGGGCACGTTTAAACGTGCCCCGGTGGACAAAAGTGTGGCATCCAGGGCACGTTTAAACGTGCCCCGGTGGACAAAGGTGGAAAAGTGTGGCATCCAGGGCACGTTTAAACGTGCCCCGGTGGACAAAAGTGTGACATCCAGGGCACGTTTAAAGGTGCCCCGGTGGACAAAAGTGTGGCATCCAGGGCACGTTTAAACGTGCCCCGGTGGACAAAGGTGGAAAAGTGTGGCATCCAGGGCACGTTTAAACGTGCCCCGGTTTACAAAAGTGTGGCATCCAGGGAACGTTTAAACGTGCCCCGGTGGACAAAAGTGTGACATCCAGGGCACGTTTAAACGTGCCCCGGTGGACAAAAGTGTGGCATCCAGGGCACGTTTAAACGTGCCCCGGTGGACAAAGGTGGAAAAGTGTGGCATCCAGGGCACGTTTAAACGTGCCCCGGTGGACAAAGGTGGAAAAGTGTGGCATCCAGAGCACGTTTAAACGTGCCCCGGTGGACAAAAGTGTGACATCCAGGGCACGTTTAAACGTGCCCCGGTGGACAAAAGTGTGGCAATCCAGGGCACGTTTAAACGTGCCCCGGTGGACAAAAGTGTGGCATCCAGGGCACGTTTAAACGTGCCCTGGTGGACAAAAGTGTGGCATCCAGGGCACGTTTAAACGTGCCCCGGTGGACAAAAGTGTGACATCCAGGGCACGTTTAAACGTGCCCCGGTGGACAAAGGTGGAAAAGTGTGGCATCCAGGGCACGTTTAAACGTGCCCCGGTGGACAAAGGTGGAAAAGTGTGGCATCCAGGGCACGTTTAAACGTGCCCCGGTGGACAAAGGTGGAAAAGTGTGGCATCCAGGGCACGTTTAAACGTGTCCCCGGTGGACAAAAGTGTGACATCCAGGGCACGTTTAAACGTGCCCCGGTGGACAAAAGTGTGGCATCCAGGGCACGTTTAAACGTGCCCCGGTGGACAAAAGTGTGGCATCCAGGGCACGTTTAAACGTGCCCTGGTGGACAAAAGTGTGGCATCCAGGGCACGTTTAAACGTGCCCCGGTGGACAAAAGTGTGACATCCAGGGCACGTTTAAACGTGCCCCGGTGGACAAAGGTGGAAAAGTGTGGCATCCAGGGCACGTTTAAACGTGCCCCGGTGGACAAAGGTGGAAAAGTGTGGCATCCAGGGCACGTTTAAACGTGCCCCGGTGGACAAAAATGTGACATCCAGGGCACGTTTAAACGTGCCCCGGTGGACAAAAGTGTGGCATCCAGGGCACGTTTAAACGTGCCCCGGTGGACAAAGGTGGAAAAGTGTGGTATCCAGGGCACGTTTAAACGTGCCCCGGTGGACAAAAGTGTGGCATCCAGGGCACGTTTAAACGTGCCCCGGTGGACAAAAGTGTGACATCCAGGGCACGTTTAAACGTGCCCCGGTGGACAAAGGTGGAAAAGTGTGGTATCCAGGGCACGTTTAAACGTGCCCCGGTGGACAAAAGTGTGGCATCCAGGGCACGTTTAAACGTGCCCCGGTGGACAAAAGTGTGACATCCAGGGCACGTTTAAACGTGCCCCGGTGAACAAAAGTGTGACATCCAGGGCACGTTTAAACGTGCCCCGGTGGACAAAGGGTGTGACATCCAGGGCACGTTTAAACGTGCCCCGGTGGACAAAAGTGCGACATCCAGGGCACGTTTAAACGTGCCCCGGTGGACAAAAGTGTGACATCCAGGGCACGTTTAAACGTGCCCCGGTGGACAAAGGTGGAAAAGTGTGGCATCCAGGGCACGTTTAAACGTGCCCCGGTGGACAAAAGTGTGACATCCAGGGCACGTTTAAAGGTGCCCCGGTGGACAAAAGTGTGGCATCCAGGGCACGTTTAAACGTGCCCCGGTGGACAAAGGTGGAAAAGTGTGGCATCCAGGGCACGTTTAAACGTGCCCCGGTTTACAAAAGTGTGGCATCCAGGGAACGTTTAAACGTGCCCCGGTGGACAAAAGTGTGACATCCAGGGCACGTTTAAACGTGCCCCGGTGGACAAAAGTGTGGCATCCAGGGCACGTTTAAACGTGCCCCGGTGGACAAAGGTGGAAAAGTGTGGCATCCAGGGCACGTTTAAACGTGCCCCGGTGGACAAAGGTGGAAAAGTGTGGCATCCAGAGCACGTTTAAACGTGCCCCGGTGGACAAAAGTGTGACATCCAGGGCACGTTTAAACGTGCCCCGGTGGACAAAGGTGGAAAAGTGTGGCATCCAGGGCACGTTTAAACGTGCCCCGGTGGACAAAAGTGTGACATCCAGGGCACGTTTAAACGTGCCCCGGTGGACAAAAGTGTGGCATCCAGGGCACGTTTAAACGTGCCCCGGTGGACAAAGGTGGAAAAGTGTGGCATCCAGAGCACGTTTAAACGTGCCCCGGTGGACAAAAGTGTGGCATCCAGGGCACGTTTAAACGTGCCCCGGTGGACAAAGGTGGAAAAGTGTGGCATCCAGAGCACGTTTAAACGTGCCCCCGGTGGACAAAAGTGTGACATCCAGGGCACGTTTAAACGTGCCCCGGTGGACAAAAGTGTGACATCCAGGGCACGTTTAAACGTGCCCCGGTGGACAAAAGTGTGACATCCAGGGCACGTTTAAACGTGCCCCGGTGGACAAAGATGGAAAAGTGTGGCATCCAGAGCACGTTTAAACGTGCCCCGGTGGACAAAAGTGTGGCATCCAGGGCACGTTTAAACGTGCCCCGGTGGACAAAGGTGGAAAAGTGTGGCATCCAGGGCACGTTTAAACGTGCCCCGGTGGACAAAAGTGTGACATCCAGGGCACGTTTAAACGTGCCCCGGTGGACAAAAGTGTGACATCCAGGGCACGTTTAAACGTGCCCCGGTGGACAAAAGTGTGGCATCCAGGGCACGTTTAAACGTGCCCCGGTGGACAAAAGTGTGCATCCAGGGCACGTTTAAACGTGCCCCGGTGGACAAAGGTGGAAAAGTGTGGCATCCAGGGCACGTTTAAACGTGCCCCGGTGGACAAAAGTGTGACATCCAGGGCACGTTTAAACGTGCCCCGGTGGACAAAAGTGTGACATCCAGGGCACGTTTAAACGTGCCCCGGTGGACAAAAGTGTGACATCCAGGGCACGTTTAAACGTGCCCCGGTGGACAAAAGTGTGGCATCCAGGGCACGTTTAAACGTGCCCCGGTGGACAAAAGTGTGACATCCAGGGCACGTTTAAACGTGCCCCGGTGGACAAAAGTGTGACATCCAGGGCACGTTTAAACGTGCCCCGGTGGACAAAGGTGGAAAAGTGTGACATACAGGGCACGTTTAAACGTGCCCCGGTGGACAAAAGTGTGACATCCAGGGCACGTTTAAACGTGCCCCGGTGGACAAAAGTGTGACATCCAGGGCACGTTTAAACGTGCCCCGGTGGACAAAGGTGGAAAAGTGTGACATCCAGGGCACGTTTAAACGTGCCCCGGTGGACAAAAGTGTGACATCCAGGGCACGTTTAAACGTGCCCCGGTGGACAAAAGTGTGACATCCAGGGCACGTTTAAACGTGCCCCGGTGGACAAAAGTGTGGCATCCAGGGCACGTTTAAACGTGCCCCGGTGGACAAAAGTGTGACATCCAGGGCACGTTTAAACGTGCCCCGGTGGACAAAGGTGGAAAAGTGTGACATACAGGGCACGTTTAAACGTGCCCCGGTGGACAAAAGTGTGACATCCAGGGCACGTTTAAACGTGCCCCGGTGGACAAAAGTGTGACATCCAGGGCACGTTTAAACGTGCCCCGGTGGACAAAAGTGTGACATCCGGGGCACGTTTAAACGTGCCCCGGTGGACAAAAGTGTGACATCCAGGGCACGTTTAAAACGTGCCCCGGTGGACAAAGGTGGAAAAGTGTGACATACAGGGCACGTTTAAACGTGCCCCGGTGGACAAAAGTGTGACATCCAGGGCACGTTTAAACGTGCCCCGGTGGACAAAAGTGTGACATCCAGGGCACGTTTAAACGTGCCCCGGTGGACAAAAGTGTGCCATCCAGGGCACGTTTAAACGTGCCCCGGTGGACAAAAGTGTGACATCCAGGGCACGTTTTAAACGTGCCCCGGTGGACAAAAGTGTGACATCCAGGGCACGTTTAAACGTGCCCCGGTGGACAAAGGTGGAAAAGTGTGACATACAGGGCACGTTAAACGTGCCCCGGTGGACAAAAGTGTGACATCCAGGGCACGTTTAAACGTGCCCCGGTGGACAAAAGTGTGACATCCAGGGCACGTTTAAACGTGCCCCGGTGGACAAAGGTGGAAAAGTGTGGCATCCAGGGCACGTTTAAACGTGCCCCGGTGGACAAAAGTGTGACATCCAGGGCACGTTTAAACGTGCCCCGGTGGACAAAGGTGGAAAAGTGTGACATACAGGGCACGTTTAAACGTGCCCCGGTGGACAAAAGTGTGACATCCAGGGCACGTTTAAACGTGCCCCGGTGGACAAAAGTGTGACATCCAGGGCACGTTTAAACGTGCCCCGGTGGACAAAGGTGGTAAAGTGTGGCATCCAGGGCACGTTTAAACGTGCCCCGGTGGACAAAAGTGTGACATCCAGGGCACGTTTAAACGTGCCCCGAGTGGACAAAAGTGTGACATCCAGGGCACGTTTAAACGTGCCCCGGTGGACAAAGGTGAAAGTGTGGCATCCCAGGGCACGTTTAAACGTGCCCAGGTGGACAAAAGTGTGACATACAGGGCACGTTTAAACGTGCCCCGGTGGACAAAAGTGTGACATCCAGGGCACGTTTAAACGTGCCCCGGTGGACAAAAGTGTGACATCCAGGGCACGTTTAAACGTGCCCCGGTGGACAAAAGTGTGGCATCCAGGCACGTTTAAACGTGCCCCGGTGGACAAAAGTGTGACATCCAGGGCACGTTTAAACGTGCCCCGGTGGGCAAAAGTGTGACATCCAGGGCACGTTTAAACGTGCCCCGGTGGACAAAAGTGTGGCATCCAGGGCACGTTTAAACGTGCCCCGGTGGACAAAAGTGTGACATCCAGGGCACGTTTAAACGTGCCCCGGTGGACAAAGGTGGAAAAGTGTGACATACAGGGCACGTTTAAACGTGCCCCGGTGGACAAAAGTGTGACATCCAGGGCACGTTTAAACGTGCCCCGGTGGACAAAAGTGTGGCATCCAGGGCACGTTTAAAACGTGCCCCGGTGGACAAAAGTGTGACATCCGGGGCACGTTTAAACGTGCCCCGGTGGACAAAAGTGTGACATCCAGGGCACGTTTAAACGTGCCCCGGTGGACAAAGGTGGAAAAGTGTGACATACAGGGCACGTTTAAACGTGCCCCGGTGGACAAAAGTGTGGCATCCAGGGCACGTTTAAACGTGCCCCGGTGGACAAAAGTGTGACATCCAGGGCACGTTTAAACGTGCCACGGTGGACAAAGGTGAAAAGTGTGACATACAGGGCACGTTTAAACGTGCCCCGGTGGACAAAAGTGTGACATCCAGGGCACGTTTAAACGTGCCCCGGTGGACAAAAGTGTGTGCATCCAGGGCACGTTTAAACGTGCCCCGGTGGACAAAAGTGTGACATCCGGGGCACGTTTAAACGTGCCCCGGTGGACAAAAGTGTGACATCCAGGGCACGTTTAAACGTGCCCGGTGGACAAAGGTGGAAAAGTGTGACATACAGGGCACGTTTAAACGTGCCCCGGTGGACAAAAGTGTGACATCCAGGGCACGTTTAAACGTGCCCCGGTGGACAAAAGTGTGACATCCAGGGCACGTTTAAACGTGCCCCGGTGGACAAAAGTGTGCCATCCAGGGCACGTTTAAACGTGCCCCGGTGGACAAAGAGTGTGGACATCCAGGGCACGTTTAAACGTGCCCCGGTGGACAAAAGTGTGACATCCAGGGCACGTTTAAACGTGCCCCGGTGGACAAAGGTGGAAAAGTGTGACATACAGGGCACGTTTAAACGTGCCCCGGTGGACAAAAGTGTGACATCCAGGGCACGTTTAAACGTGCCCCGGTGGACAAAAGTGTGACATCCAGGGCACGTTTAAACGTGCCCGGTGGACAAAAGTGTGGCATCCAGGGCACGTTTAAACGTGCCCCGGGACAAAGGGAAGTGTGCATCCAGGGCACGTTTAAACGTGCCCCGGTGGACAAAAGTGTGACATCCAGGGCACGTTTAAACGTGCCCCGGTGGACAAGGGAAAGTGTGACATCCAGGGGCACGTTTAAACGTGCCCCGGTGGACAAAAGTGTGACATCCAGGGCACGTTTAAACGTGCCCCGGTGGACAAGAAGTGTGGCATCCAGGGCAGCGTTTAAACGTGCCCCGGTGGACAAGGGGAAAGTGTGGTATCCAGGGGCACGTTTAAACGTGCCCCGGTGGACAAAAGTGTGACATCCAGGGCACGTTTAAACGTGCCCCGGTGGACAAAGGTGGAAAAGTGTGGACATTACAGGGCACGTTTAAACGTGCCCCGGTGGACAAAAGTGTGACATCCAGGGCACGTTTAAACGTGCCCCGGTGGACAAAAGTGTGGCATCCAGGGCACGTTTAAACGTGCCCCGGTGGACAAAAGTGTGACATCCGGGGCACGTTTAAACGTGCCCCGGTGGGACAAAAGTGTGACATCCAGGGCACGTTTAAACGTGCCCCGGTAGGGACAAAGGTGGAAAAGTGTGACATACAGGCACGTTAACGTGCCCCGGTGGACAAAAGTGTGGCATCCAGGGCACGTTTAAACGTGCCCCGGTGGACAAAAGTGTGACATCCAGGGCACGTTTAAACGTGCCCCGGTGGACAAAGGTGGAAAAGTGTGACATACAGGCACGTTTAAACGTGCCCCGGTGGACAAAGAGTGTGCATCCAGGGCACTTTAAACGTGCCCCGGTGGACAAAAGTGTGACATCCGGGGCACGTTTAAACGTGCCCGTTGGACAAAAGTGTGACATCCAGGGCACGTTTAAACGTGCCCCGGTGGACAGAAAGGGTGGAAAAGTGTGTG